>VXAB01006164.1:16511-33819 GCA_013399175.1 Odontophorus gujanensis
ATATTATTGTAATAAAGACTGAATGTTCATAAAATTACTCTAAAAGATATTGCCACAGATATATTGATGTCCTCTCTCTTCACTGGATTTAGGCTGCATGAATGAAATACCAATTACCAATTGCAAAAGACGCCATTTAGACATTAGTAATAGTTTTAGACCCCATAGAAAATTTATGCCCCATATTTGTTAAAACCAAGGAAGAAAAAGACGTCTAGATATTTTCAACTAAAGCTTAAATATATAATGCATAAAAACATAATTTTACCCAGGTATAGAGCTTACCAAAATTAGATAGAGTCTATTGCCTAGCTTACTAAAAATGCTACTGCTTCTGTTTTGAATCTGGCCTACAAACAATAAATAGGATGGTTATACTTTTAATTATAAAAAATATATATTTTATATTTATTATTATAAAAACATCTTCCTGTTGCAAAAGTAAGTAGTATGAAATAGATCACTTTTATTCATAAAAAATATATATATATATATTTGCAATGTGTATAGTCACTTCCGTAACTCTAAGTCCAATTGGATATGTCTTGCTGTTGGAGTATTGTTCAGGCTAGCTGCACAATTTTTAAATCGATCTTTCATAAAAATGTTCCATTTGATTTGAAGTTTAACATAATTTTGTTTATACTCTAACCTACAAAAATCAGTACATAATTATCTAGAGGGGCCATTAATTTGGTTCCACCAACTGCAGAAAGAATATTTGTATGTCAGAAAATTTTTATGATCCTTACAATTTGCAGGGAAAATATTTGTATCTTCTTTGAAGGGCAGAATATCGATAACAGTTGCCCTGACAAAGATGGAAGAATTATATAAAAACACTGAGACTAAAATTACCAGGCTGACTCAGAAATAGGTATTTTTCACGATTATTTATTTATTTTTGGTCTAAGCTGAATTATAGTTGTTCTTTCTTAATCTTCCCTTTCTAGCAGTGTATCAAACGATTACTACATATTTATCACAAAAGTAAAAACAAAGTAAGGTACCTTTTACAACCTATCCAACAGGTGTCAATTTAAAATAAAATAAAATAAAATAAAATAAAATAAAATAAAATAAAATAAAATAAAATAAAATAAAATAAAATAAAATAAAATAAAATAAAATAAATTAAAATAAAATAAAATAAAATAAAATAAAATAAAATAAAATAAAATAAAATAAAATAAAATAAAATAAAATAAAATAAAATAAAATAAAATAAAATAAAATAAAATAAAATAAAATAAAATAAAATAAAATAAAATAAAATAAAATAAAATAAAATAAAATAAAATAAAATAAAATAAAATAAAATAAAATAAAATAAAATAAAATAAAATAAAATAAAATAAAATAAAATAAAATAAAATAAAATAAAATAAAATAAAATAAAATAAAATAAAATAAAATAAAATAAAATAAAATAAAATAAAATAAAATAAAATAAAATAAAATAAAATAAAATAAAATAAAATAAAATAAAATAAAATAAAATAAAATAAAATAAAATAAAATAAAATAAAATAAAATAAAATAAAATAAAATAAAATAAAATAAAATAAAATAAAATAAAATAAAATAAAATAAAATAAAATAAAATAAAATAAAATAAAATAAAATAAAATAAAATAAAATAAAATAAAATAAAATAAAATAAAATAAAATAAAATAAAATAAAATAAAATAAAATAAAATAAATCAACTCTGTGTAGGTATGGAAATGCTTCCCTAATTACATTTTTCATTTGTTAAAATTAATTCTACATGTGGTTCCAAAGACTTGGTTAATTCCTCAAATAAAACCATAAGCTGGACAACAACGTATAGTTTTCAACATATAGTCACCACCATTACTTCTGCATTTTCACCAGCAATGAGCAAATGCCTGCAATGCTGATCCCGTAAAGCTCTGCAAGGCCAATGGAAATGTGGTTTGTCTTCCATATCACTATCACCACTCCTTAATTACCCTACTCACCGACTTACTGAACTCCCATCTCTGTTTAGTTTCCAGAAATGTTTAGCGAGCACCCATGTCAGTGGGTGCAATTTTTTTTCCACATGAAGGAATTCAACAACACACCTTCCTTCATATGCACTTCCATGTCTGACACCATTTTGTCAGACTACTCCTCTGCTGCCATCTGTCACACAGTGTCATGGTTTTATGATTTTTTTTTGTTATCAGTATTCCACATCATAACATCATGTAGTGCACTGGGAGTTAAAGAGTTAAATGCTCCAGTATGGTGGATGGTTGATCATTTTGGGTATACTTTTCACAGAAGTGAAGAGCTATCTAGCCCAGAGGAGTTTGTGTTACTTTGTGTTTTTCTGTTTTCCAGTCAGAGGGAAAGATAGAACTGTTGGTAAGTCACAGGATCCCTCTCTTTCCCCTTTTGGATCATCCCAGTAGCATGTGCTCCCTAGCTGTCCCACCTTCAGCGTTAGTGCAAAGCTTTCTGTTTTTGAACACTCTCTTATTTTATTTGATTTACTAGCTTCAATTTTGAGTTATATTGTGTTATATTGTGCTATTTTGCATTCCAGTATCTTATTTAGTAAATTAGCTTTCCTCCTCAGAATGTTGTGGATGATTATGTGGAAAGCTATATAAATGAAGGTGGAGGACTTCATTAGAAGAAGTGACCTTGTGCTAGAAAAGATCTGATGAAGGTCAAGAGACTTGTTTTGCAATTCTCTAGATGATTGGCAGAGGTGACCATGAAGGGCTGAAGAAGAGTAGGATCAATGAGAAAGGAACAAGAAAGAGTGAAGCAATGAATCAACAGTAGCCACTTGGCTGATGTGGCCCAATCCAAAGTTGTTTATAACAAGAGTTGTCCATATATACTGTTCATTTTTGGAATAAATTGGCCTCGTGTTGTGACTCTTACAGAGTCGCTGTAAAGTCTTTTGTGTTCCTCTCATAGATCATTGCTGCTGTTCTGTTTTTAGGCCCATCCCCCTGACCATTTCCTTTTCCCCTTGTCCTTTCCTGGGGCACGGGTCCCTCTTCCCCATTCGTCATGGAACAGGACCAAACCGGCCCATAGACCATTGACACACAGCAACAAAATGTAAGGCAGTGTTGACAAGAAAGTTCAGCTTCTACTGCCTTTGACATTGTGAGCCATCACAATGAAACAGAAAGCAGTAGTTTCAGAGCAGCCCTTGTATTTTCTGCATTATATTCATGGCAACTATATTGATTAATCCCAGCCATTAGAAAATAATTCTATATTCTCCTGTAGAATATATATAAACACATTTTTATGTAACACCTATTCTTTTGAAAACAATGAGTCATGCTATATGAAAGTTTTTCACTATGCCATAAAAATGTCTCAAACCAGACTATAGAGACATCATTTGGGATGTAATTTAAATGTCCATCACATGATGGTGTTGTGACAGCAGCATCTAAGCACACTGGCATAAAGGATGCATCAACAGAACTATCAAAAAGAAAATTAAAACTTTATTTAAAGTCCTCTTGGTTTTTATACAGATTTTAAAATATTTCCATATATTTGAGATAGCCAAATATATTTGCAACTGTTCATGAAAAATGTAGTTTTTATGTAGTTTAAAGTATTCCAAACTTTTTTTTCCTTTAATAATTCCATATTTTTAGCAATCTTTCTGCACATTAGTGTCCAGATTTCTGGATTAAAAAAACATTTATATACTTTAAAGCAGTACTTGACTGTATGAAAAAAAAAAAAACAGAAATGGCACACTATTTCTTTTGTTTCTATGGATAGGGGTTTATGTTTATGCTCATGCGTATGTGTACATGTGGGGGAGAAAAATGGAGAGGAGTTACATCACCAGGGATAATTCTCTTCTCCAGTCTCCATAGTGACTGGCAGCTAGTTATTTCAACAGAGAGAAGGAATCACTAATATTCACAAATGCAACACTTTGCACACAAAACAAAGGTATTTTAACATGTGTATGACAGTGCAGACAATACCTAGAGATAATCATTCATTGAGAATATAATACTTTAATATATGAAATCCAGAACAGGAATAGTTCTATTGCTGATTTTTATATAAATAAATTTTACACATCAAAAATAATTTCTATCATACTAGCCACTAAGTGAGAGATGCAGAGTGACTGACACAAGTATTTTCTTGCCTTGAAAAGAAAAATTCTCCTGTTCATTTGATTTTTTAGTGAGTATAAGCCATTTTAATATTTTTGTTTGCGTTACTTGGAGTGATTCAAAGGTATCACGCTCTGAAAGTCCCCAAAAATGATGTATTTGTTAACATTCAGTATCTATGCACTGTTCTGGGATTTGAAGAATAGCCATAGCAATTGAAAGGAAACCTTGCTATCATTCTCCTAAAAGAAATTGAAGACCACTTTAAGTCTTTAGTTTAAGGTTAGAACTTCAGGTTTCATTAAGAAAATAGTTTAATTTGCAGTACAGAGCAGCTCAGTACAATCTTTTCTGCTTAATAGAGTAGAATTGCTGACATAGTTTTGAATCAAGAAGAAAATCAACTCATGCATTAAGGTTGGACCGTCTTAACACTGAATAGTGAATAACCTCATTATGGCTTCAATTTCAGTTCTGATCTATGACTCTAAGCAGCCTACGCTGATCAAAATAAATTATTTATCTTGGAATCAATAAAAACATAAAATACATTTTTCACTTAAAATGAAATATCATAAAAAGTATCATTTGTAATCAGAAAGAAATCTACAGCCTATGGTACATAACTATTAATCTTTTCAAATGTAGTAAGAATTCTCTTTCCACTCTTCCTTCAGAACAATGTTATCTGTATCTGTACATTGCCTACACTAAACCTATTTACTATGAAAACCCCTGATGCAACATAGGTATGGTGATTTTAATTAAATCAGTTTTTCTTTTCTTCAGCAATGATTGACTTTTAAAGGAATAGTAACAATGTTTGAGAATATATAGGCAAAAAGCATATGGTTATATACATGTAAGAGAAGAATACATCATTGTTGCACTTTTAGAATCATAGAATCATTAAGGCTGAAAAAGACCTCTAAGACTATCTAGTCCAACTGTCAATCCATTCCCATCATGCTCACTAACCACATCTCTCAGTGCCCAATCCACCTTTTTCTTGAAAACCTCCAGGGAAAGTGACTCCACCATTGACTGGGGCAGCCTGTTCCAATATCTTACCATTCATACTGAGAAGAAATTTATCTCAATATTCAACCTGAACTTCCCCTGGCACAACTTAAGGCCATTAATTACAGATCATGAACAGCCCTCATACTTTTATGAAACACAGTAGGACTGATTTGAAAAGAAAGATCAACAAGGAGATGATATCATGTAAATAGACTGCAAAGTATTTTGTTTGACGTTACTATAAGTTAGGTTTAAGAAGGAAGAAATTATTTTATAAAAAAAATAAAATGAAATGTGAAAAATAATACCTTTTCCCATTTTGTGATAATCAAAAGATGGAAGGAATTATGCAATTAAACATAATTAGTGATGTATATTATTGTGTTCTTTATTTTATGGAGAGAAATCTTCATAAGATAAGATTGTCACATCAAGAAGTAACAAACAGTGAGGTCTTAATGTTCTATTAATATTCAAACATTCTGTGGAGAACTGTTTTTCAGTATACTTTCTAATAAAGATTTGGACGTCTGTATGGTAATACCAGAGTTTCCAAACACCTCAAACTTTTCCTGTTATTTTGGTCAATTTTCCAACATAACCTGCTCTATGCATTTTATTAGAAAATTTTATTAGTAAAAATATCTGGCTGTAATTTTCTCCATGTAATTTTGTTTGTTGATGTAAACATTGACATCTGCATCTGTGCATAATGCATATATGCAAATATTTCTATATAGATTGTGTGATCTAAAATATGAAAATAAAATATTGAACATTATATATGTATATATATATTTTTCTTTTCCAAATTATCATCCATATACCTAATGTATTTTCCTTCTAGCTTCTTCCAGGCTTCAAGCTAAATTTGTTTCTGCCAGTGATACAAAAAATTTTTTGAAAGCAATAGAAACATTGTATAACAGAGGAAAACAAAATCAAAACAGTCATCTGGAACATTCTTCTGGAGAAAAACAACAACAAAAATCGTGTTTTAGAAACTACCAGGGTAGCGCTTTGCTGAAGGTCACTGTGTTATATCACTTACATTATCATTAAGGCCCTGGAACATGTTTAGAGAAGGGAAGTTATGAGGAGCTGCTGAGGATGCAGGGATTGTTCAGTCTGGAGAAGAGGAGGTGCAGGGTTGACCTTATCTCTCTCTACAACTACCTGAAAGGAACTTGTGGTGAGGTAGCCTCTTCTCCCATGTAACTAGTGATAGGTCTAGAGGGAATGACCTCAAGTTGCACCAGGGAAGATTCAGCTTGGACATTAGGGAAATACTTCTCTGAACAGTCTGCCCAGAGAGATGGTGGAGTCACCGTTCCAGGAGGTGCTCAAGAAATGTTCAGATGTTGTACTGAGGGATTTGGTCTAATGGGAAATACTGGTGAAACATCTGGACTGGATGATCTTGGAGATCTTTTCCAAACTGGTTGGTTCTATGATTGTATTATATATAAAGATGAGAAATCAAGGTCACAATTTGAATTCTAACCTTTGCATAAAATTCTTACACAAATAATCTGTAGGTAACAGTCTGGACACTACAACTATCAATTTTTTCTGTGCTGCTTTACAGCATGAAAATATTAAATTATTATTTAAAAAAAGAAATACGGAGAAGCATGGAAAAAAATGCATGGCTTTTTTTTTGTATGTGTATACATATACAGAAATCAAAGCATCCTCTCCTAATCATGCATATGGTTTCATGTAAGTAAAACACATCTACTAAAATCAAGACAGTTATATGTATGTAACTAAGAATAGTTAATGTCATTGCTTACTCAGTTTCTCTATTTCTCTTTATCATCCTCATTTCCTACTCCATCCTTGAAGATTAGAGGCCACTGTTCCTAATCTTAATAATTAAATAATTCACAACCACACTGTTGCATCTCTTGTGTCACATTCATATTCATATTCATAAAAATAAGCATAGGCATCTCCCCCCCAAAAATATCAATTTTCAGCCAATTTTTGTACATTTTCAGCTTATTTGATTGTCAGGTCTCTTTCGTCCTACTTATGGTGTTTTTTAAGCAAGCTAATTGTTGTTTGGTGGTCTTATGCTCAGTCCTAGATAATCATTAACTGAAGGTCAAAAGAGAGGGCATGAAGTAGTTCATGCCAAAATGAAAGTTGGCTGACACAGCAGACTCCTATGAAAAGGGAAGAGGATAGAGGAATGAAGATAGAACGAAATGCCATCCTGAGATTCTAAAATCTTGAAAGAAAAGAGCATCCTGCTGCTGTCTTTAATAGTTCATAACAACAGCTGACTTACACTGGTGAAGTTTTCCTATGATGTAGAACTCCTTCACATGGTGTTCTTCAGTTCCATCTACCTCTTGTATTGCTTCATGCCTCACTGCATCACAGGAGACACAATATTGCAAAAAATTTCTTCTGTGCAATGCCTGAGCAGCATATGGATAGTGCTTCTGTATCACAATGAAAAGAGTCTTCATTATATAATCCAGGTGTTTTGTTTAGTTCTGTTTTGCAGAATACACTAGTAACAGTGAAAATTATCTGACATCAGTTAATAAATTATCGTTGTGACAGAATTCGGTGATGATGTCAAATGCATTATGGTGTCACTTTGTTGCATAATTTATGTCTAACATGCTTTAAATTTCTTGAGACTTATACATGTATAAGAACAAATTGATATCTCAACCTACAATGTATAAATGTGAAAAATACGTATACCAATATGTCTGTATTTATATGTTATAAAACTATGCATATATGATGCTTTCTAAAATTTACTAATACAAGTATAATTATTATCAGTGTTAAAGACTGGTTTACTTTTTAACTATTTCAGTATATTTCAGAGGTATTAATATAAATTGATATTTCCTTTTTTTTTTTTTACTATTTATTGAAGGAAAATGTACAAAATTAAGCGAGATTTTTTCATTGCTATAGGAGCTTTCAGACAAAATTATGAGACAGTTTTGAGATATCAAATAAGTGAATAATCAGTAGATTTTTTTTTTCCAATTGATCAGTCAAAAATTGAAACCTCACTTCTGTGAGTGCTTAGACATATGAATAACTTTTCTTAAATATGAAGCTTTTGGTGATAGCAAAAAATTACTGAAAGTAAAATTATTCATAGGATTCAGAGCTTGCAAGATTAAGTCTAAATATCAGATATATACTGAGTATTAAAAGTGGTGCTTTTTGAGGGGAAGATATTGATTTTCTATTTGTTTTGTTTTGTTTTGTTTTCATGTAGTTTTGGACTATTTATTTTTTTCTTTTGAGTACAGTTTTTCAAAGGAAATCTTAAAAGGCAATTAGTTCTTAATACTTTTTGAAATCTGCAAAATGCAATGAAATAGAATAAATTCACTGTAATAGTTTGCAATTATGACTGTGTAGGAGAATGTATACTTTATCAAGTATACACTCTACATATCACTCTAAATTATTACAGTACAATACTTAAGTATATCAATTCTGTAAATAAGCTAAAATATATGAATGCCACAAAAAAAAGAAAAGGAGAAGGAAAAGAAGGAGAAGGAGAAGGAGAAGGAGAAGGAGAAGGAGAAGGAGAAGGAGAAGGAGAAGGAGAAGGAGAAGGAGAAGGAGAAGGAGAAGGAAAACGAAAACGAAAAGAATTTCAGTTTTCATATAATAGTTACAGATACAACAATAAAAACATGTTTATTGCAAGTGCATGAAAAGAAAACAGTATTGTAATACACAGTGAAATCTTATAAAATATTTATTAGTTAATTATTATGCACAATACAAAAGATTTAGATAGTTGGATCCTTTGCTGAGAAAGATAGAAGTTAGCAAAGAATGCAAAATTTGACCATAGCTGATTTTTTTCTAATACATATGGAGGTATGGTCTTAGTATTGCATTAGTCATTTAGACTCAGCTCCTCAAAGACATAGGACTTGGTCCCTTTAGTAATTGTCATTTAGCCCTTTATTTATTAAATATTTTATCATGAGTTAAATAATTTGATTTGAGATGGAAAAATTCTTTACTAAGCATGCTGATTTCATTGGATGACCTTATGTTGGGAAGATCTAATCAGAAACATAATAAAGGACCATGAGATCACATAATAATCCTATCCTAAAGATAAAATCAAACCCAGTTTTTGACTGAAGTGCTGAATTACTTCTAGTCTAAGTTTTTGGATAGCTAGTTCTTTCTTGCTTTCATTTTATGTGTGAAAGTTCATTATCAGTATGTTTTTCATTAAACTATAACTTATCAAATGTACTTATGACATAGTAATGACTTAATTGCAAGGATTAAGAATTCAATAATTTTATTGAAAACAGAAGTAATCAGCTGTTAACTTTAATGATTGTTATCCATATTGTTGTCTGTAGCTTTCTGGAACAGTTCTATCAAATTATTTTTACTTAGATGAAATTCTTATTGGAAAATGCATGAGTTTTCTAGACAGAACTACAGGTAAGAAAATATGGCATTTGTTCATTTTGTATAGACTTCATTACTTTCACATTTGTATTCATAGGCTCTTATTTTAACATAAAGAGTTAAACAATATTATGTTTCCAGTAGACAAAGACATTTAGATATGTTGACGAATTTAGTTTCTAACAGAATATCTTCCTCTAACACATACAGAATTGCCTGACAGAAGCATCTATGCAATAGATGCATACAATACACTGTGATTACCCTGAAAACTACTTTTGCAAACGTTCCATCTTTCACTGCAGGGTGGTCAAGTGAATTTAACTACCCTGTCCAGGTGCAACATGTTAAAAAGAATAATCTTTAAAATGGGTGTTCTCTCTGTCTCGCTTTCTCTCTTTCTCTCTCTCTCCCATTTCAATAAAGTAAATATAGTACTTCAAGGAATTATAGAGAGTATTTTCATCTTGGACATGTCAAAAATACAAAGCTGGCTCTTCAGTGATTTTGCCAGAGAATTTAATAAAATTGTACTCAATAAGATTAGAAGGAAAATGTTGAAATGATATATCCACTTAAATAAAAATTCATTTTGAATATACAGCATGTATAAACCATCCAATTCCAAGTTTTCAGTTGATAGACATTCTACTAGATAAATTGTTCTGGATCTCAGCTTGAGCAGCTTGTTTTTCAGTCCTGCCATATAATATCTAACAAGCAAAAGTGTCAAATAGCTAAGGAATATTTTGTTTTGTAAGATATTCTCTTTCATTTGATATATTTTAATCACTTTAAGATTTTATAACAATTTAATCCATCATTTACTAATAGGAATGGTTAAGAAAAAAATGCTGAGTGAAAAAGAATTCAAATATTTTTACAGTACAACAAATACCTAAATTAGACCCCCCTCGTTCTCACCACATATCATTTAGTGTTCTTCTAGTAACAAATTTACCATGAAAGGCTTCATATTAAAAACAAACAAACATATTTGAATGTATGGCATAAGGCTATAGGTACACAAAATAAATTAATTAATTAATAAAAAACCATTATCAAACTATTTTTAGTATGCAAAATGAAAAAGTATGGAAATACAACTTTATGCTCATTGTAGTATCAAGCTTTGTTCAGGCATCAATTGAAAAATAATCAATAAAATCTCACAATATGTATAGAAGATTTCCTGGATTTCCATGATAGACTTAAAAAAAAAAAATCTTGATATTTCACAAAAAAAAAAACAACACTGAAATAAATGTTCAGATCTGAAAAAAGTATACTGGATGAAGTTTCAAACACAGATGTTTACCAAAATTTTGGACATTAGCATTAATATTTGGACAATGTACTCACTTGAAATTGTGTTTCCTTTCTTAAAATTTGTTACCTGCATATGATAATACTCTATTCCTATCTTAAAACACTGGGGAATGTTGCTGTGTACGTTGGTTAGTTACACATTTCAGAGATAGGAAATGTGATATTTGAAAGCAACTTCTATTGACCTCTTAAGTGCCCAAGCGATGTTCCCATTGGCAGTGTTCCTACGGACTTCAGTCAGGACAAGAACAGGCCCTAGTTTTGCAAGGCATTTTAGGATCCTTTGGGAAGAAAAGTGTTAGAGGAATGCAAGCTGTAATTATCAATTAGTTTTCTACAAAGCACTCTCAGAAAAATCCCCCATAGTCACAGAACATCATATCTTAATTTCAAGTTTCAATTTACTGCACCTATTTTAACACTGCTGAATAATTATTGTCCAGGCATTAAGACATTATATGACAACACAGCTTCCAGTTTTGACCTGCAGAATTTTAATTCCTGTGTAATTAACAATAAAACTATCTGATCAAAGAAATTTTTTTAAGTTATAAAAATTAGACAAAAATATCTCCCTTTATTCTCTCTGCATTGCACTAACAGTAGTTACAACTTCTTTTATAGGGAAGAATAAAGGTTTAAAAGACTGTGTGTGCTAAAATTAATAATAATAATAAATCTTTGTAAATATTCTAAATATTTAAGACTGAGTATACTTGATATATATTTTTCCTTTTCAATGTTTATATTTGGACAGTTAGAAATTTAAGTGTTCTTTCCATTTCTGGTAGCAGTCATCTTTGTTTTCACATTCTATGCCTTGCAAGCAAATAGTTTATCCTTGAGTGCTAAGAAATGATTTTGAACTACATTTATATTTATCTTGTAGATAATTAAAATTAGATAGATATAAACTGACATATTTCCAAAACATGAATTTGTTTAAAAGGGCTTCTATTCCATCACTGACTTAATTCAACTACCTGTAATGCAGAGAGATACAAGAATCTTAGCTCCCTAAAAGCTCAGTCGGTGCTAAAAATAAATATAATCAGATTTTTCTAAGTTCAACAATGACAATGACAAGAGTAACTTACTGAAAACTTTGGTTAATGGCTATTACACATTTTTCAATTTCATTCAAAATCTATATTCCTGTTTGAATTAAAAAAAAAAAGAAAGAAAGAAAGAAAGAAAATGTTCTTTAGAAAACAAGACTAGATTAAGAAATTATAAACTTATGACTACTTATCTTTTATGCATGACTTCAGAGTTTGGATTCAAGAATAAACAAAAATTTTTTGTAACCCTTCCAAAATGTATCTCCTTAGGCTTAAGCAGTATTATGAGTAACATTTTCAAGCCAGTGGCATTCAATTAGAAACAAAACAGATAAAAACAGTATGTAAACCTTTCAGAAAGTGAACTATCATTAAGTTGCAAGCCCTCATGCCTTTCTGAGCATACCAAAATGCTACAAATGCTATAGTATTTTATAATACATATTGCCTAAATGACCATATGTCTCTGCTGAGATTTTGTACCTTTTTCAGAGAAAGAAAAGTTACAACAATCATTATCCTTTAATATTCAGAAACACTTAATTCTCAGTAAAGCAAGGCAGAACTCAGTCTAAGGATGAACTTAAGTCTGAATGCATCAGAAATATATGAGGGCTGATCCAAAGGCAATGCCTCCTGTTATTACATTAGCCCTCAAAGTCAGTGGGTAGATGGTGATGGTATGACATTAGAGGCTGAACATTCCCACCTGTATAGAATTAAACTTTTTGCCATGCAGTAGAGGGCAGGTGAGGAGTAATCTGGCAAAATGGTATCTGACACAGAAGTGCATATGAAGCAAAAATGACCAACTGAATTCCTCCATTAGGAGAAAATTGCACTCACTGACATTCGTCAGTGCTAGCTGAATGTTGATAGAGACCTTGCAGTGGATGTTAGGACAATTAGATGGTGGGTGATGAGCTTCAGCGGTGGCAACAGTGGCATAAAATAAGCCACCTTCCAAGTGGCCATGCATAGTTGTCAAGCCACCAAATGAAGAGCGTCTTGGTCAGTTCATCCTCAAGAATCAGCTGATTATGACCAGGGAACTGTGTATGGAGCTGAAAATCAGCTTCAGTGCTTCATATACCATGGAATATTGAAAAGTTTTTGCCAAGTGGGTACCACGAATCCTTACACAGGAACAGAAATAACATGATATGCAAGTTTGTCAGGAATTATTTAACAGATACAAGGTTCAAGGTGATGGTATCCTAGATCACATCATTACTGGTGACAAGATGCGGTGTCACCACTATGAGCCAGAGTCCAAACAGCAGTCCATGGGATGGCAACATGTGAATTCCCAATCTCTGTATTATATCAAGATACACCCTTTAGCTTGTTAAGTGATGTGCACTCTCTTTTGGGATAGGAAAGAGATGATCCTTCTGGATCTCCTGGAATCCAGACAAACCATCAACTATGACTGTTTCACCTGATGACAGTGATGATCCTGAAGACTTAAACGTCCAGAGTCAGACTAGAGAAGAAAACAACCTTTCTGCTGCAACATGATAATACCTGGTCTCACACCAGCTGGAAGATCATGAAGCACACTGCCAATCTTGGTTGAAGTTGCCAATCTCCTCCAAAATCCATTGAATAGTCCAGATTTGGCACCTTCTGACTTCCATCTGTTTGGGACAATTAAAGATGGGTTGTGTAGTCAACATTTTCCCAGCAACAGTGTCATCATAGCAGCTGTGAAACTCATGTACACTGGTGCAGATTTTTTCCAAGCATGACATGCAGTCTCCTGTTCATTGCTGNATTGAATAGTCCATATTTGGCACCTTCTGACTTCCATCTGTTTGGGACAATTAAAGATGGGTTGTGTAGTCAACATTTTCCCAGCAACAGTGTCATCATAGCAGCTGTGAAACAGTCATGTACACTGGTGCAGATTTTTTCCAAGCATGACATGCAGTCTCCTGTTCATTGCTGTGGTGATGGCTAATTATGTTGAGAAATAGTATTTTGCAGCTGAGAATGTGTTCTATTAAGTAGTGTTATTGCGCTCTTTGTATCTTCAGTAGTTTTCATTGAAATAAATAGGAGGCATTACTTTTGGAGCAACATATGTATTTGCGTCTGTTTTCTTTAGACATTAATATATATTACACAAAAATTCCAACTAAACGTAATGAGATTGCTCACAATAACTGCATTATTCCCATGTGATAGTAGTCAGAGAATAAAAATATATGTTTGATTTTTTCTCCTCATTATTTTGTTACATTATCTTTCTCTTAGGGTTGTGAAGTGGCATCAAGGTTTAATGTCTGAATGATTACTTGAGAGGGCATCAACACACAGAGCAGGAGATAAGAATAACTAAGTAAAAGGGAAACATAAAAGAAAAGTAATTTCACTATTTAATAGTATTTTGAATTTATATAAAATTGATCAAATTTTAACTGTAAATGATTAGTTGGAGTAGTAACTAATTCTCAAGTATTCAAATAGCAAATGAAGTAAAGCTAACATATGTCATACTGAAACACTAATAAACCGATTCTAATTCATTTGTATACTCGATAAATAGAAGACAAAATGATGAGAAGACACATCTTGTCCACTATGATTGAACCTCTGATTCTAATGAAATGTAACAAAATAACCTATCTGTAATTATAGAATTCTTAATACATGTTCAGTTAAAGATAGCATTCAGCATATAAAACATACTGAGAAACATGGGACATAGTATTAAAAAACATGTATCGGTGAAAAAATATTAAGCATTATAAATACAACAATTTTTCTAAAAATTGCTGAATTTGTAATTATCTTCATTACCCTTCATATTTATAGAAACAAGTTTTTTCAACAGAGTAGCAACTTAATCTTTATGAAAAAAAAAATCAGAAAGAGATGATGTAAAAGTACAATGTGCATTAATAGACTTTAATATTTTTTACTAATATATGTTACTCTGCTATATGATATTATGCCATCTCAACAGTTATTTTTTCTAGCTCCCAAATGTGTAGCCAAAAAGGTAAAAATAATCACTTCAGATCTGACCAGAATTTGTCAGTAAGGCATTCATTTCACCACTTAAATTGTTGTGCTGAAAAGTTTAGTTATATAAGCATTGACTGCTCATAAGATAGTCCCTCTTCCTGAGACACTTAAATAAAGAAAAGCTTAATTCTTTACTGGTGTCCTACACAGAATGTAAACCTACATGTTTGTGTATGTATATGTGCATATTACAGACTTACACTAATGATGCTATAAATAGAATTTTTTAAAAAGAATAATAAAAAACCCTACCTAAAAAGTAATTTCCAGTCACATCGATGAATATTTTGTGTAAGGTCTTACTCCAGCTATTGGAGTTAAACAAACACTTATCCTTCTTCACCACCTCCCCGTGTAAAAATTGAGATGGTGGGAGAGGAAACTGTGAGATCATGCTGACAAAACCAGTATCTGTCTCAGGAGTATAATATTTTTTTTCTTTAAAATAAAACATACACATTAAGAACATTAGGTTAGATCCTTCTGCAGACAACTGTGCCCTGTGTGCAAAATAAAATAAAAAATAAGCTACAAACTAATTAGTTTGATTCCAAGTAATGCCAAAAAAAAAAAAAAAAAAGGCATAAGACAAAAAAAAAAAAAAGAAAAAACTAAAGGTTTGTNAGGCAAAAAAAAAAAAAATCAAAAATGCACAGATGTTAACTTAATTTTATACATGTAGGATGTTCCTGAAACATTAATATTATAAACTCTCTGAACTTATCAACACAGTATTTTTGAAACATTTCCACAAGAACTGACTGCATTGCACAGTATATTTGGACGAATATAAACTAAAAATATCCACCCTAAAAATGACCAGGCATCACCAAATTCAGTCAACAAAGACAATAACCCCTAGAACCACTCAAAGTTATAACTCACAAAAACATAACTCACTGAGATGATATAACTGTGAGAGATCTGAAAATCTTCTGTGGCATTTTTCCCTATGACATGTAAACTAATAAAGTTTCTAATATTACAGCAAGACACAAAAACTTAAGTCAAACTATAAAGATATTTCATCTTTAAAAGCAAATAAATAAATAAATGGGAGAATTTTCTTTAACTTCAGAAACATCAAATACACTGAACAGTCACTATTTCCTTTGATGCAATTTTCATCATAGCTAAGCAAGATATTTATATTTGGGAAGAAATAAATCAGTAGAATATTCTTTCGTTGGAAGTATATGGTTCAAGTTATTTGATCTTAATACAGGCATTTCTTGTAAATTTGAAATTAGAAGAATATACATGTTCTTGAAATTTTAGCTTAGTATGAGTCATATTATAACTCATACATTAGATTTTGCTTTGCATTATCAGATAAAATTTAAATGAATGTGTAGCACTTTATATAACTAGACAAAAGCTCATGTAACCACTTGTATCACTGATAGTTCTACAACTGAATTAAAAAAATATATATTTAACATTGTATCATAGGAAAATTCAAAATAAATGTAATGTTGTAGTTGATTCAACTGAAGAATATGCCAACCTGAAAAATGCATTTAAATTGTTTACTTTTATAAGTTTTGAATTAAAATTTGCAATGAAAAAACCTGTATCATACGTCAAGAGTATCAATATTTGGAACAGTACTGCTTCAATTTTAGTAAAAAGCAACTGGACTAACAGTTTTACTACAGTTGTGACTATAAAAATGAAAATTTCACTTAAGATCATTTACAAAGAGAACAAATCTGTCATGCAATAATTATCACAGTATTAAATACAGTTATGTATGTATTATATTACAACTGAAATTAGGTACTTGGTATTGAGAGATTTGTAAGGACTGTTTCAATTTTTAGATATATTCGAGATGTGTTTATTTATAAATCTGATTGCTAATAATTGCTATTATTGTAATGAAATTATAGCAAACTTAAATTCAAGCTAATTCTTATGTGACAGTACTTCAGAGTTTTAAGATACAGGAATATTACTATTCCTCAATCTATATTTAAACTTGATTTGGGCCTGATCATTTGTTTCTAGCAACTCCAAATCAGCATTTACATTTCTAAATTAGACAAGTCTATGTCTTTGATGACTGAAATGACACTTTTGTGAATCTGCGAATACATCAGTCTATCCTGTACTTATTCCAGGTCTAAAAGCTTTTAAAACACAAATATTCACACATCACAGTAGACATTGATAATTAAAGAATAGGTAAAATAATAATAATAAAGATAGATAGAAATGCATGTATGCAAATACAATTATATATATATATGTATACATACACTTCCATATATATAAATACAAACACAAATATGTTTTTTTTTTT
>VXAB01006165.1:6876-35306 GCA_013399175.1 Odontophorus gujanensis
CGTCCCCATGCCGGTCCCTGCCCCGCTGGGGGCACGGAGGATGTCCGAGGGCTTTGCCCTGCAGCTCCCCGGCCTCTGTCCCGTGCCGGCAGGGCTGGGGCTGGGCCACGGGTGCAGGCTCCGTGCTGAGCCGGGGCGGGTGGAAGGGTGCTACTACACTGACAGGGGCTGAGCCGCATCCCTCCCCCTGCTCCGCTCCCGTAGGGAGTCTCCGGCCTCATCCAGCGATGCCTCCGCGAGGATTAGGGAGCATTATTCCTCTGCATGGAGGCATGAGCTGTGTGCCGTGCCCCTCCGCCAGCCCAGGCACGGCCACAGCAACAGCTCATGGCCAATCAGTGCCGCCCTGCAGACATCAGAGCGATCTCCCGGCGGTCCTCGAGGGGCTGACAGCCCCAGCACCGTGCCTGGCACACAGCACGGCCCCCAGCCACAGGAATCCCACTGGGCCACAGCGCCGGGGAGAGAAGTTTACAGAGCTCTGAGCATCCCCAGCCCGACATGAACATCCCTGCTCTGCATCCTCAAATCGCCCATGCCTCCCTACATTGTCTGGGTACCCCTTACTGCCCCGAGCATCCCTCACTGCCCTGGACGCCCTGCCCTGCCCATCCCTGCAGCCTTCCATGGTCCCCAGCTCTGCTGCAGCTCCTACAAACCAACTGGGAGAACAAGGCTGAACGCAGGTAAACCCACCAGCTCCAGATCATTTTCTTATTTCTACACTTGTATGGGTTACGCTTTCCCGGAAGATCTGCATATAGAGTGGTGGATTAATCTGTCTTGTGGGCAGAGGAACGGCCACAAATCCAGATTGCTGAGGACCCTGGATCAGAGCAGGAATGGCTTCAGCCAGCTTAAGAACGGGGACGCCCTGGGGAGGCAGCGGGGGCAGCTCTGTGGGATCAGGATCGCACTTGGGTTCCTTCTCTGCCGCCACATCCCGGCCCCAACCCATCCCTGCACACCCCACACCGGGGACGTGCACACCCCGAGTCCCATCACACAGAGCTCCTGAGGTCTGGGGGTGTTCTGCAGACCCCCAGCAAGAGCCTGAAGCACACAGATACATAGCAGGGATCCACGAGCAGCAGCAGAGCAGAGCCAGGCTGCGCGGCCATGAATATATTCATTATGAAGCAGCACGAGCCTCGCGAGCTCCCCGCTCACGGCTGGAGTTTGGCTGAGCGAGGAGCCCCTCTAATGAGGGTAATTGGAAGCCCCCCTGCTCCACCCCCACGCCCTAATTGAAGCAGATGGATCTGCAAAAACAATGTCACTTGGAACTGTTTTGATCTTTCGGTTGGGAAGCAGAATCTTTTCGTTCCCCTCCCGAACACAGCGGAGCAGGGCTGGAGGCCGAGGGCAGCCTGGGAGCGGGGTGTGGGGCACCAGGGGAGCAGGGCACGGGGACACAGCCCCGAGTCCATTGTGGCCTTCGTCCCTCCCCGGCTGCGCCAATCCCGGGGAAGCGAGAAGCAAAATGGCTTCTTGGGTAGCGGTGATGGGGGAGGAGGGATCAGTCACTTATTAAATGAATTAATCAGGGCTCAGCGTTTTCATTTTGAAGAGGCTGCTGGATTATCCTTGATTTCTGTGACACTGGATTTGCAGAGATCAGGAGGGGAAGGGGAGATTTCCAACACCTGCTCCCCGGGAGATTTTACGGCAGGGAAGTGGTTGGGTTTAACATCTATGTCAGTGAGGGCCACCACGCTGCTGTCCAAAGGCAGAATTAAAGATGAATGGGGCAAATTGTTCCTCCTCCTGTCACATCTCCAGAGCCAGGACAAAACCTCTTTTGACTCGGAAAACAATGAGCTTATGTAAGAGCCAGCAGCCCACGGAAACCTCGCCGCAGCCCCGCGCTGCCATGGCCGGGCAGGGGCCACCAAGCCCCGGGACAGGACGGGGACAGGCATGGGCATGGGGACAGACACAGGGACTGGGGCTCGGCTGGTGCTTGGTGCCCATGGCTGAACCAGAGCACCGGGCCCCAGCACAGCCCACACTCCTGGCCGTGCCCACGTGGCCGTGGCTGGTCAGGCTGGAGTGCCCAACATCGTGCCGTGGGCTGCAGCCCCGCATGCAGCCTGTGCAAGCGAGTGTCACAAGTGTTCAAAGCATCCCGCAGACATCTGAGTGTAACAACAGCCAGGAAGATGAAAAGTGCCATAAATTATTCACTCACAAAAGAGACGAGAAGGGGGAAGGAGGAGGAGAGCCTGCGAGGAAGGGACACTTAATACAAATTAGAGAGACCAGGTGGGGATGGCTCCCGGTGGGGGCACCAGCGGGCAGCACGCGGGGCCTCGAGGTTGGGGTGCAGGAGGACGCCCGCTCCCTGCAGGTCCCTCCCGGCCCATTTCCTCCACCTCACACACAAAAAAAAAAAAAAAAAGGGAAAAAAGAAACACTGATGGGAGAGGGCCCGGCCCGCCTCCGGTGAAGGCGCTGTATTTCCTGTCTTCCTTCGTTAACGCAAACCTCGTTACGTCCCAGATGGAGCCTCCATCCTCCGCCCGCCCTCCCGGGTCCCAGCCTCCAGCCACAGCCCCCAACAAGCTGACACCTGGCACGGCCGGGCACGATGTGCAGCAGGGACAAGGCAGTGCTGTGCGCCCAGCCCCCCCGGCACGGCAGTACCCCCTGGTGCCGTCTCCTGCCCTCATATAGAACGGAGGCCGCACAGCACGGGGCACTGCCATGGGCATCTTCCCTGGCACAGCTGCAGGCAGCCCCACGGGGCTCAGCTCAGCCTCGTCCTGCCTGCAGCACCAAGGTGTTGGGGTGGTGGGATTGGGAGCCCTGCTCCTGGCCAAGGGAGACAACAGGAGTCGTGCAGCAGCTTGGTGCTGGGGTGCCCAGGGGGATCCCCACGGTTCCTGAGATGATGACCTGAAAGAACGCCACGTGCACGTCCTTGTGGATCCTCCCGGCCCTCAGGAGACATCCCACCCAAGGGACACCCCGCTGAGTGTGCCTTCACCATTAAGTAGGTTAAGAAAGTCCTTTCTCCAAGGTCTGGATTAGCGACTGCAGCTCCAGGCAGACCGGGATCAGCGGGGACACAGCACAGAGGACGGGCGCAGGAACCTCACTGGGAGTGATCTGACCCTGAGCTGTGAAGGCAGCCCCGAGTCCAGCTGCTGCAGCTCCATGTGAAGCCACCTCAGGTCTGGCAGTGCCCAATGGCATGCCATTGGCATGGGGTCAGTTTGATGCCATGGCTTTTAGAGTGTTCTGCTCTGAATGTGTGCGGGTCCCACGGACGCGTCCCCCCAGGATGTCCTCCTACACAATGGCTCAGTTTCAGCAGCAAAAAGTTTGTGTTGAACTTGCTGCTGCTCTGGGTATCCAGCAGCTTCCTGCGGGGCACAAACGCTGTGAGTAACATCCTACAGGGAAGGGATGTTGCAGGGAGCTTCACATTTTCCGTGCTGGGGCCCGCAGGATGAGTAACAAAGGAAAATGGAAGGAGCGAGTGTGCGCCTGTGTTGGCACTGCTGCTTGGGGACAGGTTCTTTGTCCCCACATCCCTGCGTCCTGCCATGTGTCCCTGCATCCTTGTGTCCTGCCATGTCCCTCCGTGCATCCGCGTGTCCTTGTGTCCTGCAAAGCACCTCTGCATCCCACAACGTGCCCGTGCATCCTGCAACGTGTCCCCTCCTCCCTGCAGCCTGCGGCGTGTCACCACATCCCTGTGTGTCACCAACCCAACGTGAGCCCCATCTCTGCTGCCAGTGTCCTCCCAGCAGTGCCTGCTGCTGTCCCTCACCTCCTGCAGCCAATAGCTCTCATTCGCTCCCTGTGCTGTTTCACGTTCCTGAGGCTGACGCTGTTTGCAGCACTGTTACATGGGGCCAAGGTTTCTGGGCACAGAGACAAAAGGAGGCGCTGGCTTCCATCTGAGCTGCTTTTCAGCTCGCTGAAGATGAGGCAGATACCTGTGCTTCAAAGCATGGGAGAGCTGCTTCCTGCTCTCCCACCTTTCTGTTCCGTGCTGCAGTGCTCATGTGTCATATGAGAGCACTCACCCCTCGCAGCCCCCTGGAAGACACACAGTTGTGCTTCAACACTTCAAACAGGACTTCTTTTAACCACGCGTGTCAGATGATACTGCTGTCCAAACAGACACCTCTTCATTAAAAGTCTGCCTCTAAGGAAGCCTTTCGCAGAAAACACGCTCCAGGCATCCTTCCCATTAAACGAGAGCGGATGGGAGCAGCTCAGAGAAGGATCTGCAGAGGACAGAGACCAAAACACTGAGCCGCCCTGCTTGTGCCCTCCACGGTGCATCCTGGGCAGTCCACAAGTTTCAGTCGCTGCCATTCGTTATTTTAGGAGTCCTCCCTGGGACAGCCTCGGTGTGCCAGCACAAACAAGGCAAAACACGTCTGCTCCAGCCCCACAGCAGGGTGGGTTAAGGCAGGGACCCTCACCCCAGCACTGCCATGAGCTCACAGTTCCAGCACTGGGTACGCAGTGCAGTGACAGGGCTGGGCTGCTTGTCCCACAGCCCCTGCAATGGGGCAGCCTGATGGAAACCCCAAAGCTGGGCTTCTCCTGGGGGAGTCTAGTTACTAACACCCAGCACAGCTTGCTCTCTCTTCGATTCCTCCCTTCCTGCTCCGCCAGTTGCAACCCTCTTCCACTTCACGTGCACTCCTCACCAAAAGGAAGGAGCTGTTTGTACTTTGTTACTCACTGCTGAACCTTACAAAAGAAACTGGAAGAGCCAAGAAGGGCCCCAAAGAGGACACCCTCCTTCAAACAAAAATCACAGGGCACAAAAAATTGGAGGCGTTTCCTAAGAGGGCAGGGAGAGGACTTAGCTTGAGTGAGAACACCTTGATTTGCTCAAATATGTGAGTCCCTCATAAATTACTGTCCTGTAGAATAATAGTGTTGAGTAAAGGGATCCAATCCATGTCGTTCTAGATTGTAAACAAGACTTGGGAATTGAGCAGTGAGGGATAAGCCACAAGCCTGAAATGTCCTAGCAGGAGAGCAGCTAAGTTTGGGGTTATGGAGAGGCCTGGCAAGGTTACAGGTGGCACCAGACTAACGAATGGAGCCTCCCAACCCATAGCTGCACAAAACCACCCCTGGGAGATGTTAGGTTGCAGAAGCCCCTCCTACCAAGGGGTCTCCTGCTCCCTCCTCAGCACTGCTCCTCGCCCCCTGCCCACTCTCTCAGCAGCATTTGGGCTGAGGATGAGCACAAGCCAAGGAGCAGCCCAAGCACTGACCCCTTGCAAGCATCGCAAAGACGAACTCTGACCTGAGCCCGTACTTCTGCCACTTATTTACTCCAGCAATTTTTTAAACTAGCTTCACAGAGGAAACACAGCACACTGCCTTACCAAAGGCCCCCTCCCTCCCACGCCCTGTATGGGCTCCAACCACCTGCCCAAAGCAATGAGACACCTCACGTCCATTCCACGACCTCTTTGCATTTCTCTCACGTGCTGCCCTCAGGTGCAGCTTTTTGGGCACAGATCCTATTGCAAGAGACTGGTCTCCTTCCTGTGGCAAGGACCTATGGGGTTCTCTGGGCTGCTCCTGGGGATCCCACCCCAGTGCCTTCTCAGGACCCTGTCCCCCACGAGGACCCTCAGCCCAGAGCTGGGCAGGGCCTGGCCACCAGCAGCCTGCAGGCTGCCCGGGAAGGCTTCGAAGCCCATGCTGATATGAAATCCATCCTACAGGTGGGACACCTGATCAGAAGGGTCTGGTTAATGTTTAATGAGCCACAAAAACACCCCGAGCGCAAAGCGCCGCGCTCTTCCCGTGGCTGCGGGCACTCACCGTCCTCCTGGCCGTGCAGGTTCTGCGGGCTGCGCATGCTCTCGTCCTGGCTGGGGCTCAGGCTGGAGTTCAGGTGCTGGTCAGCTGAGATCCATGTGGAGTCATTCATATCAAAGTCCTCGCTGCTCACCGACGTCTCATCCTGAAGGCGAGCGGGAAAGGGTTAAGGCACAGAGCTCTTTTCCTCCCTCCATCCCCTGGCTCTGGCATCTCCCCACCGCAGCCTTCCCCAGGACATGCAGCTCCTGCAGCCCCGGAGCCCACGAGCAGCCCGGGTTAGGTGGTTCCCAGGAGAACGCCCCAGCGCCGCTTCCTGCCTGAAGACGTGCCTGAGCAATGGCACTGTCTCTAATTGAGGACAATTAGAAAGAGCTCGCATCCTGTAGGAGCGGATGGCTGAGCCTTGGAGTTTACCCTTTAATCTCCATCCACACCAGCGTGTTTCTGGCAAGCAAGCGGCGTGTGGGAGTGGGGATAGGGTGCAGCTCTGTGAAAACGGCCCTTTAACAGTTCAGACCCTTCTAAAACCGAACCGCCTCCTGCATCAACGGAACAACAACGGAGCAACGCGACTGGGGAGCGAACGGGGATGATGAGATCAGATCCCGCAGACTCCAACCACCCCGTGCTGCAGGAAGGCCCCATGGAAGGGGCTGGGGTCAGTGCTGGGGGCTGGGGCTGCCCACGCCGTGCTGTTGTAGGGGCTGCACTCATCCTATTGTGGGGGGGCACCGAGCGGGGCAGCGTAGCCCAGGCAGCCCCAGTGCCCGGCAGCATAGATTGCATTCCTCTCTCCCACTCCTGCAGCTGGAAGGACATTTTCTCTCTGCCTCTCTCTCTCTCTCTCTCCCTTCCCACTAACCTTTAGAGCACTTTGAGACACAGCCCTTGGATCGCTTCCAGAGCCGGAAAGGTCAGACGCAGGATTTCAAAACCACCACCGGCGAGGCCGGGATCCTGAATGAGAGGAGGGGCCCGGTGCTCCCCTCGCCCTCCCAGCAACCGCTCCTCAGGAAGCAGATGCTGCCCCGAATTAACACGGTCCCGTCGGCAGTCCCTTTATCTGCCGTCCTCTCCCTGGTCGCTCCCCCAAAATAACGGATAGAGGCCACGTCCAGAACTGCGGGGCGGAGGGGTACACCAAAAACTGCCTCCAGAAGCGCCTTCAGCCACGCTTTCCTTTGATTGAAGTATTTCAAAGCCTTGTAAATGCTCAGCTCCTTTTCTTTCCTTCCCCTCGTCCTGAGATTACAAACACCGCCCGCTCCCTTTCCGTGTGAGGAGCAATTGGCAAAAGCCCCTCCAACGTGTGGCTGCGCCTCGTAAAAGCTGTCCTGTCTGGGTTCCTCTGGCTGACAGCTTTTATTGTGAACAAACGAACGTCTTTCAGGACAGGTTGGGGCTTTTCCTCCTCTCCCTGTCCCCAGGGACACAGCTGCAGGCCCGGGGCAGGCACTCCCCACCTCCCAGGAGCTTCCTGGAATTTATGGCTCAGGCACCCATGGCTGTGCTCGGGCACAGGGCACCGGGGTACTGGGGGGCATTGGGGACACACTGCTGCCAGCACACCAGTCCGCCACTGCCAGGAGCAGCACTGCCTCCCCACAAATCCCACAGTGCAGGTACAGGAGAGGACAGGTCTTCCCCACCGCACACTATATATCGTCTCCATTGCACGCAGCCACAGGGAGCCAGCCACCCTAATATCTGGCCTCCTTCACAAGGCTTACCCAAGATTACTGTCAGAGCTTAAGAGACAAATGCAAATGCCAAGGTCCTGGCTGCCCACAACCTTCACCTGGCAGGTGGGAGCCCCGGGCAGCTTTCCAAAGGGTTTGGCTCAGAAGTAACTTCTACAGAAGGCACAGCCTCAGCGCCCAGACCCTGACCCAGAGGCACTCGTGCATGTTGGAAAATCAGAGGCACGAGGGATACCTCGCATGCACATGCTACAGAAGGGGCTTTACAAATGTGTATCGTTCTCTTGAGGTGCAACAGCGTTGGCCTGTTACTAGAAATACTCAAGCCAGAAACCGTAAATGTGACTCAGGTCAAACAAGGATGTTCCCAAGTCCTCTCTCCAGCCCCCAGCAGGAAGCAGGCTGCCGGCGTGGTGCCACACCATGCCGTCCCCGTGCCCCCAGTGCCACTTTTTGCTGTCCAGCCAAGGCCACCCTCAACCAAAGTGCCGACAGGATGAACCTCTCCAGCAGTGCGTGGTCTGCTGGCAGAGCCCACCCCGTGTAAACACGCTGCAGGGGATGGCAACACACAGCTCACACTGCAGGGGATGCAGCAGGGCACTTGCCGCTGTCCCTACAGCCACCAGAGCAGCCTCTCTGTTTGACACCAAGCCATCGGAGCTCCTCATCCCTCCATGCCCCTTTGCTGATGACCAAGAGAAGCACTGCTGTGCATCCCGGCAATCTGCTGGGCCCCATCAGCCCTGCTGCCCTGCACCCACCCCGGCCAGCAGCACTCTGCCTCCATGGGACACCCAAGCAGGACACGTAGGAAAGCTCTGGGACACCTGGCACTGCAGGACCCTGGGCACACTAAGCCCTGGTCCCAAAGCCACCAATACCACAGCAGAACCCGACCACTTGGACAGAAGAGCAGCCCTCAGTTGTCCCCACGTGCCACCAATGGGGCTGAACACCGACCCTCAGCAACCAGGAGAACAAGGAGGAATTTCTGAACAACAGCCACGACTCAGAGCAATACGGTAAATCTAATCTACCCTTCCACCCTCTTTTGGCTTGCGAGTCAGGCAGCTCATTCTTTTTCCTCTCTGGGATCTCAGGAGAATTCTCTCTGCTAATTTCTTCTTTCCTGTAAACAAACTTCAAATGAAACTTTCATTAGAAAACAGAGCACAATCCATTACCAGCGCCTACCTCAGGACCGGCCCTGGCCCCACACCACGCGTGGCACAGAGGGAGGTGGCAGTGCCCACCCTGTGCCTCCAGCCCGGGGCCCTGCAGCCGCTGCCTGCTTCCTTCCTGCTGTCCCCAGCTCCGCACGGGGTTCTCCCCAGCATGCAGCCAGGTCCCATCGCTTTGTTTCCAGCGTCCAAGGCACCGAGCGAGCGATCAAGGGTCAGGCAGCGTGCGTGCAGCTCCTCTGTAAAGGGGAAGTCAGATCCTGCGGGTGCGCTCACAAACCACACCCAAACGCCAGGGCTGCAGGCACCACCGGGTTTGGAAAAACAACGTCCTCGCTCCTCTCCTTATCTACAGTCCAATATTCACAGCTGCCTTACTGGCACTCACAGCCAATGTTTTTGTACTGGCAAAGGCAGGCGCTCACATGCGCAGGGTGAACACTTGGTGTTTCTGTCCCACCGAGCACTGTCCATCTCCAAGCACCCCGTGTGCACACCCCTGCCCAACCCCTCAGCTCCTCTCTGAGCTCGGAAGCACTACTCCCAGCCACAGAGCACTCTGCCCACCCCGCACGCAGCAGCTCCAGTTGTGGGACCGTGGGCTCTGGGGTTCACCTGTAGCAGGGGCAGCTCCTGCAGCACTGTTGGGAGAGCACAGGGCAGAGGAGCTGCTCCCATGACTGCTCCTCAGCAATGCATGCAGGGCTATCGGTAACCTGCTTACTTTACAGCTTGGCTCAATTTCTCAGGGACTGCCTCGCAAGCATCTCTCCCATCACTGACACACTGTGCCTTACGGTAAGTATTCCAGGCTCCAGTTGTTAGCATCGTTTATTTTCTCTTCTCTTTTTGAAGCCTTTCATTTGAAAACGCGCCCTGTCACGCCATGGCTGGATTTCCCCGGTGCAGCAGAACAGGAGCTGAGCAGTGAGCACCACTCAGCAGCAGTGATGCTCTGGGAGCAACAAAGGTGATGGATGCGTGGCCATGGGATCCCAGGCACAGCAGCTCCTGCTGGAAGGAGCCATTGGGAAAGAGCCACTGGGAAACAGACACTGAGAAGGAGTCACTGGGAAGAAGTCATTGAGAAGGAACAATTGGGAAGGAGCCACTGGGACAGAGCCATTAGAAAGGGGCCAATAGGAAGGTGGCCTCATCTCCATCTCCACCACTGTTAAAACCCAGCCCTCTGAGCATGCCAAGAAGGTACTGAACCAGATTTGACCCTCACTTAACCAGTTCAACACGGAGAAAGGCTTACTAATGGGAGATAAAAGGCTCCCAGTCAAGGATGGGTACCACAGCCATGAGGAGCATGGTGCTTGCTGCTCTGGGCACCGCTCGGTGCGAGGGAACTCAGCTGAGGGACAGCGATCTGCCACCACCGATCTATGCACCAACCAAATATCCCGGGCGCTCTTTGTCAGGTACGTACATCCTCACCACCCGCGATTTCTGCTGACTTGAACGAGCACTTTGCTACTTCCCAAAACACGGGTTGGAAGAGTTCATCTGCAACGTGAACAACAAATGGAAGAGGAAGGGAGGACCATCACCTCTGCACGCGCACACACACACACACACACACGCACACACACACACCCTCCCTCTCTGAGATTCCTTCCTCCGGGAGCATCACCCGCAGCGGCGCACCGATCGCACGGGCAGGGCGGGGGTCGCGGGCTCGCCGCGCTCCTGCTGTTCAGCGGGGAGGTGCTGAACGCGGGGCCGGGAGCGGGAGGGAGCGAGCAGAGCATCCGCGGGGCTCTGCCCCTGCCCCTGCCCTGCCCCTGCCCCCGCACCGAGCTCTACCCCGCGCCCAACACGCGTCCGCTCATCGTGCCGGGCGATGCTTCCGTCGCGGTGCCGGAGAGGAACCGGGTCCGACGGGCACGGGCGGACAGCGGCCGCCCCGCCACTTCCGCGCGGGACCCGTGGCCGTGCGGAGCGCTCGGAGCCGCTCCCCGTTCTCCCCCGGCCCGGCCCGGTCCCGCTGCCCTCCGCCCGCTGCTCCCGGAGCAAATCCGCCGGCGGCCCCGCGCACGGCCCCGCCGCTGGCAGCCGGGCTTCGGCGTGCGGCGGGGATTGACACGTAAGTAGGGCTTTACCTCGAGGGAGGAAGCTATTTCCAGCACAATCCCCGCCCGGGGCCGGTGCCGGGGCCGGGGGAGCGGCGCGGCGATGGCGGCGGCGGCGCGGGGCCGGTGCCCGGGAATTAATGGGGCCGGAGCGCTCCCGCCGCCGCCTCCTCCCACTTTCTTGTGGGCTTTTGTGCTCTTCCGGGGAAGGGGGAGCCGCGCCGGGCGCGGGGAAGGACGCGCTAACCTTAACCNTGTGGAGGGCCGGGGAGGGCCCTTCCTCCGGGAGGAAGAGACAATGTCCAGGGCCGGGCGCCTGCTGGAGAGCCGCGAGAATGCACGGCACGGCACGGCGCGGCACGGCTCGGCACGGCACATCTCGGCACGGCACGGCACCGCCGCGACTGCACCCCTCCCGGGCTCCCTCGGCAGACCAAAGCCCCCGGGGGTGCACCGCGGCCGGCCCAGCTCGGTAGCGGCATAGACCCTGGGAGCGGGACCCCTGGCTGGCCCCAGCTCCTCCCGGCTGCGGGCACAGTGGGCACACGGTGCCCAGGCCCCACACCGGCTGATTCCTTTTGTTTCAGATGCGTCCTCTCCTCTCTCCGGTGGGAGAGCAGAGGGAGAACACCCGCTCTGTGAGCAACACAGCTCAGCTCAGGGCTCTGCCGTTGTTCTGGGGCTGCCTGGTGGGGCAGTCCGTGCTGGCAGCACCTGGTGACCTCCTCCTGGACACTGCACCTCGTTGACCCCATCCTGCTCCATGCCCCCAGCCCTTGATGGCTACGAGGGGAATTCTGATGAAATCAGCCCAGCTGTAGGGCCTTCATCACTGCCAAGGATGGGAACCACCACATCCTTGTTGGTGCCCACGTTCAATTGTGATGTGCGTTAACACGGCACTGCCAGGAGGAGGGGGTCGGGGAGTGCTGTGCTGAGCCCCGTGGGGTGGGGGTGTTGAATGGGCACCATGGGCGCTGCACTGCCGACCCTTCCCCAGATTGAGCTGAAGGGCAGCAGTGGAGCCCCGGGGTCCCTGCGGTGGGAGGGCAGCGGCTGCGCTCACTTCCAGCTCGCTCGATGGCTGCCGCTCCTCCCTGAAGCTAAAATAAAATCCTGACCATTTAAGGTGAACAGGAGACTTGCCGTGGACCTCGGAAGGGTTTTAACCCCTTCCCATTGCTGGGCTTTGTTTCTTCCTCGCGCTCCCTTCACTTCGATCTAGACCACGTAGGAGAGCCAGCCCCCTGCACCGGGCGTAGAGCAGCGAGGCTGCGAGCCTGACACGGCCGCTGCGCTGCCTCACCATGTGGACACTTATTTTATACTAAGTGCCTTTGTGTGGGCTAGGTTAATCCACTTTGGAAATGGATTAACCTAAATTTTGCATCGGCAAACTTAGCGTGGAACAGACGCATCCACTCGGGGAGAGAGGGTGGAGGAGCGGGCAGGGCTGTGGGCTGCAGGCCCCGACCCCAGCGGGGTCACCGCCGCACAAGCGGGGTCACGAGCCCGACAGAAATGCCATTGTTTGTGGCAGCACCCGGGGCTGCCGGCACGGCACGGCGGGGCCGGGCACGGAAATGGGGCTCCTGAGGGAAGGAGAGCTGTGCAAAGTGGCAATGGGAGCGCCCTTCTGGCGGGGATCCTTCAGGTTCAAACCACTGAGGGGGAGATAACTGGCAATTAGGTGTAGGATCGGTAACGATCATTTATCAAGTTGTCAGGAAAAAAAAAAAATACCACCATAATAAACCAGTACTACTGCTATTATATTCTATATAAAACAGATCAAATACATTATTTATAAGTCACTTCCTTCCCTCTTGGCGCATTCATTACCTCTGAACCTTGCAAACCCTTCCCCGTGGGCACACACATCCCTGCGGCTCCCTGCCTGCCTGCCCACGCAGAACCAAGCCCTGCCCACGGGGCTGCCTCCTGCACACCCAGAACCACGCAATGAGGGGATGCTGGCAGCACTCGGCCTCATCTGCCAGCACTTCCCAGGCCACAGCCACACAGGCAGCACCGGGGCTGCTCTCAGACCCAGGGGTACACTGTTGGGGAGCGTGGGCACAGAGATGTGTGGGGGACTGCGCCATGTGGGATCCAGCTCTTGTGCTGAAGGAGCCACTGACTCGGGGGTGACCTTGTGCACGTCACTTGATGTTCTTGTGCCTCTGGAAGTGGGTTAAACAACAAATGGCGCCTCCTGCATCTGCTGCTCCACGGCCACCACACCCTACTGGGTGATAAGCATTAAAAATGCAAAGCTTTGCCAAGTGATGCCCGTAAGGAGAGCAGGACAACAGGGGCAGGGCCACAGCCCCACGGCACGAGGGGAGGTGTGACTTCTGCCCGCACTGTGTTTTAGTTATGTGGCATCCAGAGCAGAGTCAGGAAGAAATGGGGAGTAGAGGCTTGGGAAGCTTTGCTACAGAGCAGATCTGCGTGGGCTGAGGGCTGTGTTCCCCTTTCTCTTGGTCACTCCTTCAGCAGAAGTAACAGCTGTTGGCATTTGGCATGTGCACAAACAGAAGTGTGTTGTTTTTTTTCCCTTCTTCAAGGGCAAAGGCCAAGAGACGGAAGGGAACACAACACACCTCAGGGAGCACCAGTCCCAGCGAAGTAGCAGGAAAGAGCCGCTTCTGCAGGTGAAACTTCCCCAGGAGCACAGAGGAGGGCTGGATGCCAGTACTGGGAATCCATATCCCATCCCCACACAGGGACACATCTCCCACCTCCGCACTGTGCCATAGGTGGAGACCGACCCACAGCTTTTCTCCTAGCCACCAACACCAGAACTGAGCCCCTTTAACCAAGGCTACACCACGAGCAACACGAAGCCCATGCTTCACCATTCTCAAGTCACACCGTGTCTCCAGCATCCATCTCTGTGAGTGCTGGTATCCTCTGGGAGATGTTCCCAGCCCCGCAGCACGGCACCCCAGCGACGCACGCGCCCGTCTGCGCAGGTGGAACAGGAGCAGAAACAACAGCAAGAACGCGACTCAAGGTTACCACGCTGAACCACACAGCTTCATTTTCTGCAGTAACGGAAATCATTAATAACAGTTCACGCTCCCAAAGTAGTTGCCATCCAAGCTCTTGAAGAGCTTTATTAGTGCGCGAGACCTCAGAAGTCTCTCTGAGGTATTAGCCCCTTCTTAAAGGGAGAGGGCAATTAGGAAACAGCCATTTGCGTGCCTCGATCAAAGTCAGCATGCAGCGTGTCAGCGAGTGAGGGGGAGGCAATGCAGAGGGCCCACGGCCACGGCCTGCCCACGGGTACAGGAGGAACGGACCCATCAGGAGCCACGGGGCCATCCCGTGGCACTGAGTGTGGAGTGCAGGCTCCAGATGTTCTCGTAACTGTGCGAGGCTGATGTGCCACCAGGACCCCTTGCTGTGGGGACAGCAGGGAGCAGGACAGTGCCAGGGTTCAGCATTCCCCCAAACACCTCTCCACCAGTTTGCAGCCACCAGCAGGGATGAGGGACCTGAGCAGTGGCACGCAGTGCCTGGCACAGCCAGCAGCCTCAGAGGACATGTGGTGACTGGCATCACTGAGATCTGGCTGTGCCACCTCATTCAGTGCCTCCTTCTCATAGGAAATAACGTGATCTCCCTTAGCAGTGCAGAGAGTCAGGGCCACGGCATCATATCTCACGTGGAAGACGCAAGCAGTATTTATTCCAGCCTGCCCACGCCTGGGTCTCACATCATTTTGCTTTCACTGAGCGTGGTGTTGTGCACATACAAAGCTTACCAGTAATGCAGCTACCGACACTGGGAGAATCTACACAGCTGGAAATTAAGTGTCTCCTGCTTTAACTAGCTGGGAACCTCACAGTTAATTCCAATCACAAAAATGAGTTGACCTTCACTGAAAGCAAGCCATTCAGAGAAGTCTGAAACCATGCTAAATGGTTTGATCATCTGACCTCCTGCATCTCGTGAGCCATTAAGGCCAAGGATAAAAGTTTCACTAAACTGTCTTTGTCAGCTAAGAGGTTGAGGGAAGCTGCAAATGCACAGAATGGAGTTGCAGGGCCGGAGCTGCTGCTGCTGCCATGGCTGGACAGCCCGTCCTTCAGGGCAGGATTGAAATGCATCAGCCAAAGCCCTCCGTGCCAGTAGAAGCTGCATCTCCACTAGAGGGCTTTGCTGATGCGGAGCTACGAGTAAGCCTTTACTGCATCAATTAAATCTGTATTTCCAACAGTTCTGTCTGTACTGAACAGGGTAATTTGCATTTAGCGAAACCATATCTTCTAGATACTTCCAAGACTGCTCTTTCATTGTGGTTATTTCTTCAACTCGTGCCCTCACGTTGCAGCCCCCTCCACCCCTGCAGCGCACACCATGAGCCGGGGTGCAGGACAAGGCCCCCTCCCTCCCTCCCTCCCTCTCAGGCACTCACAAGTCAGCGTGGCAAAGCCATGGCAACAAGAGAAAAGCTCCTGTTATTTCACATCCTGCCATTCACCGACTGGGTGACCTTCTGTCAGCAGCCACTGAAGCAACCTTTGGAAATTTTCCGTATCACTTAAAGCTGGTTGCTGTGCCTGCCAAGGTAGCAGCCACACCTCCAGAGCAGAGCGGGTTTGGAGCTCTCTGCATCCAAACCCGACGTGTTCCACCCAGCACTGTGCACAGGGCCCCAGCAGAAATCACCTGAACAGTGTGGTGTGAAAAATAAACGTAGGGATGAGTTTGAATATGATAGAAAAAGATTGTCTGGGAAATGACTGCAATAAAACTCAACTAAGCCATCATTTGAACGTGCTAATATTTATCGTTAGAAAACGAGGTGGAAGGATCGTTATAGATGAATATCAAATATCTTCTTTTCATTCCTTTTTGCTGCAAGATTGAGAAGGTCAGAAGTTCGGGGGATCCTTTAATACCTCTGCAGATCCCTGAAATACAGCTAATTCTGCACCGTGCGGAAAGGGAATGGGCCCTCCATGGGCCCCCTCACACATGAGAACTGCTATAAAATTGGAAAGAAGGAAAACTCACAGCCCAGGAGCTCCTGCATGTTCTAGAGAACCCAATTTAAACAGCGTGGGTCACTCATGCCAGAAGAGATGTACTGACTTGAAATATATTGATCTTCACTGATGTGAGAAAATAATCTGACTCCTGTTCTCTGAACACTTCCATACAGGATGGTGATTTGCTTTCTGGTTCTGTCAATTCCACGGGAACATTTCATTGCAGGAACAACCCTGGGAAGAGCTCCTCATTTTGTGGTTCTTCTCATCCCTTGATGCAGACAAAATGCTCTTAAGGTTCTTCTGGCAGCACTTCCTGGTAGAGACACTACTGACCTAATACTGATATGCTTAACAGCAATCATAAATTACAGTTACATGCATTTTTTTTTTCTCCTGCGTAATGAAGTTAAAAGGCCACTTTGGCATAAATTCATTCATTGTTACCCCCGGTGAAGCAAGCTCCTCCTGGTGCTGCTGCATACAAATAATTGCTTTTGGCAAAAGCCAAGTAGAACACAAGTCACTTGCTTCATTTATTTCTATTATTACCATCAAATGCTGGCGTAGTGCTAGGCAATGAGGTGGCAGGGCAGCAAGCCGAGAGAGAGGAATGAGTGCCTTGGTGTAAATTTGGATACAGTATTGCCACGCAGAGTGTATTTGTGAGCATAGTGCTCCTTTCTGGGGGTGGCCATGGGCTGTGTCCCTCAACACCAGTGGCACCCGTGTCCCTGGTTTTAAGCCCTGGGCTCCCACCATGGGGAGCCCAGGGAGTGCTGCTATACGCAGATATGACAAAGAGCTTCAGTGCCATGTGGGTCTGAGAAGCAGGGCTGTGATCTTTTGCCATTTTCTCTCAGGAATCTCACAGGAATTTTACCTCTTCCAAATAGTTTTGTTTTGTTGGGTTTTTTTCCCTCAGTTGCTGCAGCTCAAAAAACTTCAAGAGCTGCACTGCAACAAGGCAGAGAGAGCAGCAAATGAGAAAACTTCAGAGGCAAGGAAATAAAGTGAAGTGCTCTGATTTATGGTCTAGGCCAACATCTGCGTGTTGCCTCAGCTGGTCCTCTTTTTGTTTCTGCAGGACACATGTTTTGATTGCAATCTTCAGGAGTGTTCTCGTGAGCAGTACATTGTATCTGTCCATGTAATGAGAGATTCAGTGCATGCTCCTACAGCAATATTCAGGGTACACACTTCTCACATCCCTGAATCACCAAGCAGAAGTTCTCCAAGCAAGCATCCCTAAAGCTGTAACTTCACAACTCTGTCACTCTGTCTGCTAGCTTCCATGATACCTTGTGTTATGGAAATAAGAGCAAACTAGAAGTCCTGCTTTCTACCTGCAGAAACTGGCACAGGAGTTTGGGCAAGCTTCATGACATGCTTCTTGCTCCTGAATGAAGCTTTAGGGCCAAGAGGAATAGTTCTATCACTGCAAAAAGTGTAAGTGGTAAATACACAAACCTCTCAGACTGTCCTTTACACACACATCAAACCTAACTTGAAGGAACTGCCTCAAATTCTGAGAAGCACCACGTGCAGTCCTTGGTGAAGAAAAGGTTGGTGCTTAAGGGCACGCACAGCAGCAGGGTCTGCAGTCACAGCACCGCTCTGCTTTGATTTGCACCGAGACAAGGCAACCAAAAGGAAGGGCAGCCCTCGGTCCTGCCTGACCAAAACGGGTCCCACAGCCCTGCAGCCCCATTCCACGGCCCCATCCAGCAGCCCTGGGCTGGAGCTGTCCAGAGTTCTGCCCCCAGCTCACCTCGAGCAGCTCTGCTTGCTGCAGGCAGAACCTCCAGCCCTCTCGGTGCCCAGCACACGCAAAGGAAAACGCTCCAAGATGCAGCAGTGCTTCCTGCCAGATGTCAGATTTCAGGAAGGTTTCACTGCTGAAATGTCGGAGGAGCTCTGTACCCACCCCTTCACTCCTGACAGCAGATCATTTCACACCTTGGCACCAGATTCTCCAACCAGTGTCCCCTCAGGCTGCTCCCAAATAAAAAACACCCATTGGCACAACTTCACAGCTCAAGCTACCAGCAGTGTACCCCTCCCCTGCACAATGCAAACTCTTTCATTCCTGTGAACTGGCAGCAACGTGCATGATCAGATTGAGGTTTTGGTGTGCTGAAAAGCAGATCCAGCACTGGCTCCCAGCGCCGATTTGTGGGGAGCGAGTAGAACACACTTTGCTTTTTATAGATCGTTTCCATGGTGCACAGAGGTTCCCATTGCTAATTCTGCAGCTGCAGAACTCCAGAAAATTGCGTAGCCTTGGTTTAATCCTGATGCATTCTGCCCCTTCTACTCCAAATCCAAACGGAGTGGCCTGACACCCCCAGCAGCCAACCGAGCCCCCTCCCAGCATGACATGACGGTGGATGGTGCAGAGCTGCACAGAGCTGCTGGCCAGAACCAGCCCACCTGCTAAAGCTCCCAGGAAAACACAAGGAGGTAAAGAGACAAATTCCCATTCACCGTATGTATTTTTAAGACCTCATAGAAGAACCACATGCCTAAAGAACAAGCAGACTGCTCTAATCCATAACAGCAACGCCGTCCCGCTTCCATGGACCAACACTGGTTGCACATGATCACAGCTTGCCCCGCATGGAAAACACAGCATTTCCAAAAGCATCCTCCAAACATCCTCCCAGAAGCACCAGCCACCCCTCAGCCCCAGGGGCAGAAACTCGCCTGGCACCGTGCACTGCCCCGTGGCAGGAAGGAAACTCACCTGCTCCTGTGAATTCATCACCCGCAGCTTCATTTGCTTCAGATAAGTAGAGGTGAGAGGCATGTTGTAGTCGATGATCCCAGAAACCAGAGAGGAAGGTGGTTCACTCTCTGAAGAACAGAGGAAAAACTTTGCTCAGATACAGGGATGTGGCAGCGCAAACCTGCGATGTGTTGTCATCATTATCAAACATATGTATTTAGAAGCTCTTAAAATCCCTAACTGGAGCTGGTGCCCACTGAGCTGAGGCTCCTATGCGAACACAACCTCACCACGAGGATAATTACAGAACAGATGTTGTTTTGCAGGAAAAAAAAAAAGCACTGCTGTCACCTGTGAAAAGACTACACACAGTGTGTAATTTTTCAGCCTACCAAACTAAAATTTAGCAGAGAAAGAAAGCGAGCCTTGCTGAAGTTCTCAGAAGCACTTCCATGCAAATGGGATTTGTGCAGAGGGTGATCAAGAACATATTTCCAGTTTGTTTTGGCACTGCAAAGTCTCGTCAGTTTTGCTGGGATTCCCTCAGGTCGGAGTTACCATTAAGGCAACTTATTAAGTATCTCTATCTGGTTATTTTTAACACCCTCATTAAGATACAAACTTAATTTTTAAGATCTTTAATTTAAATTGCTCCTGTTAGTTCCCCTGCATGCATCACACTCAGCTCCAGAGATCACTCTGGATTCAGACTTCTCCTGCAGCTCCCCTTTCCAGCCAGCCTAGACAACTCCCAGTAAAGCAAACCCTCAATGACATCCTAGTTCACAAAGATTTCTCAGCTCTGCAGTCATCACTGTGAAGCTCTGCATGCAGGACTTGGAGACCCCTGCAGTTATTTCTTCTGTCACTACATTTACACGCTCATGCACGTGTACGTTCAAGAGGAAAGTTGCCATTTCCCACAGGAAAAGCTGCTGTTAAAAGGAAAATCTCTGTGCCTTCATGCCATGCCAGTACCAGAGAACAAGCCCAGTTTCCCAGCACACCCCAAGGGCTGTGTGGCTGCCTGCAGGAGCTGAAGGTGAACTGGTGGTGGGAGGTTTCCTTTCCCATCTCTGAACCTCACTGCCTGCCTTGCATTTTCTGGGGTCACCAGTTTCACAGGCACCTTTGACACAGCCCCTTTTACAAACGGCCTTCACAAAATGTTTTACAGCACCTTAGAAAATCCATCAAGTAGCCGTAATGGGGCTGCTTTTCAGAAATGCTGAATATCACAAAAGCCCAGTGAAACTCAGCAGACCTGAAGACGCTTCACACCTCTGGAAATATCAGATCTACTGTGCCTGATTAAGAAATGACCTGACTCAAAAGCATATTGTCCGTAGCTGACTTAAATATTACACAGCTTTTGCAAGAGCCTAGTTAAGATCTATGGAAATGCAGAGTTTGCTCTCCAGGTCTTGGGCACCTGCAGCATTCTGGTGTCTGGATGCAGGAAGGCTGCCCACGGCTACTCGGGTCATTGGCTTGCACACCAGCAGAGCTGCACAGCTTTTAGGAATGTTGTAAACTTAGGAATCTGGTAAACTAATTCTCGCCTGCTTTCCGTGGCTGTGTATCACTGCTCTCCATCATGTTTTGACCTGCAGATTAATTACAAGCATTCCTCTGTTATACATTAAGCAAAAAAAATAAGCCATTTTTCGACTGTGCAAGGATGTCAGCTTGTGACGAAGAGAGATGCTAAAATCCCAGAGCAAGGAAAGAGCTCCCAGGAACAAAATCTGCTTTGCTCAGTGCTCGTGCAGTGAATGTGGCTCCAGGGAAACAGCTGAGCATCCTCAGACAGGAGCAGGAGGAAGGAGGAGGTCCTCAGTGCTCAGCCCTGCCTGAAACTGTCCTGAAACCTGGAACTATCCCATCAGCAGCTACAAATGTCCCGTGGATTTGGACAGCTGCAGCAGGTGAGAGCCTGAAACCAAATCATTTTGATTGTTTTTAAGCTCACTGAAAAGAAACAAAAGCTTCATTTTAAATAGCCTGGGGGACTCCACAGGTATAACCCTCGTGCTCTATGTCACAAAAGGGGCTATTGGAATTATTTAGCTCCTCTTTGGAAGTTATTGTATCACACGCCCCAAGTGCTGGAAATACAGATGAAACAAGCAGAACTGAAGTGAAATGGATTGGATACTAATTCCAGACTTGTATAATTCCACTAGAATTACTCCTAATTTAATAACAGTGTGAAAATGCCACAGTGAAGTCCAGTGTTGTTCAGAGCTTCCCAGGAGCAAGACAATTTTCTTTTATGAATTACGTGAGGGCCCTGCAGGGTTCAATGTCAGGTATGTTTAATTAGGGATTTTTCTGATCACAAAGGAAGGGTGTCGAGATTTGCTTAATGGACAAGTAGAAATAGACAGGAATGACTCCATTCTTTTCTTCTCACTAAGTTAAATGTTACGTACATCTGTCAGTCTGTGTGTGTGTGCATATTTTCCTGTGACCCCACCATTTTGTAGGTGATTTGCTCCAGATGAATTGTGGAATACGCAGCAGTGAAACCAGACACTCTTCCCCAGTAAAAGTAATCTTATCTAATCTACTCAACGTGGTTTCACAGGTACTTAGTCACTATTTAGGTACTATTCCGAGCAGAAGGGCACTTCTGTCCTTCCATTCCTGGTGGTAAGGAGAAGGACTTTTATGCCTGTTCTCTTCCTTCTGGGTTTATTTTCAAGAGAACTGGAAAACATCATGACTATTCTTTGCTCCCTGCTCAGGATCAAGCCAAATGCTCCGCTTGGTGTAACAGCCAGCTTCACTCCCAGAGAGACCAAAGGCCAAAATTCCCCTCGACCTAATTTGAAAGTGGGATCAGGCCTCTGGCAGGCAGGGTGGGCAGGTGCTGTGTGGATGGAGCTTGGGTTAATAAATGTCAGAGGGTTATTTGGGGGAGCTTCTAAAATATACAGCTTTGCACTTGATGAGGCAAACAAGTCTGTAATTCAGAAGAAAACCCATCCAAATGTCAACTTTAACCATCTACTCCAGAAGAAAACTCTTACGCTCTGCTCACAGCTCCTAGGCCTCAGAGCTGCAGATCAGCTTCGTTTACAAAAGAACCATAATGAGCTAACTACCACAGTCACCATGCTAATTGGTTGTATACACAGGCATAATATAACTTTGATTACCAAAACACTTTCTGTTATCCAAGATGGGATCGCAACGTGCGTATCTATTAATTACTGCAAATTCCTTCTTTATCAGAAACTTCAATCATTCCAACATACTCAGCGACTTTTGTTACCAATTTAATAGTTTAAAGGAAAAACTTTAGGTCAGGTTTTCTCAGAGATCTAAGCTTCCACCCACGTACACTTAGGAGCTGACTGCGGATATAGCTGCAGCATTTCTGACCCAGGCTTAGTGGGGTTGCACTGGGGAAGGGGAACGTGGTGTGGAACTGCTCAGAAGCAGAGCTGGGTTGTGCAGCCCCATCCTGCTGCCTCTGCTGAAAGCAGTGCCCAAACAGCAACGGACAAATGAAATTTAAACAATTCCCCAGGCTTTGCTGTAAAAGCACACTGAAAATACACGTTAGGAAATCCATTTGGCAGATACAAATCTCACGAATGAAGCAGTCACTGACAGCTCTCAGTGGTGTCTGCTGTAGGGTGACTGCTGGCTCAGCTCGCACAATTTGCTTGCCTTTACCTTTGGGCTCCAGTCCGTTGGAGTTGAAATGCATCCTCTTCTGGCACTCTGTGCAGCTCATCAGGAACCTGGTCACAGCTTCTCTTGGGAGAAAAGCATAGGTCTCCGCAATCTGGGAAAACAAGGAAAGGACTGTATGTGCTGGCAGGGAGAGCCTGAGGGCTGGGGCACAGCACGAGCACTGCCCTCAGAGCCCAAACCCCATAACACAGCCATACACAGCTCCTGAGCACTGTAATGCAGCAGCACATCACTCCCAAACCCCATCTGCAGACTTTCTGTGCAGCCCCTCCTGCCCAGGAACTCCTTCCTGCTCCACTTGAGCTCTGAGTAGAAAGAAGCTATGGTGTGTTAAGGACTGAATGAGAAAGTTAGGGCTCTCCAGCTCTGTTTGCATTGCTAATTACCACTGCACTCCTAACGTGAAGAATACATTAATCTTTTGAAAGGGCAGGTTACCTTTTCCCACAATGACAATCAATTACTGTTAATAATACTTTGCACTTTTGTGACATATTTTACGTGGGGAAATGAAAACATTTTTTTACAAATAGTGATGAATAAAGTCTCCTAAACATCCATGGGAAATTACAGCTGTGTGAGGATACACTTTTTAAACTGATACCTGAACACCATATCCAGACCTCAGCAGCCACAGAAGATGCCTGGATGTCAGGAGCCCTCCTGTTCCAAGCAGTCCCCATCAGCAGCAATTTCACAGCATCTCTAAAGACCAAGCCTCAATTACTTGGCAAGGGAAGGATGCAGTTTTAATGTAAAGATTTCTGTAGGGCCATAAGAGACCACCAAGTGGTGGAGCCAGACCTGTACAGCACAAGTCAGGGGACTTCTTCCAGGTTCTCCTGCAGCCCAGCAGCCAGTGCTTTGCCTAAAACATCTTCCAGCATGACATCTGGTCTTAATTGGAAGACATTAAGAGGGTGGGGAGTCCACCTCTTACTTTGGGGCTGGTTCCTACAGTTAATCACCCATCCTATTTGGTCTGAAGGTCCTGTCCCAGCACAGCAGTTCCCAAACCGGGGCCATGACCCCAACAGGGGTCACAGCACTTACAAGTGGGGTCATAAAGCAGACAGAAATCCAATTGTTTGGGCCCCTCCTCGGGTGGTGAGCCTGGCAGAAGTGGGGTTTCCAATGGGAAGCGGTGCAGCGGGGCAGCGCAGGGACATCCCGGCCCCCATAGGCATCGTCCTCCCACCTTATTTCATAACAGAATTAAAAACGCAAACATTCCAAGCATTTTTCTACCTCACGGGAAGGGGTGACGTTTAAGCTTTCTTGAAAAAAGAAGGAAACAAAAAAAACCCGTTGTGGAAGCAGCGCAATGGGGAAGGGCAGGGGGCTTGGCTGTAGCAGCACAGCCCCGAGGCCCAGCAGAGAGAGGCGTCCACCTCCGCTGAGCGGCAGCAGAGCCCAGCCTTTGGCACGCACGTAAACGCCGCGCGGGTGGAAAGTTCAGGCAGGGACCTCGTCCCAGCAGCCAAATGGAGGATGCAGTGCTTGGTCCTCATGGGATTCTCCTGCTTAGATGCAGCCCCATCCAGCTCTGCTGTGACTGCAGGGATGCCCGGCTCAGCTGCTGCCTCTGTGCGGTATTTATCAGTGCTCCAGCACTCAGAGCACCCGCAGAAATGCTGACATTGAAGGGCCTGAATATTGCTGCTGGCAAACGCGGCGCAGTGGCTGCTCCTCCGCCTCGAGCGGGGCTGAGCCCGCGTCCCTGCCTGCTCTGCTCCAGCAGAGCCGCAGCTCCCGCTGCAAACGTTCAGCTAATTTTAGTGATACAGTTGTTATTTCTCAGCTGATTTGATGCTCTGCAGAGCAGACAGCTTCCCTGATGAGTTATCTCCCATCCAAACTCCCTTTCTGATTGCCTCCCTCCGGAGGTCAGGGACAAGGGCAAACTCTCCAGTGCCTCTCTAATCACAAATGGAGGGCAGCAGGGAGGCAGGAGGGGCCGGGCAGGATGCGGCCACGCGGTGCACAGCCCCCGGGTGCCACGCAGTGCTGCGGGAGGAGCTCAGCTGGGAGGGAGGGAGGGCGAGAGGGGAGCGTGCAGAGCAGGGCACAGCCTGCTCCCAGGGCACGGCTTTGTGCTTCTGAGAGATGAAGCAAAGGGATCAGGGAAGGGTCGGCGTGGTCTGCGGGGCACAAAGCACTGCGCAGTCACAGCAGAGGGGACCCGCACGGTGGGGGCTGCACTGCCAGCATCACGTGCAGGACCAATGGGACATGACAGCCCCCAGCCCTGCACTGAGCCCTGCACAGCCCCAGGGTGAGCACAGAGCAAGGCAGCCGCACGTCTCCAAGCGACCCAGTCCTAACGGCTGCAGGATTTGTGAGAGCAGCTCGGATTTGGACCGTGAATTCAAGATCTTCTTTTACCAGGAGAGCCCAAATATTTGCATCGAAAGGCTGTGCAGAGTCAGGAGAAACAGTGAGCTCCCTGGAGAAGCACACTTCAAGCTGAATTATTCCTGACCTAACTAGAGTGGTTTCAGGATGGATAGATCCGGTTTTCAGCACCGGGGAGCACCTGAGCAGACCCAACTCGGGAGCTGCCTCCATTTTGCAGAGCAGGGAGCCGAGGGCAATGCCACGGTGCAGCATGGGGCTGAACTCCAGCCGAGCCCCAGGGCCCTTCCCTGGCTGCTGCTGCCCTGGGGCCCTGGGGACAGCGGATGGCACAGGGGAGGCAGATGGCACAGAGCAGCGCGGGGGGGTCTGGGTAAACATCCCCTCACATCAGCAACACTGAGCATTTCTCTTTTTTTTTTTTTTTCCCTTTTCCCCCAGACATGTACAGTTGCCTTTGTATAATTCATTCGGTCTTTCCTCCTCCAGCAGCCGTGCTGCTGCAGCCCCGTTTCCCGTCTCCCTGGTGCAGCTGCTGTGCCTTTAAGCAGCCCCTTTCTCACGCCTCCTCGCGCGGGCGAGCGGCCCCGCTGCCTCCAGCCTCCCCTCTGAGCAGCAGTGGCCCCCCAGGCCCGTCCCCCCGCAGAGGGAGTCTCACCGCTCGGTAGGTTTTCTTCTGCCCGGCATGTTTGGGTGCTTTGCCCGGCTCCGTCGAACTCTCCACATGCATGGAGTAAATGATGTCAAAGAAATCTTCCACCACAGCCACGCGTTTCAGAGAGATGCCCTCGGGCTCCGACAGTCCATCTGCCCCCTACAACAGTGCAGGCAAGTCGAGTTAGTGTCAGCGGTGGGTGACAGGGGTGACGAGATAGGCCCGGGGCTAACGCGATGGAGGGGGCAGAGCTGCAGCACGCCGGCCCCGAGCTGCCGTGGGCACAGGGGAGTGGGGAGGGGGGGTGAGAGCTCTGGGAGGAGGATGCTGTGGTCAGGGCAGTGGCGGCTGCTGCTGCTCTGCTGCTCACGCTGCCAGGGAAACTGGGCCAGGGATAAAAACAAGGGAAGGGTCCAGAGTGGAGTCACAGCCAACTGAGAAATGCAATTTTCATAATTTTGCTGGGCTGGGAAACAGGCAGAGGAAGCTCTTTGGGCCTGCAGTGTGCTCAACCACCTCGGGAACCCCTGGAACGCGCGTGCTGTGCGTAGGGCACCCGTGCTGAAGGCAGTCCCCTTGAACACCACCCATAAGCAGGACAAGATTGCACCGCGGTGCCAGGATGCGGCCCCTAAGGGAACGAGGCAGCATCGCCCTCCTTCCCCGCGCTGACCTTCCCGCAGCACCCTCCCTCCCTCGCCCACGCGGAGCAGCTGAGCGCTGGCAGCAGCAGCACAGCTCTTTGTGTCAGGATGTGCTGGGGAGCAGGAGGCTGCAGCTCAGCGTGGCGACAGACTGGTGGGAGTGGGAAGCGCGGAGCAGCGCTGCTCCAAGCTGGCTGCGAGGAGCAGAGCGAGCTCACATTGGCAGGAACATGGGGCGTGGGGCTGCTTGGGTGCTCCCAGCACAAAGCATGGCACCAGGGGCAGGGTTCTGGAAGCTGCTCTGCCTGCGCCATGAAAAATGCCAGCATCGCAGATGTATAAATATATACGTTATACACACACACGTACAAATATGCATACATACAACGCACCCCTTTGAGGCTTGCTTTCTGGAAATAAACGCACAGATGCAGCCCAGTTTGTACACAGCAGGCTGGCAAACAGCGACCTGCGCTTACAGTGCTGAGCCCCTCTCCTGGGAAGACAAACTGAGGATGCTGGGGGTGCTCAGGCTGGGGAAGGCTCTGGGGAGACCTCGCTGTGGTCTTTCAGCTCTTGAACGGAGCTTATGAACAGAAGGGAGACTGACCTTGCACAGGCAGATAGGACAAGGGGGGATGGCTTTAAACGAAGAGAGGGGAGATTTAGGTCAGATGTGAAGAGGAAATTCTTTACTCAGAGGGCAGCAAGGCAGTGGCACAGGCTCGGAGAAGTGTGGGTGCCTGCCCCTGGGGCTGCCCAAGGCCATGGATGAGCCCCAGGCAGTTCAATCCGGTGGGGAGCAGCCAGCTCACAGCAGAGGGTGAGGTGGCAGGGGGCTTTGGGGTCCCTTCCAACCCAACCCATTCTATGATCTAAATGACCTGCAAACTATTTCATGGGTATTCACATCTGTCAACGGGCAGGGGTCTGCGTCCAAAGGGAACATCCCACCTCCCAACCTTTTTTTTTTTTTGTCGCTTTTGGTGGTTGGGCTCTACATACCCACAGATTAAATAAATGCTGTTCTTAAGCCTCCAGACATGGGAATCTAAAAATCCGATCCTTCAGAGGGATGGACTGCTGAGGACTGCCACGGACTGGGAAGCAGCCTGCTGGGCAGCCCCCCTCCCCAGCTGCTAAGCAGAGCACCCACACTCAGCATGACTGCAGGGGGCTCGAGAAACGGGCACAGGGATTCTTCTCCACAACCCAGCCACCGCCTTCCCCCGGGTGCCCCGACCGAGCCTTATATAAAGGTGGCTGCAACAAAGAGAATATTGAGAACGAACACAAGGGGCACGGCACAGGGCTGACGTGGTGGGGGTCGGGGAACGTCGCCTGAGGGAGGGTTTCTGAGGAACAGATCTAATTTCTTCTGTCACTGTTGAGGGAGTTTCACTTTAATCCAGGGCATGGGTACTCCCTTGCCAAGGAGGAGCGGGCATTAGGAGCCTTCCTACTGACCAATAATCCCCAGAGCAGGGTTGAAATGAGGATAATTAGAGAAACGGGACAAAGGAAACTGCACTGGGGGAAAAAAAAAATAGCACAGGCAGACAAAACAAGCAGAGCTCTCAAAACTAAGGTTGCAACCAACTGTATGTGGAAACCACTACTTCCAGGGCCACCCCCCCAACAGACACCCTCATCCCTGCAGGGCTGGCGGTTGCCTGTTTCCTCCTGGGTTTTACACTGCCCGCAGCTCAGGGCTCCACATCCCCTCGCCGTGCTCCCTGTGATGCTTATTTAGCTCTGGGAAGCAGGTGAGGTGCAAGCATCAAATCCACAGGATATCAGAAGCCATATCAAGCTGGTGATTCTAGGATTACCAAGGTTCATCAGTGGCAATATAACCAAATGTTGACTCAGGATTTAAGAGGACACATGTGCCACGTGTTACCTCTCCAAGGGCCTGTGCCCCTCTCTTTCTTCCTTCTACACCAGCACTGCTCACGAGAATTCAAGGCATGAGTCACAGCCCATAATATCTCAGAATGGCTTAAAAGCCATTAGGTTTAAAAAGCAATAAAAACCAGTTGGGACGAAGGCAGATGAGAACAAGGGATGCTTTTGCCCCCTTCTGGTGCTGGGGCTGGAAGCTGCCTGCCCCCAAAATGCATAAAAGATTCAGGAGCACAAGACAGCCTAGAGCTGCGGCTGGGGCAGCAGGTGCCTGGCAGAGCAGCCCTTCACACCTCCAGGCTCCCTGCGTCGCCCTGAGCTGCTCTCAGCCCTCCCTGTCTCTGCAGGCCTCGCTCCTTCCCTTCTGCCTTCTCCCATCCCACCCCCATCACTCCTTAACCCCCATCGCCCCANCGCTCCCCCGGGCCGGGCCGGGCCGGGCGGCTCCGCCTCGCGGCGGGAAGGCACCGGCTGGAGGGGGCGGCTCCGGCGGGGCCCGAACCGGGCGGCACCCCCCGAATCAGGCGGAGGGAGCGGGGCTGAGGGGGGCAGCTGCCACCTGATCCCCCCCCGCGCTGACCCCCGGCAGCCCTGCGTGAAACCGGAGCCGGCCCGCCCCGCGTGCCCTGCCCGGCAGCCCTTCCCCGTTCGGTTTGGGG
>VXAB01006176.1:1010-42989 GCA_013399175.1 Odontophorus gujanensis
AAAAAAAAAAAATCGAAAAAAAAAAAAAAAAAAAAAAATCCGTATAAATATCGTATATACAATTCAGCAAAAAAAAACAACCAACAAAACACACACACAGAAAAAAAAAACTTCCAGGAAAGATCTCCCCTCCGGGTTTGAGCGCTGGGAGTGACAGCAGAGGACAAAGCTTTGCACTGAGTGGGGGAACACATCGTGTAACAATCACAATGGCCTCTGGGGCGCAGCAGGGTGGGGGGAGAGGGATGTGGGGCAGCCCCGTGGGGGGAGGAAGGCATGGGGAAGGGCAGAGGACACGATATGGCCATGAACGTGGAAGGCCCACGGCAGTATTCAAGTAACGGGAGGGCTCACGCCCCACTGAGGTGTTTGTTTTAGAAGAACACCCCGGGTCGTGGGCTGTGGGAGGAGCTGAGCGTGGAGCTGGGGGTCCCCGAGCCCCCCACCCCCCGTGCTCCTGTTGGGGGGGGGCACAGGCAGAGCTGAGCTAAGGGATGTGCTGGCAGCACCCAGCTCCTGCATGCAGAACACAGCCCACGAAGGGGACTTGGCACAGCCTTCACAGTTGCGTGGGCTCTGGCCCCAGTGCCCAGCAGCATCTCGAGGCACGGGGGTAATTCAAGTGAGGATGAGGAGCTGGGTGGGAGCGAACCGCCACCCCAGGGGAGAGGTGTTCTTCTAAAACAACCCGACAACAAAAAGAACGTCTGAGGTTATCTGAGTTGATAAAAAAAAAAGAATAAAAAACCAAAACCAACAAACAGTCCTGCAGTCAGAGTCACACACGGGAGAACCAACCCACACCTGCATGCGCCAGGAACGGTCAAATGACAACAGATATAAAATTAACCCATAAAGTGCATGTTCCTTATATTACACCCGCCCCCGTGGGGTACCACGATCACATGGTGTTATAGAGGGGATTGGTTGTCCGCTTTCTGTCACTGCTCTTTTTGAGTCTCCTCAACGGGTGAGTTCTACCGTGCTGCTGCCGGGGCACTGCCGACACCGAGGGTCCCTCCTGGGGGGCAGTCCACGTGGGGCCGGTGCTGGGAGCCGAGCTCTGCTGGCTGGAGCCGCACTCTTTGGCGTACTGAGCCAGCGGGCGCTCCACCGGCTTGCTCTGGGCAATGCACTCGGCTGTTCTGAGCTGCTCTACAAAATGCTGAGCAGGTTTGGGATCCCGGAGGGCGGGTGGGGACAACGGGTGACGTCCCCCGCGTGGGCCCTGCTCCGGCCTGCCCCCGTGGAAGCTGGGACCCAGGGCCACGCAGGTGAGGACGGGGCTGGAGCAGCGCGAGGCCGCCTCCCTCTCTGATAAGTCGTCCTTGGAGAGGTCCAGGCAGTCCAGTTTGGCCAAGGACGCCGAGCGCTTCATCTGGGAGGGGGTGGTGAGCCCCGCGTGTCGGATCCTCGCCTCTATTTCCTTCGCTCGCTGCCTGACCAACCCGGGGCTGCCGCTGCGCTGCCCCACGCTGCGGCTGCTGGAGCTGTGGGGCAGGCTGCAGCACAGGTAGGAGATGTCTGGAAGGTGCACGTTCCCAGCGTGCTGGCGGGTGGAGGAGCCGGCACCGCTCTCACTGCCGTCCCTGAACGGGAGCGTCCCGGCTCCCGCAGTGCCACACAGCACAGCCAGCTCATCGTCCGTGCTCGTGCTCTGCTCGGTGACACCCTGCAGGTGGATCACACACGGGGACACAGGGCTGGCTGAGGGCATGCAGGAGGGCTGGGAGGAGGGGGAAGCGGCTCCGAGGGGAAGGGGCAAGGCAGTGCTTTCCTCGTTGGGGCTGTGTGGGGTGCAGGCGGCCTGCTGCTGCTGCTGCACAGTGTGTTCCAGCAGGGGTGGGTGTACCGGGGCTCGGAGAAAGGCTGCTGCTTTCTCGGAGCACAGTGAAGGGTTCAAGTTTTCATCCAGCAGAGGGAGGGCTGCGCTGCACTCGTCGCTCACACCGGGGCTCTCTGCAGCCCTGACTGTGGGAGTGAACTCGATGATTTCGATTCTTTTGGGAAGGAGAGAGGGCAGGGTCGGCTCCTCCGTGCCATCAAACGAGACCACGACCCTGCGCTCCTCCTGCCCCGGGCTGGGCTCCGTGGGATGGGTGGGGGGTGTGGGCAGCTGCCTGCCCGCAGGCTGCTCTGCCCCCGAGGACAACAGCTCCTCGGAGCCCAGGCCCTGTGCTGCATCACCCTCCAGAGCCAGCTCCAGGGGCAGCTCCTCCGTCCTCCCTCGTGGCAGCAGCTCAGCAGCAGCAGAGTCGTTCCTGGAGTTCTTGCGGGTCGGTGGGACACAGACAGGGGACGTGTGCTCCTGCTCCTGCCTCAAGCGCTCCTCAAACTCCAGCGTGGCTCTGCGGACAGAGCCAGGGCACCACTTGGGCTCAGGGTGGGCACTGTGCTGCTCGCATTCTTCCAGCTCTGGCTTACAGGAGGAGAGCTGTGGTGAGGGAGCAGCTTCTTGCTCAGCTTGCAGAGGGTCCTTCTCCTTTTCCTGGTGTTCTTCACTCTGATCTGCCCTTTCTGACACCCAGATGGCCTCCACAGGCAGGTCGTGCACCGTGTTCCTCTTTGGTGCTGGGGTGAGGTTGGCTGAACCCTCCTTCTGCTGAGCTGGCCCCGCTCCCTGCTTGATTGACTCAATCTCTGTGATGATTTCCTTCACCGAAATGGCGTTTTCTGAGTGGGACCGTGTGAGGCAGCTGGTGCCAGGCAGCTCAGGGACCTCCTGCAAGGCAGAAACAGGGGAATTACAAACAGCACACAGCAGCAGCTTAACAACAATGAGGGTGCACCCCTGCAAAGGAGCAGGAAGTGTGTGCTGATGTGCAGGGATGGATTGCGAGCACAGAATGATGGTTAGCATAAAAGCAATAATCTCTGGGCCTGCACTCTACATATTCCAGGCTGGATTTCCACTCAGACTGAGATTTAAGAACTATTATTTTATTGCCATGAACTCTGAGGGAAATGTAGTTAAGCAAAAAACCTGCGTTTTGATCTGAACATGTGAAAGAGACTGCTCAGGCCGGGGGGGGAACAGAAGTGCAGCACAAAGAAGGGCCATGCACTGAACTGCTCTGGTTTCCCAGGGCAGGACAGGCAGCAATGCTCCCCCCAGCAGCACTGAATCTCTTCCTGCCAAATTGCTGGAGAGAGTCGGCCTCTTCTATTTGGATGAGCTTCACATGGAGATGGAAACGATTCAAGCAATGCAGGGTGGAATTTAAATAAGAGAGGCTCCTAAAACACAAAGATCCTGGGCATCATCAAATCCCGTGAGACTGCTGCAGGGTGGAAAGCAATAATAAAACAGAGGTACCTAAATTCAGAGATTGCTGAGTTCTGCCCCAAGAGAGAAGTCAGTCACAACATGCCTGAGTCCATCCCCCACAGACTGGCCAGGCTCATTCTCTCTTTCAATCAGAGGAAGTTCTACATCTGCCTCAATTTACTGTCTCAGTGCTGGTGTTCTCCAAGCAGGGAGAAGTGCCAGCTCTGCCCTGTTATTTGGTGCATTCCTCATGCCAGACAAATATCCATGCAGGTTCAGGATGCTGCCTGGCCTCAGTTGCCCTAATGGCTCACGTCCCACCTATCCACTCTCCTGATGTGAAACTCAAAAATAAGTTTCTCATGAGAACAGCAGAGCAGGTCAGGTCAAGGTTGACTCAGCCAGTGCCCCGCACTGCCAGTCAACAGGTGTTTGAGCAAAGAGAGTAGGAAATGAAAAGCCCCTCAAAGCAAAGCGAAGGGCAAGCATCTAGCAATCTCTCCCCCAAAGGCTGGAACTAGGAAGACCCCACACAGCAAGGCAACCACCCACAGACAGGTTGGAACAGCAGTTCCTAAAGCCCCCAGGCAAGTTATTTTAACCTTTTGTTGCTCTTCATCTGTGGAAGAGTCATCTGATGGCTGAAGGGAGTTTCCAGAGCAGTTCCTCGGAGCATCCACACCCAGGTCAGCAGCAGGCAGCACCTCCAGTGCAGGCAGCCTGGCTGCACCATTCCTCCCAGTGCCTTGCTCCTCCGGCCGGGAGTGGGAGCAGGTGCGGGGCCTGCTCTCCTGGGAGAGCTCCACGAATTTCTCCAAAGCACTGAAGAAGTCAATCCTGTCCGTGCTGAGGTCTGTCCCTTCAGGCTGGGAGTTCTGCTGCGGACTCGGTGCGTTTTGGTTTGGGGACTGGGGAGAGTCTTTTAAGCACGAAGTGAATTCTTCCATGGGAACCAAGTGCACGTTCATATCAGGCTTAAGAGCATCTTTTTCCAGATCGTCTACCGTCAAATCAGGAAATTCTGTTATTTCCAAGGGGTGCTGGAGTTGCATTAAGGCCTCAGAAGCATGGCAGTTATCGGGGGGGACAGAATCCACGCAGCACCCTGCCGTGCAGCCATTGATGTTGTTCAGGTTCAGCTTGTCCTCCATCTGCTCCACGTGGAAGTCTCTACACGTGAACTCCAGGTGGATCCTCCTCTCCTTCACACAGCTCTCCTCGGTCACGTTCGCATCCTCCGGGAGCTGCTCGCGGTGCAGCTCAGTGGGGTAGATGGGAGACATGGGCTGCTGGTTGTCGTTGCTCTTGGCCTCGGAGATCTGGTCGGCCGAGGTAGTGATCTCCTTCTTGTTCAGCTCCAGCCCTGACTTGCAGATGGGTTCGTGGTGGTCCGAGAGGTCGCTGTCGGAGTGCGAGCGCCACAGCTTGTTGTGCCGCTGCTTGCTGCAGGAAGGAAGGGCAGAGGAAACACTGAGTGGTGCTCACACATAGCAGGGCCACAGCCACCTTGATGTAAGAGGATGCAGCCTACAGGAATAACTGCAAATCTTGGAGGCAGTGATCACAGTTGCAGCTTAACCTTGTTGTTTCAGGGTCAAACCTGCTGCAGGAGGAGCTGTCCCAATAACGAGCTGCTTTCCACTACCTACATCCCACTGCACTCTCCCACTTTACACACACACCTCTACTCCCCAGCAGTACTTTGTCAGTCTGCTCATCAAATACAAAATTTGATTGGCTACAGACTCTGGTTATTTCTCAGCCAACAGCTATTTTCCCATTTGCTTGCAGGTGAGCAGGGACCAGAAGGGACACGGTCCCTGGTCCTGGATGGTGGACGTGGGATCAAGTCCCATTTCCCTTATGGCTCCTTTTGAGCAACCTCAGTGGTCAGTAGTAACCAAAAGTGTGTGGGTATGAGTGTGATGGGGAAACACAGAAGACATGCTCTGCAGCCAGCATTCAGTCCCAAACACCACCTGTTCCTCCTCAGGAAGGAAGGTCAAGAGTTCTGCAGCTCTTGGAAAGCCCCTTTAGAAAGGTCTGAGCATTACACCACCATAACTTCCACCTGTCAAAGAACCAGCCCGTGTTCTGGGCTTACAGAGAGCCAAGGAGGCATCTCATTGCAACCAAACCACACCAGCTGGCCAGGGCCCGGCTGGGTGACCGCGGCTGCAGGGCTGTGCTTCCACTGCTTGCCCCTAGGAGGAGAGCACATACCACAGAAAGGCCCTGGAATCCGCAGGAGACCCAGCCAAACCTCTCCAGTCCCCTGCCAGTGTGAGCATCGCTCCCAGACACATCCGCTGGTTGCAGTTAGGTTAATTAACAGATGCTACTGAACTCATTAAAATGCAGCAATTTAAGTTGTGGGTGCCCAACAGCTAAGGAAAACAATCCATCATGGATTCAGCTTCCTAATCCCATCGTCAGCAACAGCCTTCTTGTGTGGCATGGGGCACAATGGGGTCCTTCCAGAGGAAGGTTGGGATGAGATGCCACCAGGCGCTGCTGTGGGGAGTGGGTTCCATCCCCGGGGGTCCTGGAGCACAGCTGGGTGCCAGCAGCAGAGCAGGGCCTGTCTGCAGGGCTGCTGAGGCTCTCTGCAGGATGGCAAGGACTGCCCGTGTCTCTGCTTGCATAACCTGGGGAGAAACTGCTGCTGTTTTCTGAACCTCAGAGGTGCTTACCACCTCCCCTCACGCCCAGCAGAGCCTGGAGCAGGCTGTGAGCTCGAGGCCACGCTGCAGACAGACCTCCTCCAGGTTCCTGGGAAGGCCACTGCTGCTGGCTCACAAGTTGCACCAGACAATGCCAAATGGTCTTTCGCTGTAACCTGTCCACAACTAATAAAAGAAACAGGGTTTTACCTCGGCCTCTCTGCTGCTATCACCAGAGGGAGGGGACAGCTTAACTAATCCCAGGAAGCACAACAGCTCCAAAGCAAAACACACATGCTGTTGTGACTAAAAGCAGGCAGGGGGTTTTCATTTTACAGCTGGAAAACATGCCCCAGTTGCCACAAGCCCAACACAAAACCGTAACTAGATAGTGCGAGCACATGGCTGCCCTCACAAACCTTCCCCCTGAAACCCGAGCAGTCACATGAGCATGAATCTGTTGGGTTTTTTTGGTTTTTGCACAGCAATAAACAAGGCAGCTGGAAGCCAGAGGGGAAAGCTAAATAACGGAGAAGAAAGGAGGGAAAAAAGCAGTTTGGAGATGAGAAAGGAATCGCATAAAGAAGGACCATTCTAGCAGCACAGAGAGGGCATTCCTTGCTTTGTTTGCTGCAGGCTTTTTAGCTCTACATGCACAGATGTAACACACTGCTCTTGCATTTTTTAAAGCCTCACGAGTAATCCTGTTTGTGCCATTGTACAGGGACTCACAGAGTAGGTCAGGAGCTGTGGTGTGCTCAAGTGGGAGGGCAGCTACACCACGTGTTTGCAGCAAGAAAGACTTCCCTCTTGAGAAAATAATGACTGAAACAGACAGGAAAGAAAACCTGACACTCTTAACCAAACCATTTGTACAGGGTGGCTTCATAAGTGTGCCACCAACTACCAGACTGACAGATGAGCCAGAAGCAGGGCTGAGGGCTTGAAGATGTGATGCACCAACTGCTTGCAGCCCTGGGTTCCTCTCAGGTGTTCACAAATCTGTGAAGGCTGTACAGGATGTTGGTGCTTTCCTCATCTTGAAAGTTCTTTTTCCTCCACCCAAAAAGATTGAGTTTCCCAGCCTGGTCACACTATGCAGCATCATGCTGGTCAGGTCACCTCTAGCTCAGAGTCTGGTGTAGAAATCAGGAGCTCAGACCTGGCCCAACACAGATACAAGAGTGCTGGAAGCAAGTGCAGAGGGAAGTCGTGAACAAAGATCTCCCTTCCCTCTCTGTGCTAGTGGGTAGGAGAGGCCAAAGGGACAAAAACAGGATGGGAACAGAGACAGAACCCTGGGGGCCCTAAAGAGAGCACAGGAATACTCAAGCTGCTGTGAAGCACCTTTCAACTGCACAAAGTTATGAAGTTGTTTCTTTGGCCAAAACATCTTAACAGCCACCTCCTGCAGTAGCAGTGTCAGCTTAGGTAGCTCTGCTGAAATTTGCTGCCCCACAAAGCACACCAGAGTCCTACAGAAATAATCTGGCAAAACATGAAAGTAACACTACCCCCTTCCAGCTGATCACGTGGAGACATTGCTTAACACACACACACGAGCAGATTTCTCAGAAACTTGCAATATTTATGTCTTTTTGCTAACCAGGCTTGGGATGACAAGACTCTTGCCCATACCCCAGCCCAGGACTCCACACAGGAACAAACACTGCTGTTGCAATGCACAGAACATCCTGTCCCCTCCCCTAACAGCAACACCTACCAAAGGGATCTAAATAAAACCAGACCAGCTGCTGAGGAGGGGCATGTTCAACAGGGAGCTGGAAGGTAGCGATGGAGACAAAGCCAGCTCCCTGCCAAGCGATGTCACAAGAAAGAGGGACATCATTTATCCCTGCTGGAACCAGCACAGCAACGAGTGTTGCATTCAGAGAGTAGTAGCAGCCTCCTAAAAACAACCACAGCCAACTTAGAAGCCAAGCAGGCTCCTGAAATCTCTCTGTTGCACCCATTTTCCCAAGCTCAGTTCCGACCAGCCGTGCAAACAGAGTGCCACCTTTCTCCATAACGCAGGGACGGAAGCTCCTAAGGTTCCGGGTCACTCGTCCCACTCACCTTGCCAGCAGGATCCCCTGGTATTCCTCCAGCTGCCGCATGAAGCTGGGGTTGGGCTTGGTGACAGTGCGCCGTTCCTTCACGTAGTCGTAGGCCCTGTCCAGGTTCCAGCCGTACTCCTTCATGGCGTAGGCGATGACCGTGGACGCCGAGCGGCTCACCCCCATCTTGCAGTGCACCAGGCACTTGGAACCGTTTTTCCTGACGTGAAAGACAAAGGGAATCACTGAACAGAAAGCACGGCCCCTGGGAAGCTTGAGAAGACAGCCAGTTCTCTACCGGAGAGTTTTCAAATATTTTCAACACCATGGACTCGTTTGGAGTCTCTCTGCTGTCATCTGGTAATCCAATTTACAAACTGGAGCAACAGACAAAGAACGAGAAGAACAAGATCTTAATATTCATAACAGCTTCAGTTACAAGAGCTCTTCCACAGCAGACAAACGTTGTTTGTGCAGATTTAGGAAGGCTGATGAGGACTGATGTGGTACCCTCACACTCAGCCTTAAGAGCCCACTGGAATCGAGCAGTCCTCCGAAGAAAAAGCACATCTGGCACACGAACACGGTACCACTGCCTACAGACAATCCTGGAAGATTCTGAGTAGCTCAGGAGAGTTGTTAGCACAAAGATCCTTTTCCAGTGTAGACTACTGACAACATAGTTATTGTGTTTGGTGACTGGACAAAACCAGCACTGCTTTAGCCAGGTGTTGGAAACCCTTCCTACTCCCACCCAGATGGGACAGATTTTTCTTATTGAAGGGAAAGCAAACAGTGTCTCTGAGCCCAAGGAGCACCTGCTCTGCCTGGGGGAGGCTGGTACAGGCAGGCTGCACTGCTCTCAGGAATTCAGAGGTGTTTGCCTGCCATGAACTGGGAGGGGGAAGGCCAGAGGGCCCTTATCTCTGACCTCTGCACACTGGGCAGTGCTGGTATGGAGCAGGCTGAGAATATTTCTTTCGACTGCTGGCCAACAAGCAGACATGGCAAAGGAAGAGCTATGGTGATGGCCCCAGACTGAAAGACTGCTCACTTCCATCACATCACACAGAGTACTGAGGGCCAACTGCTTCAGGCCCAGTGGACTTTATTTGGGGCAGAAAAGTACTTGAGGATGGTAACACTGAAAAGCCAGAACTCAGTGGAATACAGTGATGTCTTTTGAAGAAACAGTCTTCAATAAAATATATGCCTACAATTTGCTCAGGAGAGCCATACTCAACAAGTCAGCTTTTAAAGGCTATGAGAAATCTGCAAGCACCAGCTGTGGTTAAGAGAAGACAGACTGCTATAATGGAAGCCATACTTTCAAGGCAACATATGCCACTCTGCTTTCTGACCAGTTTTCCCATAAGAAGGCAGCTGAATTAACTGGAGACAGCTCATATAACTGGGATACAGTTCTCTGCAGCAAAAAGGGAAAACTTTCAACATCCACTATCAGGTTACTCGGTGTAACTGACAGCTCAGAGACTTATGCAGGCATTTCTCTTGTTAAAAGAGGAAGAGTTTGCTCTATATAACACTACATGAACTTGCTTCCAGACTGTGGGCTTCACAGTGCAGCCTAGCAAAGCAGAGTACAGCTTATGCTTGTGTTCAGACTTTAAGATTTTCCTTCTTCCTTTTGATAAAGCCTGCTCTATTTGTTATCACCTCTTCCTCCCACCAGCACTCTGGAGACCCACTGTTTCTTAAGCAACAGGTACACTGTTAGCTCCCAGATACAGAAAAAATCACCTCTTATCAGTCCTATCCACTCCCTTTACAAGCACGTGTAAAAATATGCTTGTGGAAGGCAACTCCAGCACTTAAAAAGACCACAAAATGAATGCCTAGGCAGACAAGGAAGAAAACTAGTTGACAAAATCATTGGGAAAGTAATAAATGCTTAGTATATATCTTCTAAATGTGCTTGGTCTGGTCTGAAAAGACTTACTTTGCCTTAGAGATGAATTTGTAGGTATCATTCCAGTAAGCCAGAAGATCTGTTGCTTCTTCATCATACACCCGAATATTGTGGTACTCAAAAAGCCCAGGGAAGAAGTTATCTATTTCTCGAGTCACATTCAAAATATACCGCACCCTGCACAGAAACAGAGAGCAGATAAAAATGCAGACTGTGCAGAACACAGTGGGCTCAGAGGCATATCACAGCTTCTAGATAACAGCTCTGCCTTCCTTTGTGACTGGCAAAATGCACAGCATTCAGAGTTGCAGTTCTGAACACCTCCCTGGAAGTCAGGGCTGAGAGCAAGGAAGCACTGCCTAACACAGACAAAAGGGTTCTCTGGATACTCAGAGTTGAACTTCTTCCTCACACCTGTCAGGTTGCTCTGCTTGCCCATCACCTCTCTGCTCTAAGCATTAGCAACACTTGTGCTGCTAACATTCCTGCACAGACCATTCAGTTTGCGTTTGGGTGCTTTCTCAAAGCTCCTTTGTGAGTCTTTCCTCCTGCTGCAGCAATAACGCAGAAAGAAGACTGAAGGCACAGCAATAAATGAGTACAATGACTACAGAGAGAGGTAACAGACAAGGAGCCACTGGGAAGATTCATTTCTTTCAGTATTCTGGAAAGGAAAGAGGGAAAGCATATGGTTTTTACCACTCCATGCAGCACCCTTTGCCCTGAGGGTCACTCATAAGGTGTTTATGAACTGCACTCGTGCTGGGTTGCTAGACTATTATAAGAGCACTGTGAGGGACACCCCATCTCTCGAGCTGGTAAGGTATCATTAGCAGCCAAGTGGGATTTGCTTGACCATGGGAACTGCAGCAGACCCTTGGCTTAATGAGTCAATTTTGCTATGCTGGTTCTCCATGGAGCAGAAATATTCTATTAAACTCAGTTCAGCAGTGACTATTTTTTTCCACTGCATTGCCACAAATGAGCCAAAACTGTAAGTCATGGTTTAATTACACAATTTCAGTGCTCAGATCCACCTGGCCAAGAGAGAGGACACTCCAACCCTATGCCTGAAAGAGAGGAAAGGTAGAAAGCAGAGCAGCCCCCATAGTTAAGTCCTAGAGCTACAGCACTGTACTTCCTACTGGGCCCCACTCAAAGGAACAAACACTCCTTTACATGTTTTCCTTCCTGCCACAGTCCAGAGCTCCAGACTCCAAAGTGCCTCAGTAACAGTGAGGGCTTGAGCGAGGGGCACTGAGCTGGCAACACAGTTAAGTAACTGTGGCTTTCTGCTGCTCGTAGCTATGAGGTTGTTGGCTTCCTTTGTTCACCAAGCAGATGTCAGTCAAGGTCAGGGAATGAGATTCTTCTACTTTAGGGTGCCAGTTTGTGGGACATAGACTTCGGAGGAAGCAAGAGCTTGTTCAGATCTGCAAACCCTTTAATAAGTCTCAGGTTACTCAGCAGGTAAGTTTATTGCATAGACAAGTGTTGAGGCCAGGCTCCTGCTTTTAAGCTGATGGCCTGAAGCTACTCACCCTCTGTTCTGCAAGTCTTCCAGATTGGAGGCATTCCATTCAGAGCCCTGCAGGGAAAACACGACACATCAGCCAGATGAAGGACAGAGGGTCTGTCACCGTGACCTCGAAGCTGGCAAAGCCACCAGCCAGATCCCTTCCAAAGCAACAAACAGCTCAGCAAAGCAGGAGCACGGCACCATATTCGGGCACTTCCTGCAAACCACTGAGAACCCCGACACAGATGAACCCACTCCACCCTTTCCCTGGAGGCTGCTGACAGCTCTGCCCCACAGAGATGAGCCTGCTTGTGTTTAAAGCCATCCAGATGCTCTTTATACATGAAACAGCCATCTCACACATCAAAGGCAGCAGCCCTGCAAGCTCAGTTGATGTACACGTCTTCTCCCCATACTCAAAGCCCATGTGAGAAGAGACACAAACAGGCTTTACCCTCTGCAGCACGCTCAGGGCTGCTCGCTTCCTGCCCAAACACTAACACCTCAGCTGAGATCAAGGCCACTCAGACAACAGCTTCCTGCAAAAATGATGGCGTGTGAGCTCTCTGCTTCCTTGTCCTAAACAGAAACAGCTGCTAACAGAAGGACAGCTTAGTTGCAAGAGGGGCCTAGGCAGCACTGACACCTGAACTGGGAGCCCAGCTCATGGCTTGCTGTTCAGCATTTGCCAACAAGTTTATTGCCATCCTTGCCATGTTGCCTTACTCAGCTTTATGTTGCCTCTTCCTGGCCAAGGAAGGAACACTTAACTCCAGCATGAGAATCACCATTTCCAAAGGCACAGAGAACAACGCTGCAGTGGCAGAAGTCTTTTCTCCCGTCCCTTGCTCCACAATCAGTGACATCATTAGGTCTCTTATTTCCTGGTTAGTTATTTCAGCACTGTCTAAGTACGATCCCACAGGGTTCTTGCTTCCACACAACAGAAACCAGCTCTGTGCCTCTCAGAGACACCTGCCTTGCAGGACACATGCTCCTGAACGAAGCAGCTTGTGCCCAGCTCCAGCAGCACCACTCCTCACTGCAGAGCCTGCTTTGCAAACACTTCTGCTCCAGACATCAGCCACAGCCCTCCTCCTTGGTGCTGCCTGCAAGCCTCTTAATAGTGGTCTTGTTCCCATTAAATATACTCAGAGCCAAGGTTCCAAGCTCTGCTTTGGACTGAACTGCCTGCATCGCTTTTGACTAGCACTGCAATCCTCTAACAAGCCTCTCTTGGGAACATCTAGTCCACACAAACACATTACATCGTAGGTACTTTAAGTTTCCTGGCTCTACCCCACCACAATTCCTTGTGAGCGCTCACATACACCATTCCCTTCTGAGCCACAGCCCTGTGCTAAGCTTCAGGAGACTGGGAGAGGCTGACTCTGCTTGGACAGACCAGCTGCTCCAAAAGGATTCAGCTTCGTTTCAAGTTGAGCCAACTTCGTAGGCTTAGGCAGTCCAACCAAACCTGTGTCCGTTCCTTCAGGGCTGGGAAATCCAGCAGAGCTGACTCATCAGAAGGAGGTGCAGTAATTAGACAGGCCCCAGCAGCAATGAAAGGCAGCTAAGCAAGCAAAACACTAACAAGCGAAATGTTTATGTTTCCTTAAGTGACCGATCTCTTCTTCGTTAGACTCCTCTGTTCCCACTGCATCACACAAACACAGAACTTTCCATGTTACCAAAGCGTAATTCCACCTGAATCTCACAGAAGCCCATGCCAGCAGCTCCCCTCCCTCTTTGCTGTAGTTATGCTCTTCCCAAACACAGTTTGACGCATGGGTAACCCTACCCAGTTAAAGCCATAAAATTAATCTTACACTAGCAGAAACAGCCCTGAAAACAAGTGAGAACTAAAAAAACTTTTCCCCTTCCACCATCTGGTGACAGGGACTACAGCACGGCTGCCTCATGGCAAAATTTAGCACAGCCAAGAAGTATTCAACAGCACTGCTGCCTTGTGTCCTGCTTCAGTGTACATGACCTCAGCATCAGCCAAACTCTCTTTGTTTGTCCCTGAAGTTTCTCCAGGGTTAACCAACACAGTGTGACAAGGGTTAGGTGTGCTTACAGCTGTAAATCCTTGCAACTCCCTCTGAGACTCACCAAAAAGACGTGATCAAATATCTGAGTGGGGCTGTCCATCTGCCCGAGGATCACTATCATTTCGTTGTCAATGAACTCTTTGAACTCCCGCAGGTTACACACCATCTGCATCTCCAGCTCCGTGCGTATCTGGGTGGGGTGGAGGAACACAAGGACACCACATGATGCCTTTTTTTTCCCTCTTGGCCTTTCTCCATGGCACAAAGAAGTCTCTCTAATTTGCACAACAGTGCTTCCACTGCTGCACCCTCACCTCTTTTGATGTGATGTTCTCCAAATCTTTCTGCATCATGATCTCCCTTAACTTGGTCTTAATGAGTCGCTCCGTGCGCTCCCGCTCAGTTGGGCTATCAGAAGAGAGCAACACAGTCACTGGGTGGGGAAAGGAACTGGATTCATGGTCACTTTAAAACTGGTACTGTTCAGCCTTGCTACTCTGTCTATACACATCTTCAGCTGAAAGGAATTCAGGTGACTGTAAAGCCCAGTTTATGTTCCCAGTTGTGTATGGGAGATCAAGTGAATGCTCATAATCCACTGCAGTCATCCATAGAACCTCTGGTATTTGGTAAAATTTAAATTGGGAAGGCTGCATTATACTCTCTGGAGCAATATCTAAGCCTCTCCCTACCTTTCTTGGAAAGGTAACAGCTCCAAAGCTCCTTACATGGAGAGGAGAGTGCAGCTAAGCCTCTGCGCATTCCTCCAGCCTCTGCTGCCAGGGCCCTTATCACCAGCTGCAAAAATAGCCTGGCTAACACCAGGGGAAGTTGCAACAGAGCAGCAGGACAGAGCTGTCTCACCAATCACCATCTCAGAAGGGGCCCAGCAGTCACATCTCCCACCACCTTTCTGTTCCTCTGCAAGGCTGCCAGGATGGTGACCACAGACACTTCTGCTTTACAAGCGTCCGACTGCTGGTTCACAAATAGAAATCAAACAAGTTCCCTCAAACCCCGAGCACTATTCCAGGGCTCAGATAAGAGAGTGCTGTCCAGGTGCCCCCAGGGGATGATTCAATCACTGCCAATGGGGAAAGAGCGGGCTACCCAAAGTTTATACATGAAAAGCTGCAAGACAGTATTGAGCTGAAAGCCTGCCAGAACTTTTCAGGCGTTTTTCTTGTATATTAAAAAACAATCAAGTGTGAAGACCTATTCACAGCTGAATAACTGCCTCAGCATTATTATTCACTCACCGAACTCCAACAAAATGAAGTCTCTGTGAGCACAAATCAACCTACGGCACTATTACAGTGGGAAAGCAGCTGGGGTTCATGAAATCATTTCTTCTGCTACAAACCAGGCAACTGAGCCCTCACATTTGGCTTCACATCTGGGCACAGAGCACTTTGAAGTTACATGGTATCACTATCATCAGCAATCACTCATTACAGTGGTTGTAACCCTTTGTGTATTGATGCAGCCTACATATTTTGCCTTTCCAAAAAGACTGCACATATACTTTAGCTGCTGTTTTTGGACTGTACATCAGCAGACACCCAAGCACTTAGCTGGAGGCAGACTGGGTCCTGATCCACACTCACAATGCTCCCCAGAGACCACCACTGCTGTGTCCTCATTCTCTAATGCCTCAGTCTCACAAATCCATATCCAAACACTTCACAGCTAAAAGAACTGAGTAAGGAAAAAGGACTGTGTTGCTGTATGTGCTCAGACACAGCATAAGAGCAAAGTCCAGAGAAACCTGTTCGTTCTGGAAGGCACCGGGCCTGGAAACCAGAGTACAAACTAGGAAACAGGAAGGCCCGGGTACCAGATTACACCACACCTCTCTCTCACTGCAGTAACACGGGACTTACCACGCAAAGATCAGAGAGCCTAAAGCCAAAGGTAAACAAACAGAATGGAAACAGAGGCTGGAGGAGAGGTAAGGCAGCCCCAGGAGGGCAAAACCTCCATCACTGGTGTTTACCTAACTAGGTGTGCATTTATTACCCCCAACAGGAAATCTCTCCTCATCAGGACCTAGTTAAGAGTAAACTCTGTGGAAACAGGTCTCCTCTTTTGACAGCCAAACATCTCAGCTCAGCAGAGCCAGACCAACTCACACGTCTGTGAAGAGGGCGGGCGAGTCGGGCCGGTGGGACTGCACATCTTGCATAGCATTCCACTCGTTGACCGAGGACTGGTCGGAGTTGATGTGGCTCTCATAGTAACTGACCCACGTGAGAAACAGGCTCCCTGGGTAGTAATTGTTGCTTCTCGCCACTTCACACGCCTTATGTAAACTCTGCAGAGCAGACCTAGAAAGGCAAAAATGCTTGCAGGATTACCAGGATGGCACTGAGCACAAAGCAGCTGCCAAGCCCAGGATGCTGCTCGTGTCCCTTTGGGTGGTACAGAGCCCAGTGCTGTGTGCCCTGGTAGACATGGGCAGTGCTGCAAGGGAGTGGATTATTGCACATTTCACTCAAGCACACCAAGACATATTCCCCATGTCCAGGTAACAGCAAATGTGGCCACAATGCAGAGGGCAGAGGCCCCAAAACATGATGTAACTGCCTGTGCCAGGAGTACAGTGCACAGCAAGCATCCGTGACACAGGGTGCTCTGACAGACCCTCCTGTGCAGGGTTGGGTCACACAGGAACTGGACACAGAGAGCTGCACTCCCAATGGTTTAGGGCCTGACTTGACAGAGGTGTTTTGGGGCCTGCCCTCCCTCTCTGCAAGAGGGATGTTACAAGTTTCTTCAGCTGCTGCTGGGAAATAAATCCCCCTCTCCTATTTTTAGCTTGTTTGACTGTGATCAGAAGGAACCAGGTCAAAACCACTGGGGTGACACAGTAGCATGACACCCTGACAGGGGATGCATTTCTGCAATGCAAAGCAGCTTGAGCCAGAAATACTTTTCATGGCCACTACATTCTTACATGAACCACCCTAAAAGGAAAGAAAAATGCAGGCAGTTTCTCTTTCCTTCTCCCTACCACAATGATTATGTCTCACTGAAGAGGGAGTCTTCTAAAACATGTACAGTGTGTGTTTCCTTATTTATGACAAATAAAATATTTCAAACACATGCTCCTGTCAGGAGCAAACTCTGCTTTGGAGGGATTCAAAGCAGCAGCACTTTGCAAAGAAAATGGCCCTATTCCTCCTGCCCCCAGCTGAGACCAAGGCACAGCTCCAGCACTGTGAGCAGCTCACTGCTGTGCACAGCTTTTTTCCTTTGCTATCAGTCCTCCCTCCATGTCTCTGAAGGGGAGCACTTGCTGTTGAATAGGGCTCAGGACACCAATAATGCAAAGTAGCACCTGCTTTTTAAAAGCCCAAGAAGCCAAAACACCCTGGTAAAAGGATGACTGGGGCTGATGACAGTGAGTGCTTACCACATTGCCTGCACTGACACCGGCTTGAATATGTGAACCCTGTTATCCGTGGACACGCTGAACCCACTGTGGAGAAGGAAAGAGGAACAGTAAAAATGTGTCCCAAAAGTACCATCCCAGTTACAACGCAGAGTTTGTAGCAGGTTAGAGCTGTGAAGGACTGGACCTATGCAGACTGCTGAGCTTAGCTAGCAAACAGATCAAAATAGCAAACTAAAAGCACTGACTTCTTTTTTTCTTAAGCAGTTGCTCTTCAGGAACAAAGCTAAAGCAGTGGGACAGTGCTGTGCTGTTTACCTTGGCAACACAAATTCAGTGTCACAGCTGGGAACAACAGAGTGCAGCTAAAGTGATCCTGGGGCAGCTACCAAGGAAAGAAAAGTCATTCCAAGCACTGCACTGGACAGCCTTTGTAACTGGCACAAACAGGAGTCTGCAAGTCAGGCGTCTACTTGGCAGAGACACACCATTCCTATTTCATGTTCAGCAGAACGCTGCCTGCTGCAAGCGTGGTGGAGGAACACATAATAGGATCCCTTTAAGGAGCTTTCACTACACACCCACACGCCAGTGAAAGCTCCTTTACTCCAGCTTAAACACACACATGAGCCACTGTCTCGGTGCGTGTTTATTCACAGATAAGTCAATTATTGGTGCTCGCTGCCACAGGCGCTGTGATTCAGGGCCTTTGGGTCTACTAACCCGGCACAGGTCAGCAGCAGGAGGCCTGCTGGGTCTGCTGTGGCTCTCACATCGTTTGAATCCTCCTCTACAGACCGTGCTGCACACAGAGACCCTCTGCCAGGAGTACAAAAGACACTCACCCATCCCCGTCCAGGTGGATCAAGGTGTCGCTCCACAGCGGCAGCACCAAACCCATTGTACATGTGCTACTGTAAAAAAGAAAGAAAGGTCAGGCCACTTACCTCAGCACTGTTATCCTAATCTCACAGCAATGGTTGCAGGTGCTCACGCTTATGTGGGAGAAAAAGAAAAAAGATGGCCCCACTGTTGCTTCAGGAACAAACAGACCAGTGTAGTTTTATACAGGTGCCTGGCAAGGTTTATTACCCAGATACAGGGTACAGAAGTGCTCTCTGAAGCAAGCTTTAAGGGTCAATATACACCCAGGAGAAGAGCAAACAGGACTGAGAAGCAAGCTCTGTGTGGGAGGTGAGAGGGGCTCAGTCTTGGGTCAGCTCAAGGCTTTCGTTACAGATTAGTCCCTCCCAGGCTCAAGTGGTTTTGGTTCTAGTTCTGGTTTTGCAACACACAGCTTTGTTTTCTTGTCTGTCCCTCAACCACAGCTGCCGGGAACTGGGGTCAGTGCAATGGCAGGGTGACTGTCAGCAGGGCAGGTCAGCAAGTGCAGCTTACCACCTGCTGCTGATTCCTGCCCCATTCCCCCTTCCATCCCGGTGGCCGAGCAGACACCTCTTGGCAAGCCCACTCCTCTCTCAGCTGCTCAGACCTCTCTGCCTCCAGTCACCTGCTTTCTGCAAGGCTGAGCAGACAGCCAACGAAAAAGCAGAAGTTAAGTGATGGAAAAAAAACAAGGGCAGGGGTTCCCCAGCACAACCTGCAGCAGGCTGGCCAAACAAAAAGCTCGGTGGTCTCACAAAGCTGTAAGACTGCCCCGTAACAAAGGCAGCATCTTCAAGAAGGGTCAGATTCACTTCCCTCCCCTTCCTATGCTTTGCTCTAGCTGCTCACAGATTTCCACCAGGCCTACCAGCCCTGGTAGCCCATGAGAAGTAGGGGAAGAGGGCGAGACCTGAGGCTTCTACAGGCCAGCAGACACGAAGCCCCAGAAACACACACCTCGGAGCGCCCGGTACAAGGAGACACTGTGGCATGCAGCTATTTCTGTTGACAACATGAGATGAGCTCATGGAAAGATATGTTTTTAAAAGGCTTCCCAAGGTGGCCAGGGTATTTTTAGTGATACTGTTCAGCAACCGCTTATCAGAGCCCATAGCAACAAGTCTATATGGAATTATAAATAGCATGTGGGTTAGGGGAGGGCGTATCAGAGTGACCATCCAGAACCTTAGTAACTCTAGGAGACAGCTAAAACCACCTCGCTATGTTATTAAAGACTGAATGCCAGTGAGCTCTCAGTTATCAAAGGTGGCAGTGCTGGTAGATCCCAGCCAATAGCAGGCTCCACACTCACAGCAACCTGTGCAAGGACAAGTTATTCTTGCACTACCACGAGAGCATCCCTGAGCCATAGCTGTGCATGCACACACAGGCTGGGACCTGGGAGCCCGTGGCAGCAGCAGACCACTCTCTCTCTTCAGTAGGCACCACGTGAGCAAAGCATCCGAATCCAACCACTTGCAATTAAGCATGGCTGTCACGACCAGCAAGCTGCTTGCAAAATCTCCTTTTAGCCAAACTGTTCTAAAAGGTTTTCCAGTAACCCTGCTAGCCACCTGAAAATCACTTCTAGCAACGAGGGTCAGCAGCAAGATTCATTTCGGTGCTTAAAGTCAGAGCTAGAAAAAAGCATCTGTATCAAAACATTGTGGAAGTTTTAATATCTCCTTTTTTTAATTCAAAATTTCCTCACACAGACCATTATTTACTCACAACATTTTTTTTAAAGAGCTCCATGCCCCCCGTGCTTTCTTTGAAGAGAGCAGTGTCTCCTTCTACGCCTGAAGCTGCTGCTTCCCACTGACATCCTCCAGCCCTCGGGGAGGTCAGCAGCAATTAAAACAAATGAAGCAAAAGCACTAAACCCTGGTGACATGCTAATGTCTGGGGAGAAGACACATTGTGCCATCAACAACCCTGACATTCCCATCAAGCCTCCGTGCCATGACCTTGGCAAAGCGTTGTCTGACAGTCACTTTCTCACTGGCTGCTTTCCTGAACCTTGATGCCCAATTTCTCTGATTGCAGCTTTCTGGCTTGCAGCAAGTCCTCCCTGTGCCTGTGCAGACACAGGGCTTTGGGACCCTGCTTTTCAAAGACCACTTAGGGCACTTAATGTACTCATACAAGCCTGAGGCGTGGAGGAACTGCTGACCTGAGCTTTTTTGCTCCCACTTGCTACCTCCTTACAAAAAACAAAAGAGGAACTCCGGTTCTGGAGAAAGGCATCAGGCTGGAAAATCTGAAACGGTCCCCAGAAAGCGCAGACAACAGACAGTGATTGCTAAACTTTACTCAACACATGGCTGAACACAAAGACTTCCCCACCCAGACTGTGTGAGTACCTGTCATTAGAAGAGAAATCCATTCCCAGGACGATGCTTTCCTCTGTGTCCTGTCTGCCGTTGGTGGATACGACCACCATGTATCTGGTGCGGTTCTGGTACGTGCTTTCCAGTCTTACAGCCTGGGGGAACAAAGGAGAGGCATCAGCAGCAGAGCCAGTGAGATGCATGCTGTTACCTTTACAAACCAGCTTGCCACACTGAGTGAGAGCCACAGAAGCAGTGACGTGACACATGAGGCCAGCCAGCCTGATTCTCAGCTGGGTGGTCAGCAGAAGAGGGAGAAGCAACTTATTTCCTCTTTCTCACAGCACTCTCCTGAGTAAGTGGGATGTTCTGTGCTGCTAGCACACCTGGCTGTTTGCCTACTGTGTCCCACCAATGCTGTGAGCAAGCAGCAGCCCCAAGCTGGGGACCCTCATGCAGCATTACACATTTGGTGAACCAGAGGGCTTTGTTCCAAGAGCCAGAGCTTGCCTGTACCATGCGCTCCTGACTTCCCAGGCAGCTGGGCTAACCAATGTGTGGCTTCCTGCTGGCCCTTTGAGCTTTTCTAGCAGTTTCCTCAGTGTAGAAGAGACCCCACTGCCGCACACCTGGTAGGAAAAGATTTCTGAGTTATGGGGCTGCACCCACGGCATGGTTGGACACTGATCTCCAGAAGGCAAAAGGCAGCGAGAGCCACAGTGAGCTGAGCACATCTCCCTGCAGACACACTGCTGAGGAGCCCAGGAAAGGAGCTCAGCTTTGCTATCCACACTCACAGCCTGCAGTGCTTACTTGCAACATTTCTTGGACTCTGTTCCAAGCTGTCTGCAGTTATTTTAGTCACAGGGTCCCAAGAAGAGAAATCATGACATCTCTCGAAAGGAAGTGTCTTGATTACGCATCTTAGCTTTGGACAGCCTAACCCAACTTCAAGGCACTGTCTCACTTCAGTGTTTATCCTTTTGCTAAACTGCTCCTTGAACTTTGAGCGGGGTCTGCGGAGAGCACACAAGGGTGAGAAAGACGTGGTGTGTCCCAGCCATGCCCCATGCTGCAGGCTGGCACCTGCCAGGGAACCATCAGTGAATTCCTCTTGCTGGAACGGTGTAGCTCAAAGGGGTGTTTTGCGTCCTCTGCAAATAGAGCCTGAACTCTCCAAGACCATGCTGCTGCCCTCCCAAATCTCATGTCAACATTCTTGGCCACCTGTGGCAGATCATGCTCAGAGAGCTCTCTTACTGCAATCATTTTAGCCTTAAAATAAAAGCTCACAGAATAATGACCGCGTGGGACCCTCCAGAAGCGTGCTGTTTTCCCCAGCATACCCTTCAGTTCTGAGGCCAGCATGGCACCTCCCAGCTCAGAGGAAGCCCCCTCTGCCCCCCTGGCATCTCACCCTCAACCAGATCTCAGCCATGGGATATGGCAGAACCCACCACAAGGCAGTGCCAGGTGCAGCAGCAGGTGTGGGCAGGAGGCAGTGCTGGCTGCAGTTTCCAGGCTTGGACCAAAAGCTAACAATCTCCCCAGATGCCAATGCCAGTGGACAGATGTGCTCTGTACAGCAAGACCATGCTCCACTCCATCTCTTCAGGATAAGACATACTGAAACCAGCCTTGTTGTCCTTCTTGCATCTTGAATCACGTGGACACCTGACTCACACGGAGTCAGTGAGGTCAGGCCTTCTAGGTGCAAGTTCTGCTGTCTGTACAACTAGCCACGTGTAGCAACACAAAGGGTGCTGTTCCACCTGGAGGAGCAGGCAGTCACCAGGTCCTGGTCGTGAGTCATCATCTACATGAAGATCCAAACCATAACTCACCTTGAATGGGAGCAGGCACCCACACACGAGCTCTGTTCTGCTGCTCGAGGACGGTGCAGCAGCCAGAGGGTTAATGTAAGCTAACTCACTGTGCTAAACCCATGTGGCTAGCAGTAATTAGAAATGTGGTTTTAATGCAAGACCCTTAAGAACAGGGCAAGACAAACATCGGCCAAAGGTCACGCAGCTCTCAGCCCTGGGGTGGGATTTTCAGAGGCTGATTAAGAGAAGCTGGGCACAGTTTGTTGTGGCTGTTTACATCCAACACTCACACCCTTCCCACAAAGAGAAGAACCATTAATGGAGCTAAATTTCCCGGAATAATAAATTAGTCAAGCTTTAAAGTTACTAACAGAGGCTCAACGCACCCAGCAGGTGACAAACTGGTGAGTGCCCTTGGCACTGTTACTAGCTCCTACTCTCATCCAACAGTAGCAGAGCACCAAGTAACTAAGTGGTATGATACCTCCTAAACGAAGATATTGAAAGCCCAGTCGATCTTTGGAGGACAGCCCAGCTCCAGGGGCTGCAGTGACATGAGAAGGTTCTCTCTCAGTAGCTCTGCTACAGAGCTGTTCTTTCTCCTCAGTTCTGTCTTCTTCAACAAATAGTCCTCTGAGTCCTTCCAGGACCAGCAAACATTTCTCTTAGCATTATGCTCACCTACACTCAAGCCAACTTTATCGGATTAAACAAGAGGGCAAGAGCAGAAGTAGAATGTGGAGTTTTATCAGCCCTTATGAACTGCACCTTCCAAGATGTAAGCTCACACTGACCTTTTCTCTTTTTTATGCTGTAGTATAGCAGGTGTTTCATACAGGAACGCATTTCTCACTGGGATATTTGACTTGAAGACACAAAAAAAAAGGGCACTCAAATCTTCTGAGGTCCTCTTTTATTATTAAATGCACAAAAGTGCACAATTCCCCACTCTGCCAAAGTCCGGGAAGACTTTACATCAGTTTGCACACTTCCATCTCATTCTCCTCCTTCCTCCTGCACTTACACTCATACCATTCCTCTGATTCTGCTCATTGAAAGCTGCAAAACTGCCGACAGCTCCAACAGAACAAGAGTTGTTCCAGACTTGAAGTGTAGGTTTTTAGAGGATTAGATTTCTCTGCTGCCCTCCGAGCTGTGAAGTCTGCCCTCGGAGTGACAGCAGCCAACACAAGAAGAGAATGCATTTCTCTCAGCACTGTTTATATTTCAAACCTCATTTGTATCTACTATTTTATGAGAGAGTCTATTGCAGCTCTGCACACCCTTCGTTCGTCAAGAATCAATTAAATTCAAGTAGACTATCGAACTTAACCTCATGCAAGGTTTCAGCATTCCAAATGTAGTTGTGAACAAAAGGGTTTATGTCTCAGCCCACAAAGTCCTTATTCAGCTGTTAAGGCTAATTTGTCCCAAATCACACAATGTAGCCACTGATATTGCTGAACAATGACTTGTTCAATGGCTTCCAAGGTTCTAACCCTAGCTCAGATTTTGAAAGGCTCTGAGAACCCCCCAACCATTCCCATCACTTCCACTGACATTTTCATGACAGCAAGGTGTGCCTGACAGATCTGGGGAGCAGGTTCTTCAGTATGCTTACAGCAAATTATTTTCTGCAGTCGTTTTTAAATCATTCTATAGTAAACTTGGCTATTTTCTAGCCTTCCTCACAGGATCAGCCCAGCTCAGGACGATTCAACAAACCAGAGGTGGGCACACGTTGTTAAGATGTATCAAGGCAACACAGAAAAGGCACTTTAAGCTACGATGTGTGGAGGGATGCAGAGATACTGCAGCTCTGCCTGACCTTGCACAGCACTTCAACACGTCCCAGCAGGATTCTTCACTGCTCCTCTCCAGCTGTTGGTGGTCTTTAAGGCACATCAGTGTTAAAACAGAACCAACGCATTTTAACAGACCAAAAAAAAAAAAAAAACAGAACCAGAGGGATCGGCGTGGGAACACAGCTACATGGGGATCTCCCACGTTCCTCCCTGATAAGCCACAGCCTTTTTGGATGAAGCAGTTAAGGAGCATAGTGAGGAATCCAACTGAACTGACACGGAAGGACAGGGCTGGTCAGAGACACCTACTCCTGACATTTAAATAGGACACCAAGCTAATTCACCCAGCTTCTCTGACAATTGTTACAGAACTTCCTGAGCATAAAAGTACTCAGCACTCGGTTCAGACAAAGGAGGCCTGCTAGCCATACAGTTTATCTCACAGCACTATCAATTAAGTGAGCCTTTTATAACAAGCTGCTTTTTTCTCCTTGTGGTTGCAGTGAAGACTCCCAAGACCTGATGATGAAACCACTGGAACACACACACACACACCACTGCTCTCATGAGTTACACAGGTGTATTTGTCGAGTGGAACTTAACCTTTACATTCGGAAGAGCAGATAAGCAAAAGGCCAGCCTACCAGTCTGATGTTGTCTTCTGGGCGGAGCAGTATGAACATGGCCTGCAGGTGCTGCTGGAGATCCCCTGCAGGAAAGAGGGCAAAGTGAATGCACAAAAATAGCTCCAAGTCACATGCAGGCTCCTGGCCTTCCAGCCAGAGCACACGGCCACTGAGAAACCCGACCCAGCACAGAGAGAGCTGCTGCATCCACCCACCTCCATCCGCCAGCCAGCTGCTCCGTGCTCACCTGTTCCTGCCTCACCACGCTCTCTGCTGCTAAGCCTTGTTATCTTTCTAACAAAAAAGCACTTCAGCACCCTCTGTTCCTTTAAAAGGCAAGGCGAACGAGGCAGAAATGGACCCCAGCTTGTGGGTCAGCACCTCTTTTACCACATGGGTCAAAGCAGGAAGCTGCCAGTTCCTTCACACCTGCTTATTACTTTGAAGAAAACTCTCACCTAGACAAGAGAGTCCTCTCTGAAGTGAGACTCCGCCCCACCTTAGTGCACCACGTGTCCCCACACACTCATGCACCAACTCCAACCCGAAAACTAAGCAACCATAAATGTTCCTAGAAAATGCCTGCTGCTCTTTTACTGGTGATGCCAAGAAAAGCAGAAGAAAAAATAAACCAGATCCTGTGTTGATCTACAAAGTCATCTTAAAAAGACCCGAGTGGCACAGGACCCTAAAGCAGCAGGGATCTGACAGACAAGCAGGTGCCCACGGGAGCATCATGGTGACTCCTACTGTCCCCACTACAGGGGGGACAGTGCTTCTGAGCAGCACACAGCATTCACTGCTCTCCTCTTCCTTCCTCCTTCAAACACGTTTCAGTGTATGGAGAATGAGTCAGTGGAAGAGCATTCCTAGCTGGGGGTGGGGCTGCAGGAGGAGTGACACACGAGGCAGCAGAGGTGACAGGCACCCGAAGGCACTTCCTGCCCGAGGACATTGTTCTCAGCACCGCACAGGGCTCATTCAGGGAGACAGCACAGGAAGGGACAGCTCATCCATAGGATGCGTGGCGCTGGGAGACAGGATTTCCCCATGTCAGCACTGCCACAAACCCCTGGCAGAGGCACTCTGCTCCAGCAGGACTGGGGCAGTGCTTCCCTGCTCTAGGCGTCTGCAAGCCCAGCAGCACCGAGCTCATGGGGGCAGAGCAGCATGACACAAACGCTGCTTCACCTCAGTCTTCCCCTCTCCAGAATATCACGGTTCCCCACCTCTTGCTCCCACTAATTCAGCAGTAGGAAACAGTTCAGACTCTGGGAACATCAGCTCCTAAACAAGCCACCAGGACTACTGGATTGTTGGAAGTTCCAGAGCTGGAAATAAAGCATTGCTTCCCTATCCCGCTTTGCTCAGCTTGCAGCATTTTCAGCCCCAAACACACAAAGCATTCTGTAAGCTTGCTGGATGAAGAAAAAGCAAAGGAAAGGTTTTAGCATGCCAGAATCAGCACAAAGATATCACATCCTGTCCTGCGAAGAGCTGTCAGCTCTGCTGGCATTCGTGGCATGACTGCTGCTTCCTATCACATTGTGCAGCAGCAAGCAGCTGCCTTTGTGCCCCCTGAGCTGGCAGGGTAGGTGCAAAGCATCAGCTTGGATGGGATCTTAAAAGTGATTTACAGTATCCCAGAGATGGCAAGAGCTGCAGAGAACCTGCATCCTTTCCAGGCATTCTCTAGTGCTGGTAGAGGGTGAAAGCCAGCCCCCAACATGAGGACAGTGTGCCGAGGGCACAGTGTGGGACCACCAGGGAACTGGGTCGGGGTGGGGGGGGGGCGGGACAGCCGCAGCAGACAATTTCCATTTCTGAAGGTGACACAATGAAAGAAATGGGTGTGAGCGTTAATTATTTCCTGCTAGGCAGCTGCTCCTCATGCTGGATTCTGGCACCTCTGATGAGTTAGGGAGGCAGCTCTGTGAGGTCCCTCAGCCTTCCTAGGAAATGCCACTTCAAACGCCGCTGCATGCACAGGTAGCAGCTTTGTGCTGGCACGTTGTGGCTGCTCCCCAGTCCCCTTCTGATTCCACGTGCCAGAGATAAGTCCTGACACACACACAGGGATGAAACTGAGCACGGACGATGGAGGCCAAGAAAGGAGACGCTTCCCTTCACCATGCACAGAGCTCACTGCCAGCAGCCACTTCACTCCTTGGGGCCACTTTCCCTACATCACTGCTTTAATGTTGGTGGCACAGCTGTGACATGTTGATCTCTTGGCCTGCCAGTACTCACTGTAAGTTAGAAAAGCACACAAAGAAAAAGGGTACAAGCTCACTCAAAGGACACTTCCATGTGAAACCTCCAAGTGCCGTGAAACAATAACACACCATGAACACCATCAGAGCAGGGAGGAAAGGACAAGCTCTGATGCCTCCTTACACCTCACCCTGCAAACGAGTAAAGAGTCTTCTAAGAAGAAAAATCCCACCCCTCAGGCAAGCCAACCTCCTAAATACAAAACAGAGAGCAATTACAACACACTGGATTTGCCTTCTTGGCAGCCCAGCTCCTGAAAGCTCTGTGCTGATGAAGCAAGCAGCACTATTTTCCACCAAGCTCTGCAGCTGCTGTGCAGGCCAGCAGTACCACACAGACCTGAGGCAGCACCCAGAACAAACCAAGCTGCTTTTTGGTGGTCACTTCATGGCACAGAAAACAGACTCCAACCTCCTGGCTCTGCCCCATACACAAAAGCCCAAAGGTCTCAACGCTGATTTTTTTTTCCTGCTGAGTGGTTTATGGTAGGAAAAAAACCTACACCATCTGATCACCACAAAACACCACCAGTGAATAAGCACCAGGGAAAGCAGCCTACCTCCATGTGTTTGAGTTTCATTATTCAGAGTGACTTCTCAGAGTCAAAGCAAAAGTAAAAGCACAACAAACCCAACCTTCAGGTGATAAAGGGGGTGGAACTGTGCCTGCCTCTGCATTATTCACCCTGCTCTCACATCCAGGAGTCACACTGATGTTGCTCTGAGGTCTCCTCACCACCATGTGGAGGTGAGTGCACTCCCTTTCTTCCACCAGCACAGTTGGTTTCAGATAGGGATGGGCAATTACTCACCTCATATCACAACCTCAAGTTTCCCAGTGCAATCCTGCACTCCCTCCCTCATATCAAAGCTACAGCACAGTAGTTTTGGGGTGTGGGGGGCAGGTTTGTTCTTAACTCTCCATGATGATCCAGAGTGATTCCATTTGTTGGATTTTGCTGGATTAGCAAGAGAGCAGCGAAACCTTTTCTCTAAGAGCCCCAAGGCTGGAAGCTCTGCCTTTAATTCACACCTGGTGTAAAACAAAGCACGTGTCCCCCGGCGAGAACGCACTGTAGAGAGGTGAGCTGGGACAGAGCACAGCAGTGGCAGTTACCTGCATGCTTGTTGCGCCGGTGGCTGACCCTGGGGGTGGATGAGCCATTCCCTCGTGGCAGGAAGAGCGCTGCTCCTTTCACGGTGAGGAAGCTCTCGCTGATGCTGCAAGAGAAGAGACAAGCTGTGAGCAAGGGAAACACTGCCTTGAGTTTTAAAAGGGGAAAAGTGGTGGAGAGGTTTGACCTGTGGTACCGTCCCACCTGCAGAGGGGGAACCTGAGCAGGAGGAGGGGATTAACCTATGGGTACATTTTCAGTTTGAAAGTCAAGATGCACATTTCTAAATGGTGATTAATACAGCAAGCCCACACACTGCTCTCATTACAATCCCGTTAAGCCTGAGCTTTGTGGCTGGAACATGGCTGATGCCCCCTGGGAACAGACGTCTGACTTCAGCAGTTAGCCCGAAGAAAACAAACGCGTGGAACAGATTAAGAAGTACTACTTACAAACCATACGATATTTAACTTAAAGACGGATAAATTAAAAGCAAGACCATAATGTGGTTAAACTCAGGCATCGCTTGCTGCCCTGACTTTGCCCTTCACGAGGTCACACGAGGAGAGAGGGAAGTGGCAATATCAGAGCCCTCAAGTTCTGCCAGCAGTCAGCATTTGGAGCACATCTTCCAGCAGCTCCCGGGGAGATGCTGCGGCATACGGAAAAAGCAGGGCTCTCTACAGATGTTGCAATTAAGCCATCCTGTTGCACAGTGAAGGGCTCCTGCCCTTCTCAGAACTGATGAGATCGTCATACGTGTTTTGAAGAAAGCCAGAAACAATCCCACAGTCAACAGGATGGTTGATGAGTTTGATAAGACAGGATGGGAGCGTCCCTGGCAGCGTGCACCCGGCAGCGCTGTGCCTTGAGGAAGAAGTTGGGTTTGTTCTCTTCAACCAAAGACAAGACTGGGAACTTTGGAGTTACTTTCTCTGCTTAAACAGATAACAAAAACCATTACTTGTTCCCTTTCCTTAAGAGCCAAGGGATGGGAAGTAACAGACCATGCAGCAGCAGAATCCTGTGCAAGCAGCTGGTGAGTGCAGCACCAGTACGTGTCTCTGGAGCTCACTGTGAGCAGAGACAGCAGCCTGCAGGAATCTAACAGGCCAAGACCCCACAGCCAGCACAGCACAGGCTGCTGCTGTCCTGCTGCTTGAACCAAAGCTGACCACTCTAACAACAGCTTTGCCTATTACATTGTTCTGTCTGCAAGAACACTCTAAGCTTGTGCTCCAGCTGGATTTCCCCACAGCTTCAAGCATGTGTCTGGGCACCTCTCCATTCTCCTGGTGGGGATACCAAACAACGGGGTCCTGAGTTCCACCAGGGTAGACTCACGTGGGCACAAAGGCCTTTCCTAGGGCCGTGGCACATCCCAATGCCCCAGCAGTCACAGTGGTTTGCACACAGTTCATTTTGTTAGCAAAGCCAACAAGTTGCAGCAGCAATCCTTCAGCCTGCAACTGGGGACATCCCGAGATGGAAGGGCTGGTACCAAAGCGTGCAGTGCTTGCAGATGAAGGATGTGGGCACTCAGGTCAATGCTCAGGGCTGTGCAGAGCAAAGCAGTGCCAGGCACTAGGAAAAACAAAACAAAACCCACAACAACCAGGAAATGGGAACGGCAAGAGAAACCTCAGGATTGCTCTGTGCTGACACTCGTGTAACAGGGTCAGCTGGCAGCGTGCACGGACAAGTCCAGGCCTCTCTGACAGCCAAAATAGCAGCAAGCGTGGGGCAGAGCAGAACAAGGGCCACTCACCAACAAGGGCCCTGCGTTGCTGTCAACAGCGGTGACAACACTGCGGGCAGCGGGGAAGGGAAGTGGTTCTCGGGCTCCTGCCACTCAGCACTTCTGCAACTTCAGAAACGGCACAAGGAGAAAAACAAACACAGCGTGGGAACGCGCTCCATCTCAGACGTCTGACGCAAACTGCTCTGCTAGCAACATCTGCACGGGTTTCTTCCCTTCGAGGGCCGTCTGCAGGCGCTTCCTGTGCCCCGAGCTGGGGCTCCTTGCAGAGATCACAGAATCACAGAGATCCGCAGTGCCAACTGTACCCCATTTGCACCAACATATGCCCTGAGCCTTCCTGTCCCCTCTGCTGGCTCCAGCAGGGGCATCAGCTGAGCAGGGAAACGAGAACCGCTTTCTGTTTATGCTGTGGGATCGCTGCTCAACCCACAGCAGCTCTGGGGCACCCGTCCAGAGAGAAAGCAAAACATCCCCCAAAGCAACAGGGAAACACGTTGTGCAAAGCGGGCTCTGGAATTCAGGGCAGAGATGCACAGAGTCATGTTTCCTACAGCAACGCAGAGTTCGCGAACTAGAAACGGGGCAGCTGATGCAATGAGGATGCTTGCTAAGAAATCCGGGCACTTGATGTTTACAGAAGAAATGTGATTCTGTGCTCTGTTTTCAAGCAAAAGATCGGGATGGGAAGCAAGGCTGAGAAAGGAATTTGCTTTATACAACAGTCCCCAAAGGCTCCAGGTCTCCACGGCAGGATGTTCCCAGATGGGCATCCTTGCTGTGCTACGCAGTCTGAGTGCCCGTGGGCATTCAAGATTCAAAGGGAAAAACACAGCATTTTGACTTGGTATCATCAAAACCAACACTCTCTGCTTGACACACGCTTATCTTTTCCCCCTCAGAACCATCACAGCTCTTGTTGATCGCCGTTAAACCACACGACCGTCTCTGTCACCAGTGAAGGGAAGTGGAGTGTTCACATACAGCACGTGTCAGCTCAAACCACGAACCCCACACCTCTTGCCAGGGCCACCCCACACACTCAATGGTGCTCAGAGCCGTCACAGACCCAGCCATGTTTGGCCTGGCTGCCAGAGCTGCCACCTCCAGCACAGAGCACCCCATGACTTTAAATACCGCTGTAACCCAAGTCACACCAGGCACAAGAAGGTCACCGTGCTGCCCCACACCTGCCAGGCCCTATATTTAGGCTGAGCCCTCCCAGCACTTCAGAGATGGAGACCCGCAGCCCAACACACTGCACAGGCTGTACCATAAGCAGAGAACAACCTGAGCAGTGCCCTGGCACCTGCTGACCCTAACAGTGTCCCTGACACCCTCTGTTCCCAGAGGGTACCCAGCCATCCTCATGGCCCTGCTGCTGCCCAGGTCATGGTACAAGACAGAGGAGTCACACTGGCCTGCTGCCCGCCCTCAGCACATTCACAGGGTCCTGAAACAAAGCACCAAAACAAGGGTCACTCTGTCTCCAAGCAAAGAAATAGATGCTGAATAATATAAGCCTTTCCTTTGTGCTGTAGACAAGCAGATGCTCGTTTACCAAAAGCATCAAAATATCATCAAGAGGACGTCGGATTCCACTCATGTAATAGAAGGAAGTTATTTGCTCACTATTTTAACTTCTGCAGCACTCAGCGCTTTCATTCTCATCGCATCCTCCTCGTGCACGAGGCCTGTCTGATCCCAGAAAGACAAGGAAGGTGCTTCTAAGGACAGCCCTCTCCATCAGCGAGGTGAACTCAGCTCCAGACCTGTGTTAAAGCTGCAAAGCAAAGAACTGCAGCACTGCTTCGGGCTGACCCCAGCAGCAGCATCCAGCTCCAGAAGCAACTCTGGCACTCTGCTGACAATGAGACATCAGGAAAAGCTCTCCAGATCAAACCAGGAGATCTAATTCTGATGTATTTTGAAACACAGACTCAGCACCGCTTTCCAACCTGACTCTTCCCCCACCCGCTGCAGGAGTTCTTCCTGGAGGCGATACCCCCAGTGACTCTGCTTTTCTGCCCGCTCTCTGAATGGGGATCAGCTTACCAGGAGCCCTTTATTCCTGAAATAATTTCCATTAATCACTCACCACGTGCCACGTTAAACAGAAGCTGATGGGCTGCGGGGTGTCTGACAGCACCACCGCATCCCGGGGCTGAAGTAAAGGCTGAAAGGACGGGAAGATCTTTTACGAGCAGACAAGTGAACTCCTTCACACACTGCAACGGGTCCCTACAGACACTTGCAGAATTACCCAGCAGTGTGGAAGCAGCACGGCTTGAACCAGGCACGATTCACCTGCACAGAGGAAGGGAAAGGAAGGGAAGCACAACCACACACAGCATCCCAAGGTGCAGCCTTGCAGCAGTCTGGTGCCTGGGACTCCACATATTACCTTCTGCTGTTACCTCTGTCCGACTTCCAGCTGAAGGAGACAGCACTGTTCAGCTCAGCTGTGCTTCTATGGCACTCCTAACTCAACATGAGGAGCCCACAGAGCTCTGTGGAGTGGGACTCAGACTGGAAACCTGTTAAATAAAGCTGTGTTTTACAAGAGCTTCAGCTGCAAAGAGCAGAGATTCCAGATGTGTTTATCTGTGCTGCAGTCAGGTGCTAAATTTCATCACAATTAGCACTCAGGGCACTTTGGCAGCCAGGTTTCTGCAGTCCTTGATGCAGGCCTTCCTATTCCCTAAAAGCATTCGATCCCACTTAGAAACCATGCATTGAAGGAGAAGGACTGGTGAAAAGCTGAGTGCAACTGCGGGGCACAGACCCAGAGAAATCCCAACAAGAACACAGCATCAGGGAAAAGGCTCTTAAAGAGCTTCAAAAAAGACTCTAAACCAGAAATTTGCTTGATTTCGAGTCAGAGAGACTTAATAGAGACCCTTTTTACACCCAGATTGCAGACTGGTGCTTACCCTGCATGCGTAGCCCAGCTCATTCCACAGCACACGGGTATTCCTGTTTGCTTCCCAACAACTTTCCCATCACAGTACACTAACAGGAGGGCAGGAGTGGTGCTGACAAACTGTAGTTCAGTGAGCTGGTACTCCAGCTCTGCGACACACACAGGAATGCAGCTGCTCCGCTCCGTGTTGGGGTTGGGATTTCTCCACTACTTTTTCAAAGCAAATAAAGGGAGAAACAACACCAACATCCCAACAACAACAGAGCAGCCAATGAAGCTCAAAGTTTCATTTAAAAAGCGAGGAACTTGGCTGCGGGCACTGAGTCCCAGAAAGCGTGTGAGGTGCAGACGAAGTTCTGGAGGACAAAGGTAAAACTAACGACAGCTTTTTGCTTCTGCAGCTTTGTGCAAACAATGCTTCCCCTTAAATTGTGGATTGACAGTCATTTATCATTTGCTGATCACAGGATGGTCTGCATGGGGCCACAGTGTGAAGCACACGAGGACGGCACTGCTAAGTGACAAAGGTCATTTGTTCAAAAGAAAGGACTGAATCACTCATGGCTCAGCAGTCTGTGGATTTAACCTACTTCTTACGTGGCTTATTGCAAGGAAACTGGGAGAGCCCAAAGGGCTGAGTGCAGTGCTGGTGAGGGCTGGATAAGCACAGGATAAACAACAGAACACGCTCAATAAGCCTGTGGGCTTACTGTGCCTAAAAACACCCGTATTTGAGAAGCTGCCAACACCAAAAGGCTCTCAGGGGTTGGGTTCCTCCATTCTCCTTCACTGGATTGCAGCACTCACTCGCATGGCTTCTCCTCTTCCTCAGTTGTGATGGTTTGATGTCTTGTGAAGCAGAGGGCAGCTCCCTGCCACAAACACTGGGACAATCCCACACAGCACAGCCCCAGGAACCCGCAGTGACCATTCCCAGGCTCCACTCACTTCCCCAGTGCACACACAAAGCAAAGCAGTGACTTCAGAACACATCACTGGAAGCACAGCCATCCCCAATTAACAACAGCAGAGAATTTTACCCTGTGTATCTGTGGAAGGCTTCAGCTAGCTGCTACGAAACGCCACGGCTGGAAACCCCAGTTGCAGAACAGCTCTGTACACATCAGATACATTACACTGGAGAAAAACTATTTGCTGAACTAGTTTTAAGCCCATAGGGGCTGATAATTTAAACGCTGCTTGCCAGAGCGATGCAAAGGAGACAGCAACCCCGCACAGCTCATCCGGATGGGATCCTGAACCTTCAACTCTCTCTGACCTCACAAACATGTTAGAAGCAATGTTTCAGGACACAGCCTGAAGTTGTTGAAGAAAGTTAAGCAATAATTTAGCTGGGGGCTCTCTGACAAAGGCATGAGGGAGTACAGTGCTGTGAAACAACCCCAGGCAGCCCACAAACCGGCCCCAAAAGGCCCTTTTCTGCTGATAATCTCACTCTGGTCCCTCTGTTTCATAATCCTCAAAAAAATCTGAAGCATTTCCAGGGACTCAGCATTCACAGAAGCTGCATGAAGAGGCAGCTCTCCAAGGCAGCCCTGCAGGAGCTGACAGCCAGCATGGCTCCACTGGGCACGGTGCTCCCACCAGCACTGCCCGGCGGGCATGGGACTGCCCTGCAAACCCTCCTCTGCTGCCACAGGCCCTCGTGGCTGACAACCTCTGCCCCTCTCCCTGCCCCCTCCCAGGAAGCAGCAGCAAGACAAACTCCCGGAGCTTCCGGGGAGTAAGAGGAAAAAGAAAACAGGAAAAGCACTTTGGAACAGCACACGCCTGGCTAAGTTAATGATCAGCTCAGCAGGCAGCACACCGCTTTTACTCAATTACCATACCTTTATCTGCATTGCTTTTAATAACCAGAGACCTCTTACACGTCGTGTTTGATGTCACAGATGGATGGGATGAGCCCAGCAGCGCTGTCGCTGGCAGCCTGCACGCTTTCATTGCTGTGCACACACAGCTGGAAAGCTCTGTGTGGGTGCTGACACTGACACTACAGCGAGCCCTGGCTCACGAGCACCAGCCAGAGCTGGGAGTGGGGATGGGGATCACTGCTGCTTCCTGTGGGCATCTCCAGCATCGATCCTCAGCACAAAGGTAGAACACTTACATAGGTACAGCACTTACAGATGTGATTAAAGATCCCCAGTAACACACTGCTTGGAGGAGCACAGTCTGGTTGTGCTGAGAGGTCGAGAGCTTTTGGCAGCAAGACACAGTGAGTAGAGAAAAAGGTTGCAAGGTTTCCCACACAGCCAATAAATAAATATACAGCTCTGCACACACAGCCTCACACCCGGTGACGTTAGCATGGGCCATGAGTAAGGTGTGACAGGGAGACGGTGCTTCAGAGAGCACAGGACGTGGCCACAGGGCTTTGAAGATGGAGGAAATGAGCAGGGAGGGGAAGGAGCAGGTTAATGCTGCCTGGACACAGCATAGGGAGTCCTCATAAAATAAAAACTATCAGTTAACATTTTGTGATCAGAAATGATGGTACGATGCAAACAGGAGAGCCACAGGAAGCAGCAACTTAGTTCACATTGTCAGATCCATCTCTGGCTGCAGAAGTGCTGAGGATGAGGGAGTAAACAGCACTGGAGTGCTTCAACACACGAGCACAAGGAGAGCTCTGCTGCACAAAGGGAAGTTGGGGCAGAGAAAATGGTTAACCAGTCCCAAACACACAGCGTGCCCAGCAGTGCCAGGTCCTACTGCTGCATCCCTCACTGCTTCTGGGGACAGCAGCACAGTGACGTGGCACAGTAGTGCAGGCAGCGGGCACTGAGGCTTCCCCAGCACTACATGGCCCAGACCTGCTCCCCAAATACAGAGGAAGGCAGGCAGCAGAGGCATCTGGCAGAAGAACGGCCATTATCACAGGGCCACGGAAAAAACACTTTGGGACACTGATAATGTGCTAAGATACCTAAACCTTGGCAAAAGGAAAAGGAAGTGATCGCAGACAGGAAGAGCTGATCTATGGCAATTTGTCCGGGTTTCTCCTGTAAAAAATCCTTTGGTATGTGCACGCTGTCTGAAGTTCTGCTTTTCCCCTTCTGTCTCGCCATCAGCTGCTTCAGAGTTTCATGAGACCAAAAGAAGCTGCCCTGAGTTCAGAGCCTTCTGCCAAGCCTAAGTGTCTGGGACAGCGAGGGGAGCCCTCGGGAACCCAAAGCAAATGAGGCCCTGAGCAGCTGACTCTGTCACTGCCTAAAAGCGCCAACACGAGAGATTTCTGCTGAGCTCTGACAGCCTGAACTGATCAGCCAAACACAGACCACACTGAAACTGGAGGTCCCGACTTCATTTGGGTCACCACAGTTGTTCCCATTCCACAAAGAACACATTTTCAGCGGAGGAAACCAACAAAATCTGGATTTTTAGGTCTTGGTCGAAAAGGAACAGGGACACCGGATACCATCTAGCTCTCATGAACTTGTCGTTGGGAGCAGAGATGTCAGAGCAGTCCCTCATTACGTAGTGCCCTGATTGAGAACGCCGGTCCCATGTGAGCACTCGGTGGCTCTCGTGGCCCTTAATCTCCCCGGCCAGGAGAGCAGCGCAGGCTGTGTGATAACCCCTATCTGCCTCCCCAGAGAGGGGACGGTGCTCCTTCCCATCCGGCTGCCAGCGCTGCGTCCCCCGCCCGGCCATTCCCGGGAAGGACGCGTGGGGTATTTCCCATACACATTCCTGCTCCCGTGGAGCTTCGGGAACATCGCTGTTCAACCTTCCCTATCAGCAACCGCGGGGAACGCTGTAATACAACAAGCAACGTCACAAGGGGATAAAAGCGGCCGGTTACGAGTACTTCAGGTCGTGCCTGAAAGGCCCAGAGACACGGAACGGAGCTGAGTGCCCGGGCTGCTCCAGAAGGGGCCACGGAGCGGTGGGACCGATTGCCCCGCGGAGCTCAGCCCCGTCCCCGTTCCGAGTAGATAACCCAGCAGCTGTGCGGGAACACAGCGCGCGGTCGGACCGCCGGAGCCTTATCTACGTCCCACAGCGGGCATCTCCCTTCTTAATCCTTCCCCCGGCCGAACGACTCAGCTACGAATCGTCCACAAAGGAAGAGACGATCGGGATTTACCCCGGAGGGGCTGCGGGCTGAGCGCAGGACCGGCAGCAGCCGGAGATTTGTCCTGCTCGGCAGCGGGGAGCGAGCTCCGGAGCTCCGGCAAAGCGCGGCAGGAAGGCTGCGAGCTGCACCGCTGCTGCCGGCACGGAAAAGTTTGCTGAGAGCGGCGGCGGCGGGGCCGGGGCACGGCGGGGAAGGGGCGGAGGAGCGCCCGCTACGAGCGCCCCGGGTCCGGTCCCGCTCGGTACTCACAGTTGGGCGATGGTTCCCTGCGAGATGACGGCGTTGTCGGAGAAGTAAGGGATCATGGCGAAGCCCCGACCCCGCAGGCAGAAGGCAGGCGGCCGCCCGGCCCCGCGGCATGAGGAGCTCCGGCCGCCCCGCTGCTCCGCTCCGTTCTGCCCCGCTCCGCTCCGCCGCACTGCGCAGGAGCGGCCCGGCGGCGCTCCGGCCCCGCCCATTCTGGGCAAGGCCACGCCCTCTCCTCGCTCTACCACGCCCACTTCGGGGTAATACCCCGCCCCCTCCGCGCTTGGCCACACCCTTTCTGAGTAAGGCCACGCCCCCTTCGCCATGGGCCACGCACGTGGCGGCGCGGGGCTCTGTGCGGGAGGGAGCGAGCAGCAGCCGCGGGGCCGCCCGCTGGTTGTTGATTCTTTGTTTCTCTGCCCCCCATCCGGGCGGGGGAGCAGGGAAGGGCTAAAAAGCTCGAGGCTGAGGGGAGCAGCGCAGTTAGTGGTTTGGGGAAAGGCACGCGGTGCGTAGGAAACGACCTTAATTTCTCTCTTGCAATAGAGAACGGAAAGCGTTCTTGGCAATAACTTTCGTATTCAGAAACTTGAATGCGCCAAACGAGAAGAGAAGCAGCTGCCTTTGGGCGCTATTCCATTTTCAGCTCCATCACTCCTGGGAGAGTGGGAAGAGAAAAGCCTCAGGGCAGGAACCTGGCCCAGGGAATGAAGAGCACCAAGGGAACCCTCGTGCGGTACTCGCCCGTTTCAGCCCAGGGAGGGTGGGAAAAGAAAGCCTGAGGCCAGCTCATGCCCTGCTCCCCATAGGAACAGCCCAGAACAGAGGGGATGCTGATGGGAAGGCTCCCACCCAAGCACACCTCACAGGGAACAGATGAAGCAGCACAGCGCGTGATGCTGCAAACTCCACTCAACTATGGTTTGGCTGCATGAATTTAAGCAGTGTCATGTAGCCAAGAGCACATCTCTGGTAATGGTTCCTCACAGCTGTAAAAAAAAATAAATCAAAATGCAGTGCCAGCTCGCTGCTGTGCCAAAAGAAAGTCGACTTGTTGGACAGAAATGAAGTCGGTTGCAAAAAGCAATGGAAAAATCAGAGCATGAGAGAAATGGAGGTAACCCAATCCTTGCCGAGGTCAGCAGGCTGGCAAGAACCTCACACACAGAACTGACACATACCACACGTTCACAGACTGAAAAACAACCCCAAACTTCTGCCCTGTTCTAATGAGAAACGTAAGGGCTTTATTCACACGTTGTGCAAGACCCAATGAATTCAGATATGATGCAGACAAAGGTCAGCCTTGTTACTCGCAACCACCGTTAGGAAGGCAAGCCCTCAGAACTGGTGAGAACAGTCTCCACCATCTCCATATGGGGGGGGGCATGGCAGAAACACTGTGGGTTTTTCTTTTTGAAACATCAGACAACACAAATGCTCAAGGAAGTGCACGCACTGAAATGTGCACTCATAAAAGGTATGTGATCCAGTTTTGTATCCATAAAGGTGGGAATGCTGAGGCTGCTGCTGCCCTCAGGTAACTCTGTCAGGTTAACACTTCAGTTACCAGTGCCCTTCTATGCACCATCTGCACATTCTGCTCTTTAGGGTCAGAGCTCGGGTACTGCACCGCACACTGCAGGGATTGGGGCAGCCAGGCTGTGTGGGGATGCAGAGCAGAGGGCAGGGGCACTCTGCTGGGACAAACACAGACAGAGCTTAAAGCACACGAAATTGCAGTGATGACAGGTAACAGCCTGAATCACTGCCTGCTGCAATGGAGCGCGTGAGCACAGCCATCAATCAGCACCTGACAGGGTGTAAATACGTCTGTCTCGGGTCGGAGTGCTTCCCAGGCCACTATGTGAACTTCATTTTGCTGTGGGACAGAAGGGCCTGGTCTGCCCCAACTGTGGGAGCACTGGGAAGGTAACTGAGGGGGCCAGCAGCAGCTAGGGCTGTGACGGACATGCCGTGGAGGCAAAGCACTGCAGAGTGTGCTGGCGGTGCAGAGCTGGAGGATGGGGGAGTGCTCACCAAAGCATCGATCTCTCCCTCTGAGAAGTCCTGATGAACATCATCTATCACCATTGCTTTTCTGGAAATGTATTTCAGTGGGTAAGAAGGGCTGAGTATTACTTTAAGTTTGCTTGAAATGAAGTCCAGGCACCCTGCAAAAGCAAGGGATTGTTCTTTTCCTCTGACACAGGAGGAAGAACCAACGGAAGGTGCTATAAGCACCATGTTATATAACCATATAACCATAACCTGGTATGGTACCTGATTTAGTGGTTGTCAGCCCTGCCCGCAGTGGGGGTTGGGATGAGCTTTGAGGTCTCTTCCAACTCAAACCATTCGTTGATTCTACGATTGGCTGTGTTCAGGGTAAAGAGAACAGTGGGATGTTATCAGGTGAGGGAATTTTGGCCCAGATCTATCAGCACCAAGAGAAGAGATAAGGAAAAGCAGAACCTGGCCCCGTGCTTTCAAATTAGGAAAAAAGCTCTGAGGCAGCTGCATTAGACAACCTCCCCCACCACAAAATCACTCCAGTGGGAAATGAGCTCCCTTGGCACCAGGGCCAGTGGGGAAAGAGGATCTTTAAGGGGTGTCCTGTAGGAACACAGTGTCAGATTCCAGCTGTTTGAGGCCCAGAGGATGTAATGCCCCTTCTGTGCTGCCATTCAGTGGCACCTGGGCAGGCTGAGAGCTGGGCAGAGAGGAACTTCATGAGGTTCAGCAAATGTAAGTGGAAAGTTCTACACCTGGGGAGGAATAACTGCACCCATCAGTACAGGCTGGGGGCTGAGCTGGTGGAAAAGGAGCTCTATGGAGAAGGACTGGGTGTCCTGGTGGCCAGCAGTGTGCCTTTGTGAACACAAGTGGTACCACGATGACTTAGACATAACCACTGCTGCAAATCTGTATGTAAGAAACCCAGCCCTTGAGCTGCAGCTCCTGCGTGGGGCTCCTGGGGAAGAGATGAGCAGCGAAAAGAGTGCTGCATGCTTTTAGCACGAGAGAGAGAGAGAGGCAGCTGCGTTATCTGGTCTAATTTATCAGGAAAATATGAAGCCATTGCAGTAGCAGTGGTCATAAACAAGCTGATGCATGCAGGGCAGAACAAGATACTGGGGAAGAAACAAAGCTTTCCCAGCGGTAAGAGGTATGCCACCCACCAAGCACATGGCAGCTCTGTTACACACAGCAAGGAAATCTAACAAAGTAATTAGAAAAGACGTTGTATCTGGTTTTAAAAAAACAAACGAAAAGGAGTGGGGAGGCAAGAACAGGGAAAGCATGCAAAACTCTGCTCTAATCCTGAAGAACCAGTCAGAACAGGAAGCCACACTCTGAATTTGGTTATTTAAGCTGTCAAAGAGTATTTCTGTTTTCAGCTCTTGTGCAAAGAATCAGACGGGAGCAGAGGTAGAGTGATAAGCATCACAGAGGAACAAACCTTGCTTTTAGAGCCCGTTTGGTCAGCTGCCCATCGTGATCAATGATCAGGCTTCTCAGGTGAGAATTCAACACCTATTTTGCAATATTATCACTTCATTAAACCCTTCCCTCACAAAACCCACACCCAATTGTTGTACAGTTTACTTATCAGTAAATCTCAGAGGGTCTGACACAAAGAGGTCAATCCCAATTACACCCACCTCACAGCTGAAGAAGCAAAGAATTCAGCAGGGACAGGAGCAGCAGTGGCTGTTGCTCCTATTGCTGATCAGGACACTGCAACACGTGGAGAAGTTTTGGCTGAAATGCTTCGAAATAGTTAATCCAGACCCTTGCAAACCATTGCAGCACTGCTCCAAGTCCAGCAAGGACGAAGCATGCCAAAATGAAATGTCTGAGACCATAAAATTGGTGATGTGTTATTTGAGTGACCTATAGAAAAGAAACAGGTAAATCCTCTGAAATGTCAAACGTAATCCTATTTTTAAATGGATTTTAGAAAGGAATGTTTCTGATGCAAAGATACCAAAGAACTGGAGGGCAGGAAGTCTAGAAACCCTTCTCCAGATTCTCAAAATACACTGAAGTGCTGAGATCCACACAGAGCTGAGAACTCAGAGGATTGCTGCTCGGCTTCCAAGCTTTGACAAGGTGCCCTTGGGGACCAGAACTGGTATTTTGGAATCTCCCTTTCTATTTACAACAGAAGTCTTCCTCAGCACTGACTCCTCTCCCCTGGAGCACCTGGCTTGTGCTTGGCAGGAGACACAAACATGTCTGGAATCCCAATCAGCTGCTCCTTCACCAACCTCTGCAGCAGCAGCAGCACAAGTGCATGGGGCAGCTGCTCGGGGCGAGCAGGCTCATTTGGTAGCTGGAGGATCTGGCTCTCCTTCATTCTTTCCATTTCCAAGTCCCTTGCTCCTCATTCTCCTCTGTTCACACACTTCGAATGATAAATCAACAAACTTTTCACAAGCCTTCATGCTTTGAGGACACTCCTAGCTACAGCATAGTATCTTTACCTTGTAACCTTGTTGTAATCTGGCAGTGCAGCAGCTAATACTGATTTGCTTGACCCTTCACCTACGAGGATCAAGTCATGTCATTGCTTATTGTGAAGCACAGGTACATCATCAGGTTGGATCGAACTTGCAGCAACCACAGAAGGCAGCAGGTAGCCATTACCAGCCTAACCACAATTTGAATTGGAGGGGACCCTTAAAGATCATCTGGTCCAATTCTTCCTATAATGAGCAGGGACACCTACAGCTCCATCAGATGCTCAGGGCCTCTCCAGCCTGTCCCTGGCTGTCTGCAGGGACAGGGTACCCAACACCTCTTTGGGCAACCTGTGCCAGTGTCTCACCACACTTATCCTAAAAAGCCTTCTTCCTTATATCCAATCTAACTCTTTTTAAGTTTGAAATCAGACCCCGTTAGAGAGCCCATCTCCTCCTTTCTTACAGCCCCTCATTAAATACTGAAAGGCTGCTAACAGGTTTCCCTAGAAACAGACGTGCTCTTAGCACCAGCACTACACCTTTGCTCACAGTTTGTTACAGAACACCCAGCACTCAGAATGAAGACTTGCATGAACTGTGATGTGTGGCCCACAGAACCTTTCCTGGTGGTCAGCTGAGCTGGCAGATGAACAGAACACTTCTTTATCTTCGTGTTCCATTCCCCACAAGCAGCTGTAGTAAATGCCACTGGGACTAGGCTGTCACTGAAAGGAA
>VXAB01006176.1:44860-72270 GCA_013399175.1 Odontophorus gujanensis
TTTGACAAGGTGCCCTTGGGGACCAGAACTGGTATTTTGGAATCTCCCTTTCTATTTACAACAGAAGTCTTCCTCAGCACTGACTCCTCTCCCCTGGAGCACCTGGCTTGTGCTTGGCAGGAGACACAAACATGTCTGGAATCCCAATCAGCTGCTCCTTCACCAACCTTTGCAGCAGCAGCAGCACAAGTGCATGGGGCAGCTGCTCGGGGCGAGCAGGCTCATTTGGTAGCTGGAGGATCTGGCTCTCCTTCATTCTTTCCATTTCCAAGTCCCTTGCTCCTCATTCTCCTCTGTTCACACACTTCGAATGATAAATCAACAAACTTTTCACAAGCCTTCATGCTTTGAGGACACTCCTAGCTACAGCATAGTATCTTTACCTTGTAACCTTGTTGTAATCTGGCAGCGCAGCAGCTAATACTGATTTGCTTGACCCTTCACCTACGAGGATCAAGTCATGTCACTGCTTATTGTGAAGCACAGGTACATCATCAGGTTGGATCGAACTTGCAGCAACCACAGAAGGCAGCAGGTAGCCATTACCAGCCTAACCACAATTTGAATTGGAGGGGACCCTTAAAGATCATCTGGTCCAATTCTTCCTATAATGAGCAGGGACACCTACAGCTCCATCAGATGCTCAGGGCCTCTCCAGCCTGTCCCTGGCTGTCTGCAGGGACAGGGTACCCAACACCTCTTTGGGCAACCTGTGCCAGTGTCTCACCACACTTATCCTAAAAAGCCTTCTTCCTTATATCCAATCTAACTCTTTTTAAGTTTGAAATCAGACCCCGTTAGAGAGCCCATCTCCTCCTTTCTTACAGCCCCTCATTAAATACTGAAAGGCTGCTAACAGGTTTCCCCAGAAACAGACGTGCTCTTAGCACCAGCACTACACCTTTGCTCACAGTTTGTTACAGAACACCCAGCACTCAGAATGAAGACTTGCATGAACTGTGATGTGTGGCCCACAGAACCTTTCCTGGTGGTCAGCTGAGCTGGCAGATGAACAGAACACTTCTTTATCTTCGTGTTCCATTCCCCACAAGCAGCTGTAGTAAATGCCACTGGGACTAGGCTGTCACTGAAAGGAAAGGCAGAGAGATGGATTCAGGAAATGCATTCTAAAGATAAGGTTCCTGCTACGGGAGCTTAGTAATGTCCAGCATGGATAAACACAAGCTCTTCCATACCCTGCACACGCAGTTCCCTCTTACTGGAGATCTGGAGCTAACCAAACCCAAGGAAACCCAAGCACCAACTCCACTCCATTGAGGTAGTTAAAACCAACTGTTAGCAACCATAACCTTCTGCATTAAATTGCCATCTCCCGCTCTTAAAACAAAAGGTATTTACTCCCAGCTTGAAACCTAGAGGCATTTTGGCACATCCAGCTGTTATCACAGCAGTAATCTGATTTGTTTCCCTTCCCAGCTCACTCCTGGAAGGAACTCCTTTGACTAAAACAACAAACCAGAAGGCGAGCACACTTGGGCTGCAAAGCTAACGCAGTGCACCTCCCTCTGGACTGGGGCAGATGAGCACTTCTGGAGTATATTTTTAATGTAATAAACCCAATTCAGGGCAGGACCCAACAGACCCTCTGGCACCCCAAGGGAACACAGGTTCCACGGCTTTCCCTGCACACACGGACTTTAGCCTGACTGAGCAGAGGCCATAAAAGCTCAGCCTTCCCTGAAGTCCCTGCAGCCGGTGCTGCTCTGTGTGCTGCAGGTACTGGGCAGCCTCAAACGCTGCATTTCAGCTCATGGTTGGTGCTGGGAGCACAGGCACCACTGCAACCAAACACGGACAGTGCTGAGCCATTCTGACAGCACACACAGCTCCAGAGATGTCAGCCATCAGCAAAATAAAGGTGCTGAATCCTTGCACATGGTGCACAAAATTGATAGACCAGCTGGGCATTTCAGGTGTGTTTTAACAGTACTGGGATGATGCAAAGAGACTGTGAATGCAGAGGTTCGTTAGAGTCAGTTCAGTGCAGCAGCAACAAGTCTGCAGACAGCAGAGGAGCAGGCCAGCTGCTTTACAGCTTCCAGATAGCCCAATAAAAATGTCTAGAAGGCAGTTATGAGGGCAATAAATGTAACAAATAGATTGTTCTGTACACCTGATTATGCAGTAGCTCCTTCTCCATCTCATTAGCCAGGAAATAGGTGAGAAGGACCAGCTCAGTCAGGGGTTTGTGCCAAGGATTCAGGAATCCCCCCCCTGCCCCAAACTACAGGACTGGTGCTAGCTCTGGCAGGGCAGTGACCTCCCCCACTTCCCTTGGAGAAGGGCTATGGTGTGCTGGAAACATCCTGGCAGACCCCAGGGCAGAGGAGTAGAGGGAGCTGTGGGGATGGGCAGAGTGGAGTTGGGTGCTGCTGTCCTCATGCCCACAAAGCCCAACATGGAGGCGAGTGCAGGCTCGTCACAACTCCATAGAGCAGGTTTAAGTTCAAACAAGGTTTTCACACTTCCTTCCCCTTGTTGTTGAGACTTGAATCAATGCAACCACAGCCCTTGAAGAGAGCAAACAGGTCAGCACCTGGATAAACTGTTTAAGGTATGGCAGTCCTGATGCATCTAACTGTAAATATAGTTCAAGTTAGAAACTCAGTTCTCTGCCTCCTTGGAGAATGCTCGAGGTCGGTTGCTCTGAGCACTACTCCCTCATGCTGTAACACTGCCAGTCTTTGCTACACCTTCCCCTTCACCTCAATATATGCCTCTTATCTCAGCAGCGAGCAAAGGCAAACAGCAGAAGCCTTAACACCAGAGCCTGCCCAGCCAGCCACAGGACTGGCAGCTACTGGGCTGGACCCCAGCAACACATCTGCTATTTGACAGCACTGCTGTGACCACAGAGACAGCCTCAGGAGGATGGGAACGTGGGCTGTGCTCCATCTGCAAAAGTCTCTCAACACCGAACATGTTCATGTGCTTGTGCTTAGGTCTTGAGCTAACCCCTAGCAGTGCTAGACCTATGTGCTACCATCCCGTTCAACAAATACTGAACAGTTATTTTATTAACTGCAGCATGCTTTCAGCCACAGCAGTGCTCTTGCACTCAGCGGCCAATTAATGGGCTGAGCTTGGACATGCTTGATGCCAGCTATGCTACCCTGAGGCGGTGATTAAACCAGAAGAGTCCTTTGGAAGAATTTTATGAATTGAAAGAAAATTCCTACCTGAAGCACTGGCAGCTCCAGGCAGGTCCCTGAGCTGTGCCTTGGGCTCGCCCAGGCTGGCAGCAAGCAATGCCAGAGCCCTTCACCAACACACCTTGTTTTTTAAAGCCAAACTCAGTCCATCACCTCACTACTGTCTGGATTTAAACAGCCACCGCTTGCTGTGCTCCCATGAAATTGGGGATTAGATTGATGCACTAAGCTATGATTGTTGCTAAGTGCCCACAACAACTGCATCCCCCCATCCCCTGTGATACGTTCTGTATGCTAAGACGAGGTCATGAGCAGATCTTGTGACTGCTGGAAGGCTGAGAGCGAAATTACAACTCTGAGTTGAGCTGAGTACAGGTTGAGCCTTTGGGATTTGTGTTTTCCAGCTCTCCTCGCCAACGTGAAAGATGTAAAATGAAGAAACAGAGATTCTTAAATCACCAGTGAAGGGGAGAAGCCTGATGGGAGCAGGGCAGCCACCAACCCCAAGCCAGGCAACCTCCCTGAAGTCATGGGAACGTGCAGCCACGACTGCTTCTCCTTTTGCAGACCCATTTAAGCTGGTCCCAAAAGCAAAGTCCATATTGCATTGAAATGACAGTTTCCATTGGTACCTACCCACACAAACAGCACTGAGCAAAGAACAGTAACAGCCAAAGAGCACATGAAGGGAGAACTCCTTCACCTTCACATCCCCTCAGAGGGAACCTTACTCCTTGCATAAACTTTGGCTGCAACATTTTAAGCCAAGAAAGCACTCCTGCTGCTGGAGAAGCGATTTCGTTATACACTTCCCTTACTTTAAGCACTAAGTTTAGCTGAAATAATGCTTTTGATGGCTTGGAGGATAGGAGACGAATCTTCATGACTACTGCTGAGATGACAACTGCATTATGGAAACATCACTTACACTCATCACCATCTACACTAACACATCCACTGCAGGCACTCTTAAGGCACAGGGTCACGCTGCACTCCTCACAAATCCCAAAGATGGATGCAACCACGGAGGTGCAGAAACACAGTGTGGGGGCAGCTATCACTGCTGAAACCTCCCCGTGATCGCCCTGCTAGCTCAGGGAATCCTGCACCACTTTTGAGGCTTTTCAAAATCAGAGAACAAAGCGTTTATTAATATCAGAATATTCTGATCACAGACCATACCCTGAGAAACAACATACATCAGTGGGAGACAAGGAGTCCACCATCAGGACGTGTTCCCAAGACACTGGTGAGGTCTTTGTGTGCACCAAGTGCAGGGTCACCACGCTCAGAACTCGTTACAGGCACCACACCACATCTTGGCTGCAAACAGCAGTTAGAATCACAGAATCACTGAAGTTGGAAAAGACCCTAAAGATCATCGAGACAAACCACGACTTAACCATACTACCCTAACAACCCTCTGCTAACTATTAGGGGGATATGTGCACAAACATCCTTGTGAACTGCTCCCCACGTACACTGTAACACAAAAAAAGAATGTTTCCCCACTTCCTGATGCAGCAATGCCTTCACTGGGGGTACCACTCAGATCACAGTTAAATGCTGTGCTTTCATTTTTTGTTTTGGATTCTCTTCTTTTGTACCCACAACACACTTACACGACCTTAACAAGAGGCAGAAAATCCTCGAGTAAAACAAACCAAACCAAACCCCCAACCAAGCATCCTCTAAGGGACAATCTTACCTCCTGGGCTGGGACCGGCATTCCTCTTCCCCACTGTCTGCCTCCTGCGTACATAGGAGAGGAGGGAAAAGAAGAGTTAATAGGTTTCAAAACATGCAGCACCCAAAGATTTGCATTTCACTGGTTTGGCAGCATGAGGCAGAGGAAATTCTTGCTGCTCCTGCGTGGAGCTGTCACTACCCAGGAGCTCACTTCCTGCTCAGCTGTCACTTCATGTTCCCTCCAAACCCTTTTAAAACTCAGCACAGAGGAACTGGTGCAGTGGCAGGACTTGGCACGTTTCCTCCCTTGCTGCCAATGCCCCCACTGCACGCAGGAGCTGATAGACAGACACAGTTTAATTCTGGGCAAAAATACTTTTTTTTTCCCTTTTTTTTAATCACCTTTATGTATACCATATTCATATTCCAGCATCAACAATGGAATTTATGAGTCCACAAAACCAGTGTGTACTGAACCACCGAAGGGCCTGGTGAGCACAGGCAGAGCACAAAGCTCCTCATGACAGACCAGGCTGTGTTAGGTGCAAAATTAATATGCACAATCTCTAGTGTGCTGTGGAACTTTACCAGGCAGACCTATTACTGCCCAAGGCAATACCTCAGCACAGAGACCTCAAGCAATTAATCGTGTGTCACAGCACATCTAAGTATCTACTGCCAGGCACCGGTTAGAGATTGGGTACAGTTTTTAATCAGTGAAAACTTACGGTGCTTATGCAGGTCTGCAGAAGCTGAGGTATTTCAAAGCGTGCTTGGCATCCTGCAAAACCAGAGCTGAGCACAGGGTGACAAAGGGAGCAATGGCACTTCTGTGCCCAGCCAGGCACAGTGGGCAGCTGCAGGAGAGCATGAGTGCCAACACGGCCCCAAGAGGAAGACTTCAGCCTCTGAAGGGTCACATAGGGCCACACAGCAAAGCACTTCTGCCATGCTCCTGAATCTGGAAAGCGGGGAAAAGGGGAGGGAGCATAGGGCTGCTCTTCTGCTCAGAGCTGCAGGAGGCTGCAGCAGGCAGGGAGCGGTGTGCATTGTGCAGGGAGAGCAGCCTGGTGTGCCACCAGCTGCCCAGCAGGGCTGCACTGCAGGTGTGTGTCCTCTTCCCATCAGAAAATCAGTGTAAAGATGCATGTGCATGAGAGCAGGGAGAGCTACGGGCACGGACAGCTCTCCAAACAAACAACCTGACACGTTTAAGCATCAGGCTCTGAACAGGGAAGGAGTGCAGTAAGTGAAGTTTGTTTCTCTTACTTAAATGATCTGAATCTGTGGGTACGAGAGCAGCTAGAAAACACATGCTTCTTGCTGCTCTTCTATTTCTAAGAACAGAATGAGAAATTCCATGAAGGAGTTCACATGGAGCCATTTCCAACCACAACTTCAAGCTAAAACTCGCAGACCATCCACAACAAGCAAGAGCTGGCACAACTGCCTTCTACTCAACACATCCAAGAAGCAGCTCAATATTTTAGCAACCTGACAAGGAAGCTGGCACGCTCACCTCCTTCCAACACGAGTACCCCAATGAATTCCAACATGAAGCAAATCGTAGCAGCATTCAGAACGGGGCAAAAGCACAGGGGAAGAGCAGCCCCCCGAGGAGCAGAACTGCCACTGCAGAGCAGCGCTTGGTTTGAGACGTCAGCACTCCCCAGCTGAGTTAGAATCCCTCTGAACAATTCACTATCTAGCTCAAGTCCCCTGAAAGCACCACTAGCTGTAACTCAGCCATGCAGAGCTCAGTGCAGGAGGGCAGATGGGGCCAACCACCACCACCTGCCTCTGCCGAGGCCTGCAGTGGCTCTCTTTAATATTAGACAAATGCAGCAGATCAGTGTGAGAAGTGCACCTACGCAGAACATAGCTGACTGCCTACAGAAAAGTGTCCATGGAGGCTGTGACCCACGGCTCGGCTGCAATGACGGGTCACCCCACTAGAGGGAAGGGCAGGACAGGGGAGAGGTGGTGGACACATGGACGGCTACGAAACACAACACAGCTCCGGGCACCTCCAGCTTTTGCTGGAGTCCCAAAGAGAAGGAAGTGCTGCTGGCAAGCTCATCGCCCAGCAAGCGGCTTGAATCCACAGGGGAAACCACTGCGAGGAACAGGGACAGCACTCAGAGGTGCAACCCAGGACACCAACCCCCACTGCAGCCTTCTGACCCACCACCAGAGCCAGAGCCAGGCCTCCAAGCAGGCAGCACCGCAGAGGAACCGACCCAGGGCCCCAGGGCAGCCCCAGCCCACAGAGCTGGGCACAGGAGCGCGGTCCCGGGGGAAGCGCGTTGCGGAGCACAGAACTAGGCCACGTATTAAATGCATTTCAAAGTGGAAGATGAAAAAATTCCATCCCTGCTCCTTTCGGGCCGTGTAGGACAGAATATGCAAAGCATTCATGCAGTTTGTGCTTTGATCCGCTGCCAACTATCTGTCATCAAAAGGGCAAGGGAGAGCAGTGACGTTTCTGAGCGTGATTCTGCTGCGTACAATGGGAGTCGCGCCGTGTCACGCAAGCAGCTCCGCTCCGACAGATCTTCTTGCAGACTGATGTGGTGATAAACGAGATCCAGTCTGCACTCCTATGCACAGGACTGGAGGTGTCTGCCTGTGCTTAACACCGGGAACATCAGAACAGCTTCTTTTGTTCTAAGAGACAGGATTATTAGGGCAACATTCATGGCATTTCTAACCGGGAACGCTTCACGGACTACACCCTGCAAATACATCTTGCAAGCCTTGAAAGTGATTCCAAAGTAATAACTGCTTGCTGTATGTGATTTTATGCCAACATACCTGACTGTGCAGACAGTGCCTGGGAAATGCTTCTATAAGGAGCGAGCTGCAGCCATCGATACAGAGAGCACTGCCAACCTGGCCCAGGACTCCAGGCTGTCCCACTCCATGAGCTTCGGCACTTTGCTGATAGCTGCAAAGTGCACACTTTGGACATCGGGGAACTTCTCTCCACTTCTCTATTTTCCAAATTTTGTCTGGGCAAATTCATTATCATCCAGTGTTTGGGTTACTTTCATAGAAACCCCCTGTGCAGTAACAAACACCAGCAGTGAGAGACCCCAAATCCTTCCAGGCAGGCAGAACCAGGAGGTGGATGTGAAGTCATTCTCATCTCACAGAGCTGTGAAATTTGAAAGTCGATGCTACTTTTTTAAAATGTGATCCTTACTTAACCAGCAGAGTTCTTGTGCAAGAGCAGAAACACAAAGGCTATTACAAAACACTGTGACAATTTGAGGCATTTTCACCTCTTAGCAAAGAGCAACTGGCAGCTTCCTACTGATACAACAGAAATATAGTGAATGTGAATTCCCCAAAACCCACAGCAAGACGCAGATCCAACCGTGCCATCAGAGGCCTTCCACTTGTCAAGAGCATCACGTGAACGACTGCAGACCCAGACTCAAAAGAGGTAATCAAAGAAAAGGTCTGTAATTAAACAAGCAAGCTCCTTGTTCCCTGCCTGCCTGTCCCTCGGCTAGGTCCCATCCAGTTGTTCAAACACACACTGACTGCTGCTGAGCTGAGCCCAACCTTTGCTGGGAAGCAGGCAGCTGCTTTGGGAAATGAGAGGCTGGGCAGCTGTTACAGCATGCAAACACTCCTCTCTGTAGCACCCACCAAGCTCCACATGCAGCTCTGTGCTACAGCTGCACTGAGCACTGCGAGCTCCTCCATGCAGGAGCTCTCCTCGGGCAAATATGAAGCAAGCACCATTTCTAGCACAATACAGGCCACCAGAGATAAGAGCATCCTTTGCATGTGTGGACTGCTCAGGGCTCAGCTCTACTGCTGACACCAACACAATGACATCAGAGCTACCCCATGTTACACAGGGCCTGCACAGGACAGCCACGAGATGCCCAGAGCTGCACCTGAACAGAGGTCCCTGAGGTGAAAGGGACCAGGATTCACAGACTTCATGCAGAACCCAAGTTCAGCACCAGATTTCTACTTAACAGAATGCCCTGTTGAGTAGAGGCCCTGCATATGGTTTGTCCTGTCAATGACCTCAAATCATTTGCTGGAAGAAAACAAGACAAATGTCTGCATCAGACTGCCAACTATCCATTGCATACCTCCACAGCAGAGACGTTCATACAGTAAGCTTGAGTTGTATCATTCTCCTAAATAAACTGTGCTCACATGAAACCCACACATGCTGCAGTTGCAGTAAGTCTGAAGTGCCAGCAACAACACTGGCTGGTAAAGGGAAACAAGGTCTGACTAGAAAACCTGGGCCGAGAAAAGGTTCCCTTTCTGTGGTAGGAAGCCTGAGAACGAACCCAGATTCACCAGCAGGAGTTCCAGGGCAGGACGGGGATGCTGAACGACCACAGCTTCCAGGCTCACTTGGTTTGGGAGTGCTTGACTGGTGTTGTGGATGTGCCCACAACAACAGTACTCAGACAGGCAGAGTCCACAGCTGCACGTGCAGAACAAAGCCATCCAGAAGGCTGCAGCTGTTTGTGTGAGCTGGAATTGGGAGAGCAGAGGACAGCAGCTCCTCAGCAGCAGCGCGCCGGTGCTCCCCTCCGGAGGACAGGTCTCAGGGCTGAACGGAAACCAGAGCACTTCAGAACACCCCCCGTCTCTGGAGAAGGTTAACCTTAACCACCACTGGAAATCATGAAACTACTTAATGGAGTCCCTTGTGCATCCAGCCACCTTCTGAGATACTTACATTTGCCATCAAACACTTTAAAAATAGCAGCTGCTGCCAGGAAGCCTTCAAAGTTCGACATAAAAGTGCTTCAGACAGCTGAGCTGAGCGAAGTAGGCCAGGCACAGGGAGGGGAGAGCTCCAGCCCCTCCACAGCCACAGGGATGGGGCAAAGCAGCAGCCTTCCCAGCAGTTTCTCCCTCTCCCATTGCTATTTGCATGATATATTTTGAATGAACACTCTTTTCCTCCTCACATTTCTTCCGTGTTTGAGGTCCCACATACGCAGCCGCTCTGTGCGGCCAAGCTTTCATTCAGAGGTTGGCATTCCTTCCAGATTGTTTTCTGTATCACTTTGCTGCATCAGTAATTGGTATATTTAGGTCAAAGACATTGTGCTCTTGCTCTGGAGAAAGAAAAAACAAGTTCCTTATCAGAGCTTTCATCTTTCTGCTGGAGCTCAGGGATTGACGCAAACTTCACAGAGATCAGGCCTCACTAAAAGCTGCAGAAATAGCACTCAAATGTTTGGACACAAGAAGCTTCCAAGCAGTACAAGAGTGAGGGTGAGAATCAGTGCAACACGGCCTGCCACGCTGCAGCACAGATTAAAAAGGAGATTACTGCCCACTGAACGGCTGCAGTGCCATAAACTCGCCTGATGGGGAGTGCAACTGCTTTTGCTTTAATCCCAGAGACGCTCCCAAGGGAAAAAAAAAATCCCACAAACACTACATATTGACATTAAAAATCCCTGTGCCACACGAGGCAGTGTTAGAGATGATTTGTCTCTAAAACTGCAGCATGGCAGATCGGTTGTCACCATCGAGACAGACACAGACACTAAGAAAAACCCTGGCATCTCCCTAACAGACTCCTCTAACTTTAGGCAGCTTTTCAGCACAAGCAGACATCTGACATAATCAGGATTCTCTGTGAAATGCAGTGCTTCCCCAAACCTGGAGGATATCTGCTCAGTCTCACTTTAGGCAAAGATAATGAAACTGTCGATCGGGCATCTTGAAATCTACCTGCATTTATTTCCATCAGCGGTAACAAACGCTCATGGGATGGGATGAGTGTGAGAAAAATGGTTTAAGACAGAGAACGGTTTCTCACTGGAACAGACCAACACGAAGCGTGCTTTGAGAAACGAGGAGACATTTGGGTTTTGCCCCTCATGCTGAAGGGCTATTTTAGGAGGAGGAGGAGGAGGAGGGTGGAAGGAAGGGAGGTCCACAGTGAAGGGAAGGGTCTTTGTCTTGCAAGCAATCAGCCATCTTCCTGTTCACAACAAGTTCACAAATAAAAGTAAGTTTGGGGCTTTTGTTTACACCTAGGTGCAAACTCACAGCAGCCTCAGCTCTATCCCTGCAGCAGTTATGTACATTAAAAACCAGGGAGCTATTCTCATGTAGGCACAGTTCAGCTCCACAGCTGTGACTTTTCCCATGGTCGCCATAGGGTCACTGAAGCAACACTGATTCACTCACACCGTGTATGAATTATATTCTTCCCAAAATGTGGCAGGAATAGAGCTAAATCCAAACCTCCCCTCAATGCAGTGAGCACACGACACGTGGGATGAGCTGGGAGCAGCACAGCTATCTTCACGACCTGCTGAGCCATGCTGAGCAGGGCCCTCTGCCTGCATCGTCAACAATGAGAAGATCATTCTCTGGATGAAGAAGTTTCTCCAAGCAGGAAGGCATGTCACACTCAAGAAGGTGAAATTAAGGCTGTGAAAAAGGAGCAGAGCAATCCTCCATGTTTTCCAGGTCCACGACGCCCACCCCAAGAGGACATGGGGCCACAGCCCTTTCAGGGGAACCAAACCCATGGCAGCAAATACAATGGCACCTCATGCAACAGGGATGGAAGGAAAATGAGAAAGGAAAATGAAGGTGAGGAGTAACAGGCGGCTTTCTGGAGTGGTCAAACACAAGAAGAACTGAGCTGCACAATGACCGCCCCTTGACTTCTGTTATTCCTCCCAACCAGCTCCTCCAAAAATCTGTTTGTTATTGTTTGTTTGGGTATCTGTCCAAATTGCTGTGGGAGGAGAGTGGGGAAAAATAAAGGCAATGCTGTCCAGCTCTTAATTCCAGTACCGCAGCCATCCAGCGCTCTTCATCTGTTAACAAAGCAGCGTCCTGCTTATTGCAACACTCTCCAGAGGCTGAAAGTTAAATACGAGAAAAACAGATCTTAAGGAGACTCTAGCAGAGCGACCCAGTGCTGTTTCTCCTCGGACAGGACACACTTGCCTTTGCCAGCTGACCCAGGCAGGCAGGGCAGCCCGGCCCCACATCTCCCCACCAGGTAAGGGGCACACAGCTGGCAGCACTGCTCCTCAAATGTAAACCTCTGCGAAACACTACAGTGCCATCAAGGCCAGGCTGTGTCAGAAGCTGGGACCAGCCATCCATCCTCCCACCCCAGTCCTCCCATCCCAGCCCTCCGAGCTGCCCAGAACAGCTTCAAGCAGAAGCGCCGTGCTGAAGGCAGAGGAAGGACATCAGCCTTGGCACAAGGCTGGGTCTGTATGACCCCTACAGCTAAACAGATCCATTAGATTTGTGGCCCTGCAGCACTCGGCTGCGTAATCCCAGCTCCTTTGTGCCATCTGTTGTCCCCTCTGCAGAGCGGCCACGCGCCCTCCCCCAGTAACAAGGCGTGCTGATCCCTCCCATCTTCCACCAGCCCTGCAGTCTACCAGGGTCTTCCCCCCAGGAAATGCACAACAGCACTGGTGGAATAATATATGGGATGAAAGAAATGCTTTGGGACAAAATTCAGGGAAGAGAGAGGAGTACAGGAAGCTGGAAGAGCTGGAGCCCACTGAAAGCAGATATTCTTAGAGCTGCAAGCACCTACACATCTTCTAGGAACCAGGTTTAAGATCCCACCTAAGCACTCAGTGCTCCCAGCTTCTTGTTATAAGGTTTCAACTATGAACAGCTTGCAATCAATACACCAGCCTTCAGAAAGATCCCCTACACCCACCCCATGCTCCTGAGACCACCACCTTTAATACCTCCACTGTACACAGCCCAAAGACTGGCTGCTCTCTGACCACAGGTTGGAAGTCAGTGACTGCTGGCTGCCTTGGGCTCCTTAATCCTTAAATCCCCGCACTCTCTTCTTGAGGTTAATCCAGTTAAAACTGTCCCCTCCCTTTGAGCAGCCACCTGAGGAGCTGGGTGTGCTTCCCAAAGGCCATCCAAAGGCATGACACAGTGTGCGATACATCCATCTGCCTGTGCCAAGGAAGGAAATCAGGAGCAGGTAGGTGGGGGCAAACAGTGCTCCTTAGGGATTGGTGAAGTCAGCAGGAATCAATCCAAATCCCTGAGCCGCTTTCTGCCTTAAGATAACTGGAAACAGGTTTATGCTATGCTAGGGTAATGCAGTCTTAAATCAGTGTAAGCCCCTGTGAAAATCCCGCTTTGGGAGGAGAGCAGGACTTGCCTTTGAGGTCGTCTCTAAATAAGGGCATTCCTGGACTTGGAGCAGCAGAAGGATACGGCCCCTTCAGAAGCACGCTGTGCATGGGCTGCCCAGCTCACCGAGCTCTTCACACTGCAGCCAGGGCTCAGAACATACGCGCTTTGTGCTCCAGTTCATTCACAAGCAAGAGAAGCACAAGCCCAGTTTTGAGGACTGCTTACCAGCATCGTCCTTCAGCAGGATGAGCAGCCCTGGGCAGGCAGCAGGTAGGGGCTGTGGGGCAAGGCAGGGCTGGGCAGCTCTGACCCCAGCCCTTTCCTAACAGCAGATACAGAAAGCCTCTGCTCTCTGGTGCCTACTTAAATGCTCGTTCTGAATGGCTGATTAGTCAGAAGTGGAATGTTTCTGCATTCACAGAGGAGCTATTTTAGGATTACATTATGCACTCTGCTTCCATTAATAGGTATGTTTATAAAAAAGAAAACAAATAATAATTTAAAAAAAAAAGGGCATTCCACCCAGCAATGCATTCACCTTGGCACACTGCAGGGCTGCACATACCAACACCCAGAGCACGCAGATCAGCAGGCCATACTCTGCTTCACAGCCCCACAGACTGTCCCGTTGCACTGCTCTCCAAATCCCGGTGGAACGAGAGGAATGCCCACATCCAGCCACGGCCCCAAGGCCCAGGCCTGACCCTGCTGAAGGCTGAGGCCTGGCCAAGCAGAGCCATCCCATGCACAACTACCAGACGCAAACAGTTCAGCCCAAATTAAACAGCAACACCCCCCCCCCCAAAAAAAAAAAAAAGCAACCACACATTTTGTTTCCTAACATAAATAAAGCTTAAAAAACGTGGGGGTGTTGATATCACAGTCAACATATGTGCGGAGCAACCATTCTCATCCTGTGCTCACAACCACATCTGTACCACACATGCAAGTTGGGATCAAATAACACACCCTCCCCACACGTGTAGGTGTGGACAGCCCTGCCCCCATTCTCCCCCCACACATATGGGGCTGTAGCTGTGCCTGCAGAAGCCATGCATCTCGAGCTGTGCACCAGCTGTGACGTCCAGCTTTGCTCTGTCCTCCCCGAACATGAGCTGCAGCATCAGCATCCCGGCACTGCGGTTTCCTTGGAGGGGGTTGTGGAGGAGCAGGGAAGGAAGCGTGGAGCCAGCGCCTGGCGAAGCTGCACAGCCCAGCTGCGTGCCAGCAGCACAATGGATGTCATCTTAATTGTAAAGGCATTGATCATCCTGATGGAGGGCAGGTTCAGAACGGACAGACGGTTTTCTGTCAGTCCTGCTCTCGCTGGCAGATTTGTACAGACTGTTTCGAAGGCCAAAGCAGTGAAATCCAAAAGGTACACGTATAATAAATCTCATTAAAAGCACAACAGGTCAGCTCTCCGATGGACTTAAGCTGTAGATCCTCCTAATGCGCTTGGCTGACCAGCCAAGGGAGAAGGGTTCCCTCAGCTGACACATCCACACCTCCCAAGCCAAGAGGGAATACCACTGGGGCTCTGCAACGTCATCTGAGGGTTTGAACCTGAAGAGCAAGCAAAAATCCTCAAGTGTGAAGCAACAAGTACTGCAGGCAGAGCAGAAAATGAGGCCCAACGCGGCGGAAAAAAGGTGCTGCAAAAAAATCCTTGGATTAAATCAACCTGACGACCTTACAGCCTGCAAGGCCTGACATCACAGTGTTGTGAGCACGGACACACGTCCTCCAGCCACTGCTGCATCAAAGGGTGCAGGCGATGCAGGGCAGCAGCATGCAGCACCAGGCATCCGCACAGCAGCAGGGCTGGAAGCTGGACATCACCTCCTAACAGCCTTCATTGCTGCTCACAAACGTCAGTCCCTGTGGGGAAACAATAAACCCTGAGCACAATTGTGTTCAACTTCGAGCATTCTACTGCAGTAATAAAGATACTGCTTTACGTTGGCCATGGCTAACGGGTACAAAAATGTGAGACAAAATAGGTCACTTCCAGCTTTCTCGGTTTAAGCATAACCTCAGCTTCTGAAAGAGCTCTCTCTCCAAACATGTCAGGACATTCTCTTACCAAAGCTTGCTTCCTCTCTCCTGATGTATTTATTTAAGAGGACAGTCAAGGGGAAGAAAAGCAACACAGCTTCTAACACATAAAACTCTTTGATGAAAACACAGAGGGGACAGAGAACCCTGGGTCACATTTAAGCAGCAAATAAGGTCACGACTTAAGGAGTCTGAGAATTTCCAGTAGCTGAGCTGAGCTGGAGCCCTCCCACCCCAGCCTGGCTCCCCAGCTCCAAACACAACAGGAACACAGCACAGCCTGCAGTGGTACGGGCAGACACATGGCTGCAGTCACAGGAGCACATTCTTCGGGGCTCATGAACCATCACATGACAAGCATCACAAGAAGCCAATTTACAAATAATTTAAGCTCCCAGAAATTAAAAATAAAGGCTATTATGGAAATCTCTTGGAAGTGGGGAGCTGCACAGCTCTGGTGTTATCTGAAACTTTTGCCTTTTAGTGCTGAACCTATCAGCTTGGAAACCCCTGATATGGACTTCCAGTTACACAGCTTGCAGCCAGCAACAGTGCCGACCAGCAGCCACTGCAGACCTCCACATCCTGCCCCTCAGGGACAGACACGTTTGCACTGCTTCACTGACACTTCAGCTTTGCCTTTCCTGATTCCTGGAAAGCCAGCTCATTCACCTGCTGTAGTGATAAACAAATAAATAAGCAAACTCAAGAGGATGTGCAGGGCACGGTCCTTCCCCTTACCCATCAAGGTGCACTGACAGCTACTCAGAAGAAAACATACTGCCTCCAATGTCAACAGTATAAAGGAAAATAAAAGCCAAACTGCTCCCTGAGATGAAGGCACCAAGTAAAGCAATTTCCACACCTGACTATCTGCACTGATTTTGGTACCAGGACAAGGGAATTTGTTTTCTGTTTCATAAGAACCATTTCCATTAGAGATGTCAAATCTGTATTAGCAGTTTATCTCAACGTTTTTATCAGAGATCTGCCCAGTCCAGGGGTAGTGCTCCACATTCAGGGATGCTGAAGGCTTTTGGTTGTATAAGAAGGTTACAGCGAGCTACAGGGCCACTATCAAACAGATCACTGCAGACTCATCCTTGGGATTAAGTCATCTCTGTTTACGAGCCCTTATGCGATGATCTGTCTATTACAGAGCGTAAGTACTGCATGAAAGCCTCTTCAAGGCCTCCACCACCATCTGTGAATTACATTATTAACCATGGTATGAACTTCCGAGGAGCATCTGCTTCCCTCCCCACCCCCTCCTGCAGGCACTGGCAGTGCTCTTGGGGCTGCTGGCCCGGCTCCTCGCTGCCCTTCACACGGGGTGCAGGAGCTCAGCTCTGCACATCCATGCCCCGTATGCATTCTGAACAACTCTGACTATTGTCAGACGAAGACGGACTGGAGAACAATCACGGGACAGGTGTATGGCACGCATCCTGCTGAAGTTTACACCGTCACTTTGCGAGGCAGCACCTGAAGGATGCTGCTGACATAGTGCTCAGGGTCTGTCGGGGCTGGTGGTCGCACGCACAGCTCGCTTCGGAGCAGCACACCTCGGGGAGGCAGCAGAAACAGGCAGCAGCCATTCAGCCGCTGCCGGCTGTGAATAAGCACTCTGTCATCCCAAACCTCCTCCCCACCGAAGACGTTTCAGGAACTCACAGTGGAAACGTGCCAGCTTCCTGCCATGAGGCAGCAGGAAGGGGCCGTGGCAGCGCAGGGCCAGCACCACGCAGCACCCCTGGTCGCTCTGCAGCATCACACACAAACCTGACAAACTGCTTATCTAATTCCCATGCTTAGAACAACATACATAAGGTCAGGTACGTGCTGATACGCTCAGACACTAGCAATTAGAACATACCTACCATGACTACAGGTAACTACCTGAATGTGTTAAAAGTCTCCCAAACAATGGATAGGTTTATCCGGGGTCACGCTCATTCCCACGTGCTGCCCGAATGCATGTGCTGCACAGGTCGTGAGAGGAAGTCTGCAATTACTGCTGACCTGGAGCTGAAGGAGGTGAGGAAGCTGAGCAAATGCAACTTGCCTCCAGGAGGCTCGTGTCAGGGTTTAATTTTCTTTTGGTGCTGACTGGCCACTGCAGGCTGCACAGCAGGGCAGATTGAAGCTGAACCACCACCCAGGTTGCTGTGAAGGGACATAGCTGTGTTTTTGTGCAGCCATCTGAACCAGACAAGAGAGTCATAAAAAAAACAAAGCAAGTTTTAAGAGTAGTTTTAGAAGGCCTGATTAATAGTCAAGACCCAAACTCTTATTCCCCTATAACTTCCTGGGAGAGGTAGAGGGAAAGAAAAGCCAAGAAGCTTGGCAAGTCTTATGGCATGTTAGTGTCCACAGGGATGGGTTCTGCTAGCCCAGCTCCCACCACACAGCAGCAGCAGGGCATCCTACCAAGAGCACCTTGGGGTTACAACACTAATCTTAAATGACAGCAGCCAGCACTGGAATGAGTTCCCATCGTTCAAACAGTAAGTGCAGGTGATCATGTAATCAAATTAGCTAATTCTATGCTAAATCAGTGCATTGAATATCACCCAATGAGCTCATTTTTGGAGGCAGTTCAGCGCCTCACTTCTAGGACTGATGTCAGTGTCACATGCTTGGAGAGGATCAGTCTGCAGCTGGATATTTTAAAGCCTCCTATTAGGAGCACAGAAGAGTCAGTGGATTTCAGCAGCATCAACTAATGAATTTGTGTTTTATCATAACAATTTAGTCACCAGATCCAGATGTCAGCATCCCTGTGAGAATATTTCAAAGGTTCCCCTTCTCTCCTCTCTAGGAAAGATGAAGAGTGCAGCAACATTCTTGTTTCAACAGCGAAAGTTGTGTTCTGACAAAAAGGAAATCAACAGAAAGAAAAGGAAACAGGAAACTCTTGCTGACTCTGAGTGGTTCGTGATAAAGTAATTAATCACTGGCAGACAAAACTCAGAGCTGGTACAACAAACACATCACAGCAGAGCAAGAGGTGCTGAGCATCAGGAGCACAAACACTTCACTCAGTGACATTCAGCCCCACACTCACACCCCACTCAGCTCACAGATCAATGGTGAAGTCGTGTTTTAATTGGCATAACACAGGTCTTGCAGCAGTGAGTGCTCATGCAGTGCTGGGGAAGTCTCCCACACCAATGCTCACTGCTTGCACTCTTCCAACAGTCAGAAATAGATCTGCATGTCACAAATAAGTAATAAGTCTTCATTGTGCAACTGCATGCGACGCTGAGGGAAATGCAATGGTCAAATACAGGAGTGCTGTGTGCACCAGGCTACAGTGGGTGGTGGTAGTGTTGTCACAAAGCACTGCTTACCTCCACGCCCATTGACTTCAGTGGAAGGCTATATACGAAATGCCTCTGAAGATGAAGTGTTCCCTAACCCACGGCGCTGTCCATTTGCTATACTCAAGAAAGAGACAAAACAAAAGAAACCACAGAAGTGAAGAAGCACGAAATCGGAGCCTCCTCTTTCCTTTCCTGAAGGCTCTCGTGGTCCCCACGCCAGCTATCACACTGTTCACCCTTCAGAGCCCTTCACCACGCTGCCTGAGCCTTTTCCATCCTCAGAGCATCTATGAGCATGATGCCAATAACTCAGGGCACAGACACGACCCTCCTGAGCAGTGCAGATGTTGGGCACTCTGCCTGCACCATGTGAATAAACGTGTTCGGTGCACAGATTGCAGCTGGGGTCGGGGAGGTTTATTACAAATGACACAAAAACTGCTCCAAAATCACTTCAGTTAACTCCCAGAGGCTCGGACTCATTTGCAGAATGCATTTCTCATCCTGGGCATTCACTCAGTCAAAGAAAGAAGAGACTGAAGGAAATAGCCAGGTCCTTAAGCACACAAGTCCTCATTTTGCTGCTCGTGGTTCAGAGCAATATCCTTTCTCATTTTACAGCGAGGCTTATAAATTCAGTACCTTGAAGGTTTAAGTGAGCAGAACACAGCCTTAATTCCAAAGTACCCCATTTTTAGGCACAGCTCCTCCATACAGAGCCCCATCTTTTCAGAGGTTTGAAGCTAGCTGGCAGTTAGATACAGCCTGGACCAGCCTGTGCATTAATTTTAGACTTAATGTAGCATGTACTCTCAGAAAGGTTTACAATGCAGCCTTTTGTAGTTAACTCGCTCCAAGCTGGGCCACTGCCAGGTTGTTATCAATGACATTTTAAAGCAGATGAATGAAGTTCTTATGTATGGTGACAAGCAGAATTGTGATATGGCACATGCACACACTGAAAGAAGAGAGATTGCTATTAGTTTGTCAGGTTAATAAATAAATAGCAATTTCATGAATAAAACCCCTTTATTAGGAAACAAAAAGAATAGAATTAATATTTATAAAGCTTAAGAGCACCGTGTAAAATACGATGATCCCGTTTCAGTCAGAGCCACCACTGTGCATCACAGATCCCCTCCCAATGCTGCCATGGGGGCAGTGAGGAGGGCTGAGCAGTGGGGATCCCACAGACCCTCCCACACCCTGTGATGCACCTCGAGAGCTCCGGGGCTTTTCAGCATTTCCCACAGTGCATGCAAATCAGGATTCACATCAAAGCAGAGTTCAAGAAGAGTCAAATATGTCCAGGATGTACTATTTCACAGCGACTACACGAAGTTCTGACAATAGACTGCTTCTCCCCTCGGGCTATCTTCACACTAACACTCCTTGGCTGGAGATGTTCCCTCCTAAAACCAAACTCAGAAGTCTAAACTTAATCAAATCTCAGCCTGTTTTATTATTTTTAAATGAGGCGCATCTGAAGTTTAAAACTCAAGCTCACTCAAGCTGAAAAATCTATTTTGTGTCAAGCCATCCTCAGCCCAAATTCTAAACAGACACCAAGCTTTCCCCTCTCCTCAAAAGAAAACCAAACTGTGCATCCTCCCTTGTAGGAGAGCCAGACAGAAACTGTCCTGAAATAACCGTCTCAGCATCTACACACACCAACATCCCCCACTTAAACAGAGCTTCCTGCAGACTGCAGCAGTTGCTGGTGTATGTGTAAGAGAAAAATTCCACTTCCAAAGCCCAGAAGTGTGGGCTGCAGAAGACTGGCACAGCTGATGGTTCAGTGAAGCACACGATGAGATCGGGGATCTGAGGAGCACGTGGCAAACGCTCACTCTCTGTGCAAATGATCCCAGTCGTACTCTATGTGGTTGCCGATAACAGCTCCGGTGCCTGACAGCTTCTACAACGAAGCCCAACTTTAGGGGAGGTGTCTGAAAACAAGCTATGCACACTGTTGTGCCCCCAGACCTTTCATTTAAGATCAGGTGCACAGGAGAGGCTGACTGACCCACACCACCTCACTGAGCAGCCTGTCCCCTCCAGGAGCAGCTGACGAGCAGACAGAGATAACATTAGCAGCAGATTTCTATATCCAACTGTACCAAGCAGCACTATCAGAGTCGACTCATACCACAGGGGGACCAGCTGCCTGGAGACTCATTTAAAAGCTGAAGGTCAGGCTTCAATGTCTTTTAATTGTTGTGAGACCAACCAAAATATCACCAAGAAGGCAGAAATGTCAAAAAACCAACAAAGAACAGGTTGATCTGTTTCACTTCTCTTTCGGAAGCCAGAAGTTGGCTACCCCACCTAGGTACAAATCAGCTGAAAACAAAAGCAGGGGAAACTCCCACCAGCAAAACTCACTAGATGTTACATAAGAGATAAATGCTTGTTTGGGAAGTGAATTAATTCTTTGTCAGCCATGCTGCAATTTTAAAAGGCAAAAGAGAACTGTGCCATTTCAGTGCTCACACTTCAACTAGCTGCCATATTTGAAGAACTGTCTTTCAATCCAAAGCATCACTGAAGGACATGTCCAGATCTGTGTCCTGCAACTATTTCACACCATTCAGAAGGACTGGAGAAAGGAAAACAACAAACAAAAAAAAGATTACAATGGACAAGAAAAAGACTGGATCCCCATTGCAGAAACATAAAGGTAGTCATGGTCCTGCATTGGGAAGAAGGTTCAGACTGCCTCCAAAGCCCTCCTTCAGAGAGCAAAGTGCTTCACACATGCACAGCACATGCCCTGGCCCTCCCTCTCATCACCACACTGAAAGGCACAGAGATGAAAAGCCTGGAGGAATCCAATGTGCACATTTTTCAAATGTTAGCCACTGAAGGTAAGCCAAGCCAGCTGAATGAGTCTTAAAAGTTTTCACATTAATGCTCAATGTGATAGTTCTGTACTTCAGAGCAGAAGGGACATGGCAGCAGTCAGCTACAGTAACAGGACAGCTGCATCCCCTTGTAAGAGGACCAGCTTTCCATATTGATAATCCATTTCTCAGATATTTAATACAGCTAAAAGTTGAAGATGAAGGTGTCTAGTTCAGCAGCTGCTGCATTTTTGCTAAGGAGGCCTTGAGAGCTGAGAAAGCAGGAACCCTCAACAAAAGCCTCCTGCTGTCCCTCTCACCTAACTACTACTTCTGCTTGAGAGAAGGTAAACTTGTGCTTGGAGCCCGTCCCGAGCTCCCATTGGGGTATCCCACTCAAACCACACAGAGTCACTTAAGAAAACAAACAGAAGCAGTTTGCAGATTGTCTCCTAATGAGACAGCATCGCACACCAGCACCTCCTGCAAGTTTGTGAGAGCCTACAGAAGAGAGACAACGTGTGACCTGATGGATCCACAGCACGGAGGAGTTAGGTCGGGGTCCTCTGCCTTCCAGATCCTCCTTTCTCTCACCTCAGGCTGGCCCTGGCTCACCTCAGCGGGCTGTGGGCTGGAGGTGAGCTGTGCAACAAGGAGCATGGCATCACAAATCCCAGCCTCACTTCCTGGAGATGCACTCTGTGTGCTGCCCTCAGGGCAACAGAAAGATCAGGCATCCAAACCGCCTCCTGAGCTCGGCTATGAACTTAGCTAGGGATGGGATGATCTGTGATAAAACAGTTCTTTCAACATAGGTCAGACTAAACTTCTCGTGCTGAAGTAATCAAAGACATCAGAACATTTAAGCTGTGGCCTTAAGTACCCCACTAATTTCACCCTGAAATGGTCTGCACTGATGCTGTGATTTCTGTCCTTCACTGAAGTCTCAGCTGAGGAGTTCCTTGAGAGAAGGAGGAACGGAATACCCCAAAGCAGTGAGCAGGCACAAGCAGAACACATCTCAGCAAGCACCACAGGCATTTCATTTACCAAGGCCATAAGAAGTTCACGTCACAGAGTATTTGCCAGGAGTTTCATGATTGCTGGCATACACAACAAGGGTGCGTCTCACCATGGAAGCAACAAGCTGCTTAACTGCGTGACTCATCCCACAGCAACGTTCTGTGCCTTCTGATCAGCCTGCAATGAGCAACGCTGATAACACACATACCCAGAGCAATGCGACTCGGGCAAAAAGCTACTGACACACACAGGGCTGCAGACAAGGAAGCCTGCCCGAATGGTAAAGCACACAAGCCACAGATGCTGCAGCATTACACCACTGCAGTCAGATGTTTTGCAGGTGGTTCTGGGGCCTGATCGGTTTGAACAGCCCAACTCAGAAATGCAAATGTGGTTTTAGACTTCACCATTTTTTGAAGCAGAACCCTCCAGAGGAACCGCTCCCAGCCAATATATTCTGCTTCTCTTGGCCAAATCCCCACTACTTCTAATAGCTACCATCTATTTCTTCCTTTGCTTCCAAGATACCTTTACAGCAAAGACTTGAGTTACTCTCATTACCTAATAAATTAAAAGGATATTCAAGCAAACCAATGGAATAGAGAAGAGGTTCTTCTTGAATTCCCACACTGAACTGAACAGCTCAGAGATGTGGAGCAGGCAGCTGACAAACGTACCACATTCACGTTGCCAGGCCAGCTTACATAAAGCAAGCACAGGGCAGAGAAGATGAGCAGCTCAGAACACACCTACTGCTAAAGGGATCTGCAAGGGTCAGACACCAAGACACTAAAAGCTTTGAGTCAGCTGAACCCTAGAAACACGGGGGCATTTCTGAAGTCTGCTGCCCACAACACACTCATGAGGACAGCGAGAGCTCCCAGCCACACTCTGCCTCGGCAGGGCCAAGGCACACCTGGTGCTGGGAGGATGGTTTGTTGTGACTCTGGATGAAGCCTTGAGCTGCGGGCTGTGATCAGGGAGCAGCTACACTGAGCTAAGCTGCCCGAAGGCTATTTTCTGTCTCAGGAAATTTCCCAAGACAGAAGAGATGCAGCTACAGATCCGTCAGGATTTTATTTCAAGGACGTGGAAATCCTCAGGCAGTGCCCCTGCACGAAGGCAGCCCTCTTACACTAAGATACCTCCAGCAGACCGTTGTTTGATTGGCAGCCTTCATTCACACAGCTCACTAAGTAAATGTTTCAGTGACTCAGATGAACAGCAGATACACACAGCAGTCGATCCTTCGGCCTTCCTGTGCTGCTCTGACAGCGAGGATCAACAGTGCTCACACAGGGACTCGTGGCAGCACCGTGCCCAACTGGCACTGAAAATGAGCAGGCCGACCTTCCCACGAAGAGCTGACTTCTACCACAGCTTCTTTGGGCTGCATTTTGCTGGACATGAGAAAAATACCCTGAATCTGACAACCTGTAAAGCAGTGCCCCAGGAAACAAAGCAACAAGGACACAGCAGCAGGAGCTGCCAGCTTTGCAAAGAAACCTTATAGTAAGAAGCACAACAGAAAAAGAAATGAAGTGCTGAATATAGTTTTCATTAGGAAAACTGAAAAACATCAGTTGACGAAAAACAACAAGAGATGGCAGCATCCTGAAATGAGGCATGGCCAGGCCTAGTAAATGTTTCATATGACAGTACCACTCCCCCAGCCACACTGGAGTCCCCTCACAACCTTACACAAGCAGAAGCTATCAAGATCTTAACTAACTTAACCAGGACTTCTGTGTCAGGGAAAGACTTGTCAGCGACTAAGCAGACTCCCAGTTACCACATTGTTTAATAGCAAATGCAGGACCAGAGGTAGAGAGGTGTTATATTTAGTCTAAGCATAAATAAGTGGGAAAATATTTCCTGCGTGCTCCAGCAGCAAGGAACGCTCCGACAAAACGTGACAGAGCCTCTCAAACACATCTGCAGGGCTCTGCTTCCTGCTCAAGCTGCTCCCCTGGGATTAAGGAGGGGAAATCAAATGGTTTATGTTTTCATTTGCTTTAAACTTTTGCCGTTGTTTTGAACTGTGCATTTTAGAGCAGTATATGCAGCACATCCTCCCTTTCTGGGTCAGTCGCTCCCTCCCAATAAAAGCATATTGTATCCCTGAGGGTAGGGAAGACAAGAGGGCTGCGAGAGCAGCAAGGGCCAGATTGCCTGCCCAGCTTCTTTCCTTCAGAAAAGATAAGCGTTAGGCAGAGGAAAGCCAGCACTTAAAAGGAATTACAGCTTTTGTTCTGCAGAACCGTGCATAAAAATCATTAAAAAGACAAGTTCCAATATATTATTTCCCAACACAGATAATTACCAGAAGTCTTTTGGAAAGCTACAGAGAGCCCGAGAGCCGCTCTCTTTCAGGATGACACAGCCACGATGCTGGCCTGGTGGCTGGGTTACCCAACAACTTGCCAGGCCTCAGACAGCAGTGCTCCCCAGGCATTTGGAGGCATGCATCTTCACCCAGCTCCTCTGTGCTGTTCCACGCTGCCTGCCTGCAGCACAGCACACGTTTCTCTATGGAGCGAGCAGCAGAGATATCCCAGGTTTGTCAGAGAGCAAAACTTCATGGGAACAGAGAGCTCATTGCTTACAGATACAGACAGCTCAATTAACTTCAATATTTGTTTACATGCCAGTTTAACAGCTGTCTTGAGCAACAATGCAGCCCAAGCAAAATAGCTTATTCCCTTTAAAAATGCTTGTTTTTGTTGAAACAATGAGCAATTTTCTTGTTAAATCTCCAAGAAACATTGCATCAAGTTAAATTCATTCAAATATCTTTCTGTCACTATCCTGAGAGCTGCAAAGAAACCACTTCCATTCCTTCCCACTCAGACGGGAGCAGTTTCTTCACATCATTCCAGAACTGGAGCAAACCTGAGCAATAGCTGTGGGCAAGGTGTTTTATCCCACTGCTTCTGCTCATGAGACCACTGTGCCCACTGCTGCATCCTGCTGCCAAGGACCCTTTCTTCACTTGAACACAAATCCTCCTCCTGAAGAGAGGGGAGCAAACACCAACTACACACACAGGAGAAAGATAAACCCGACTTTGCAGCACAGACAAACAAATGAAGGCCCCAGCAGCCCCTGACTCCTGGCACTTGCACCTTCCTGCAGTCCTGCCCTCCATGGGTAGCCTGCAATGAATGCTCATGAGATGCTCAATGGCAATGAGAACAGGATAAAGGCCTATAAATAAAAGCCATCCAATTTCAGAGCAATTCAGATCAGCTATTCCCCTGAATCCATAAAAGCCAATTATAACTGCTTATAGGGCATGCTTAATGCAAAAAAAATCAGTTTAAGGACATCAGTTTCACCCTTTCTCCTTGTCTGAGAATCTTATCTCTAAAATAATAATAATAAAAAAAAAATCAAGCAAACTAAAAGAGAATCCATTTCTGTCTTCAGAATTCTTAGTAACCTGGGAACTGATTCAGACACAGCCAGGTGCATGTAAACTCACTTTTTTTCTTGCCCACAATTTGACCAGTAACCTTCCAGCAGATTTCAGACACTCCTCCTTCAGAAACAGCAGGAGTTTGGGCAGCAAGCTGGAGCCTTACACCACTCACAAAGATCAAGCAAGGTGAGCTCTCTTTCAGAAAGGAAACTCTGAGGTGGCGTTACCAGCCCATACAGAAGGAAGCCAGTAAAAACAGTTTACAACAGATTGGCTGAAATAATTTCATGCACTACTGTAAGAGTCAAGGCCCCATCACGAGAACCATCCATAAGGATGGCAGGCTGCAGCACCACAGCCTTCAGAAGGACTCAGAAGGGGCCTGCCCTGTTCACAAGGCCTTGGTAGCCTCGGAAGGATCATCTGAAACAACACTGGAAGTTTCCATTAAGAAGGAACACCTCAGTGACGGAGGAAGAGCAGACAGAAGTTCAACCAAACTCTCACAGAAGGATGAAGAAACAACCAACTGCAGCCACTGAGCGGGGCTAAAAGGGCAGGCAAACCCCCACTGCGAGGTTCAGAAGCTGCCACAGGAAATGCAGAAGTTGAAAAGTATACTCGACAGCAGTTAAGGTCAGAATGCAACGAGCATCGTCCCCACTTCAAACTGCAAGAAACGCCTGAGAAAGAAGAAGAAATTATGAGAAGCAATCTAGGATCAGGAGAACAGTCACACGCTTCTGTTTGTACAGGCAGAAAGGGTTCACAAAAAGCAGCAGTACGGATTACACCTGTGTGCCATGAGGTTGAGGGAAGAGTACAAAAACCCACACTCCATGGGTCTGTCAGAGTCTGAAGGGAACACTTTACGTACTTAAGAACTATGCAGAGCTCAAGCATTGGGGTAGACTATCAAATAAAGGAGAAGAGTGATCCTAATCAGAAGGAGCACGTGTGATAACCGAGTTAGGAAGGAGCCTGGCTGCTCCAGATGGGCAAACCTCACAGAACACAGCTAACTGCTCATCTGTATCAAATATTTAACAAAGGAAGGGATTGCACATCCAAGTGGAAGCAAGAAGGGCGCCAGGAGAGACCATTCTCACGACGAGATATCTTGAATGCAAGAAACCCATGGGAACAGAGGGAAGAGCAGGGAGGTAAAGAAGTCAGAAACGACCTCTGAAGTAACGCAACGCGTCCGTATTTACAGCGAAGGAATGCAAGCGGAAATTAATCCGCGTTGCTCAATAAACGTATCTCACGGGAGCGAGAGAAAAAAAGCACCAAAACAGCGGGGCGGGCAGGACCCGCCGGGCACACGCCTCGTCCCAGCACAGCGTGCCGGACAGCGGCCGCTTTCCCCGCGATGGGAGCGGCGGGGACCCCAACCCCGACCCCATAGCGTTGCGACGGGAGCGCGCGCGGGCACGCGGGGCGGGGGGGGCAGCGCGGCCGGGCACGCGGAACGCAGCGGCCGTGGAAAACAAGGAAGGGGGGGAAAAGAAAAATAAACCACCACCCGAATCCGCGGCTCTTCCCGTAGGAGGGGCCACGCGGCGGAGGTACCCAGAGGTGCTGTCAGATGGAACCGACTCAGCGCGCCCTGCCCGCTCCCCGCCTCTCCCTCCGCACCGCACGGTCGCAGAATCCACCCGGCTGCGCGGCGGGGCAGGGAGTCCCGCTCTCCGAGCGCAGCCCCGGCTCTCCCCCGGTTCTGCCCCTCTTC
>VXAB01006176.1:76832-191191 GCA_013399175.1 Odontophorus gujanensis
GTGTTCTGAATGTTCCACAACTTCCCAGTGGGTCGATAGCTTTTTCAGAGCACCCTCGTGTCCTTCCCTCCCATTTATTTATTCAATGCTGCATCGTTTCTGTGGGCAGATCTGCCAGGCAGGCGCGAATGTACAGTAGGAGCAGGTGGGCAAAGGGTGTTCCGAACACCTTCCACCTTTATCTTCTCTGTACAGTCTTGGGACAGAAAGGACCGCTCTGTTTGGGTGTACACATACGTGATGTGATTTTTTCACACTATCCAATGCAGCAGCAGCTCTGGTGAATGCCAGGTGGGCTGCTGGGAGGAGTTGCAGCTGGAGTTCCAGCACAGCTTCTTTCCTATTAATATTTGCTACTTCTGCCTGGAGCGATCTCATAAAGTGTGGTTTTATGATTGTATTAATCACCTTTTTATTTCATTCCTACCCACTTTGGGAAATATGTCACAGATCAGCAACGTAACATAGCATATGGGATCCCTTTTGTTCTCAGTAACGCCGTGGATCACTTAGGCTTGCTGCTGTATACACTGTAGATGCTTCCTGTTCTGTTTTACTCACATATGATGATTGTTCTCCACTTTTGTGTTCTCTCTGATTTGTTTCCTGCGAAACTGAAGAAGTACATTGTCCCGCAACGAAGCTCTTCTTCCTTTCAGCTAAAAGTGACCCTGCATTGCTCTGTGGGCCCTTTGCAGAAGGTTTTGGGAAGGTGAGAAGCACAGGCAGGAGTGCTTGGTGCCTGGTGCTGTGCATCAGGAAGCTGAGCAGGTTCCTTGCCGTGCTGAGGCAGCTCACATGCCAGGCCTAACGCTGCTGCGATGTTTAGCGGAGGCAGGACTCACAGCTGAGGGTGGGAAAGGTTTTCTCCTCTGTCATATGACAAGAATATTATCGCTGTGCGTTTTTCTCTGAAGGATGATATTGAGTTGATTGCTTTGTTTCCAACGATTGTGTTCCTGCTGGTGTAGTGCTGCTTCAAGGCGTGCATCTTCTGCTCTGTGCAGGTTTGGCTGTACTGGTGCAGGATGCAGGGACTGCTGTTTCATTCTGGATTTTGAAAAATAGTCATGCAAGGATTACTATCAAGGAATAATTATTTAAACCAGCTTCCAAAATAGACATTTATGTAATATTCAGATATCAGGGGTTGGACTAGATGATCTCTAGAGGTCCCCTCCAACGCATACAGTTCTGTGAGCCTACAGCTCTTCCAGGTATTTGAACAGTGAGCAGTTTTAAAATACATCCACCACGTGTAAAAAATGGATCGACCATCTACAGTTAGCTAAAGGTCAAAGGTCTCAGTTATTAGCTGCAGTAATCACAGATTGTAGTGCTTCTTTGAGCCATTAGAAAGGTGTAATTTGCATATGTAGTGCTTTTTAGCAGCAGCATTTAAATGTGAAGGAGGCTGCTTACAAACAGATGGATTCTGACAGAAAAGAGCGATGGGAGGGCAGGCAGGATGCTGGGAGCCCGGGGCTGTGCTGTGCCCTGTGCTGAAAGCACAGTGCTCAGCACCTGGGCCCACAGCCCTGTGCATCCTCCGAGAGATGTGATGCCCTGGGCAGGCTGTGTTTCTGGAGCTGCCTATTTTCTTTAACATGCTGCAAACATTTCCCTGCCTGACGTGACTTATTGTTACTGAGTGACAGGGCTTTGGTTGCATAATCTTGGCATCAGCTGCACAAGGCAACAGAATGCTTCCAAAATGTATCTTAAACAGAAAAACAAAACAAAAAAAAAAGACAGAAGCGACAATTCCAGCAAAACATCTGTGGTGACATATTCAGCCCATTATTTTGTCAACAGTGCAAGTATTTGATGGCATAATAAAAGGATACACTTTGCTTAGTGAAAACATGGCGAGATAGCAGCCAAGTTGAATGGGGTGCAATGGAAGGTTTGCTTAACCTACACTTTAAGAAAATAGAACATTTTTTCATTGATGTTTCATATATAAAAAAAAATTAGATGTGTAAGTTGATTATAATAGCAAACAGTTCTGAATTACAAAGGGGAAAAGTGAAGCCCAGGAGGAGAGATAACAGGAGTTAATCATGTGCAACCCACGGCTTTTTGTCTCTCTGATTCTCACATCTGTTTTCCTTGCAAGGGACTCTTGACGGCGCTGGATGTAACAGACCTTGAACGTGAAGGTAAACCTCTTGTCCCTGGGCACCTGTGCATTCTCCTTCTGACTGTTTGTGCTCACAGTGCTGCCTGTTGCTATTCAGAGTGCTGTTTTGTTTGCAGCTGCGTGACACGAGGCGCTGAGTTCAGCTCAGGAGAATAAGTTGGCCTGCCACGGCCAAAAGACAGCCTGCAGCAATTCCGAGTGGTGGGTGAGACATAGCAACCTTTGGGATCATTGCTTAGCAACTGCAAACACACCGAGGAGTGAAGCTCACTGCCCGGATCCACAGCAGGCCTGAGGAGTCCCTAGTTCACCTCGAGATGCTGGAGATCTGATGGGCATCTATTTAATACCTGTTCATTTGCAAAGCCACTCTGAAAGCAGGAAGAATAAGAGCTATTCTGATACCTGCTCCAAAGGTAAGGAAAATTGTTCTCTTGAGCTTCGCAAGGCAAAAAAAAAAATAAGAGAAAAAGAAAGCCTTTGTTTCATGATCCAATATGAGAAAGATATTGGGCTCCTTGTGGTTGGTGAGATACACACGGAGCACTTCAGCGAAAGGCAAAACTATTTCTGAGCATCAGAGATTGGACTCTGGTTTCGAGAGGGCTTCTATAGCCCAAACGTCTCCAAACTATTCACTGGAACAAACTTTGGTCCTCCCTGGCCCTAACGGAAGAGCAACAAAACCTTAAAAAGCTGATTTATGAGCTGATTTGGGTTTTGTACAGAAGACGGAGAGGTAATCGTTTTGTACCTTCAGGGTTTACAGCAGGAACACTTCTCTCCCAGCCAAGGAGCTGGGGAAGTGGCATCCTACTAAATAATGAAAAGCTTATCTTGCCTTCAGCTTGAACAAAGGCTTGCAGGAAACTTTATATCACATTTCAAATGTCCTGCGTGTTCCTCAAGCTTGTCTCAGTGCACTGTTCTTACATTGTTTGGACTGTCAAGCCTCCACTTAGAAACATGGCAGCATTTGAGAGCTCTGTGTATGATGGGCCCAGTTCTCAACTGGCTTAAATCAGTGTTGAAGTTTGTGAGCTGATAGTGCCTTCTGCAGCTGGAGTTTGTCCTTGTAACCAGCTCCAAGTTTCAGGAATCGATCCTGGCACCCTTCTGTTGTTTATTGTGAATGATATGCTGCGTGTATGCTCTTCCATACCTTCACAGCTTCATTTGTCTGCTCTGCACTCGAGCAGTCAGCACAGCTCTGCGTGCCCTGCTTCCCTTCTTGGGGTCACTCCAGTGCCGCGGGGCTGAGATGGGACAGTTGCACTTTGTTTTTTTTGTTGTTCAGAGGCACTTTATAAACATTTACTAACCCTCAGAATCGTCCTAGCAAATAGTTGAGAGCAGTGTAGAGAATACATTCATCATCCCTGAGGACGAGGCATCCCCTAAAGCAGAGTGCAGTTGCCATTTTAGCACTGCGCAGAAACTGCCGAACAGTTTCATAAATGACGTTAAAAAATAACGTAAGTATTTGAAACTGCAAGAACAGTTTATTTTGGCACAGCAGAACCAGTGGATTTGGAAGGTGACCAGAACATTTGGCTAACACCCTGCTTTGAACCAGGAGGAGTCTGGTTTCACAGCTTCTTGAAAGAAACCCACCTAAGCGAGGAACGATGTGACAGGGTTGACAGGTTTCCTTTTCTGCCCCCATAAATCTGCACTCCCTCTACACTCTGTGTCCTTCAGTGGCATAAGCAGCCCCCATTCTTCCAACACTGTGTGGGTCAGGCAGGCAGCTCCTCCCTAAATCCATCTCGCTCCCCAGCAGGTAATCAGCATTGCAAACAAATTGGCAGAAGATGCCACCGACCCCGTGTAGGAGCAGGCATAGAAATGTAATGCTGAAAAGCATCCTACCGACCCAAGCTATATTTGGCTTCAAACAATGGTTATGAGCCAGGAGGTCATCGTATTAGTGCTCACATTTGGGTGCCAGGAGGGCTGTAGATCACTTTTCCTGAAAGGTGGAATTCTCTTCAGAAAACAGCTACAAATGCTTAAATATAAACAGCAAAGCAGAGCAAAACCAATGGTATTTTAATGGATACCAAAATGCTTTTCAGTGAGAGCTTGGAAAGAACACTGTGGCAGTTCAGAGTGGAGTTTCAACTTTAATTTGGAAAGGCATCAGTTAGCAAGGACAGGGTGACACTAGCAAGAGCTGTTGTTTAACACTGAGGTGGGTTTTTGGTTTTGTTGGTGATTTCTCATGCTGTAATTGAATCGGGTAGGCCCCACTCTGCTCCATTTCATCTGCGTGAGCCCCGTTGCAGACACAGACTGTTATGGATGGAGACATATAGAGGCCATTTTCAAACTGTGCCTTGTGAGCAGCTCAGTTCCTGGTATTTCACAGAATTGATGTTTTGAGAAGATAGTGGTGGAGTTTGGGAAACTGTGAAGGAAAATGTCTTCTACAAGATGAAGTGTTTGTGAAGAGCCTTGTTTCAGAGCCACAGACTGCTTTCCCTTCCCCTAGAAGCTCTGCTGACCCGTGTACCTGTGTCCTCTTACCTTAACAGAACGTCCAGGAGAAAAACAGCTGCCCAAGTTGCAATTAAGTAGGAATCCACTGGTTAGTCTGGGGGAGAGACTTCTGAGCAATGTCCACCCCTTGGTTTCCGACTCTCTAAGTGAACTGGAATTAATCTCTTCCCTCTCGTGTCTCAGTTTCTTCTCCTATAAAAGAGGAACACAGTTATTTAGCTGCTCTGTCTCCAAGGACTGTTGTGATACATAATTAATCTTTATAAATCATTTACTAATCTCTGAAGTAAAGGGGTTGTATTTAAGAGTACAAAGCAGCATAAGAGAAAAAAAAAAGGCACATAGAAGAAGAGTGTTGGATAATAAAGCTATAGGATTTCTGACTGTGTCATCTGCTACAACGCTGCTGCAGCTTTTGATGTGACATAACATACTTCTGTTGTTCTGTGTCACAGTTGCTGGCGTATGGCTGCTCAGCCAGAGGAAACAGCCCAAACCACAGCACTGAAGCATCCCAGAGCTGGAGATAAGTGTGTGACTGCCACAGAAATGAAGAGGGACCAAAGGGGGGCCGAGCTGCCATGTCTCAGTGACCATGCTCCATGGAAAGAGTGCTTTTATGAAAAGGTACAGCTGAGGTCCCTGAGTCTACAGGAGACAAAGGTGAAGATGATTCGTGCACAAAAGGCAAAAGAGGAAAAGGTGAAAAAGAGAGAGCCCTGTGATGGGCTGTGCCAGGAGTGGTTCAGTAGTGAGAGTCAGTCCCTGGAAGCTCGCACCTATTTGCTTGACAAACTCCTGCCGACGTTAATCCCAGGAGTGGAAAAACTGTTAATGGAAGTAGAAAGGAGGAACGTGCTTGCACCAGCCAAGGAGCCTGCCAGATTTAACCCCATTACTTTCCTTGGAGAATATCTGATGAGACATAACCCTCAGTATGATACTTCTACCAAACCAGGTCCCTACCTGAGGGGACTGAAAGCGGTCACAGAGGAGCTAAAAAGAGAGATACCAGATATGGCATTGGAGAGGTGAGAGACTTTAAAGTGAGAGAGGTCACAAGATTAGAGCTGGTGCCTTGGTCTGTGCTGAGGAAAGGTGTGGTATGACAGAATGAGCTGTGCTGCAGTACAGTGCCCGAGATGGCAGTTGTCTCCCTCTTAAAAACCTGAGAAGCAGGACAAATACCAGAACACATCACACAAAACAAAACAGCAGTCATTCCTGTCTAGGGCCATATTCTGCCCTTTGCAAGTATATAATTTCCCTTTAGACTCTATCTTGATTACATAAGTGGTGTGCAAACTGCTTGCAAACCAGCCTCGGTTAGCGACAGTAGTTCTTAGGTACAATGTTAGTACCAAAGGTCTACGGACTCTTTCACATAATTTTTTTTTCAAAATTCTTCTAAACTCAAATAAGATGACCTTTTTTTCTCCTTCAGGATGATTTTGCTGGACTAAACCAGGAGTAATGTTGTCCTGGCACAGCACAGAGACACCTCCTAGGATTTTTGCTTTAAGCCTTTCCTTTTTCCCTTTAAAGGACTTTGTGTTTCAGCTGCTTAGCCGTGGTGTGTAGTCTAAGCTGCCTGCTTCAATATAATGTGTAGTGTGTATTGGAAGAGGGTCCTATGGCATCTTACTACATGCTCAGGTTAAAACATGAGTGCATTAGGTGAATGATAACTCTTTCATTTTAATTGCTCTTTATAAAGAAACACAGAAGTGAACACTGTTTGTAGACAGCCCAGAGGTGACTGTGAATGATGTCAGAATTACTCATTCACAACCAGATCACCCTATGGCTGCGTTTGTGTGTCATGATTCCTGTGTGAATGGCTCTCTTCTATTTGCATGAATGGTACACAGAGCTTGAAAATTGGTTTCAGGGTTTCAGTGTCAGGAATTAGGGAAGAAAAATGTTGACATGCCTTATGCACAGACTCTAAATGAAGATAATTAAAGCTCCCAGTATTGTAATGAATAAAATAATATGTTAAATAACTCTCTCTACCTCTCTGAGTTTCTGTCTCCCTGTATTTCTAGTCTACATCAGTTATAGCTCATAGGAACATGAGCTATACCTACCTGGTGTAGGGAACCTGCTGTGGCAGGGAGGTTGGACTTGATGATCTCTTGAGGTCCCTTCCAACCCCTACGATTCTATGATTCTATGAACATGCCCCAAATGCATGCCACTAAAGCAGTTTGATAAGTGCCACACAGTCACCTCCTTGCTGCCCACAGATAAACGTAACTGACGGATCATGGTATGCATAAAAATTCTTTTTTTTTTCCTTTTTTTTCAATTTTTTATTTCTTGAAAGCTCAGATTGCCAAGTGTTGACTGCCCATGCCTTGTCTTGTCCTTATCGTGTGATCTTCGTGTGTACATTTGATTCTCTGTAGCTCTGGGAGGTTCAGAACTGCTGCAGGGGAAGCGTCGTTCGAGGCCCGCGTTCTCTGCCAAGGGGGTTATGTAGCTGTAGCTGTAGCAGGCTTTGCATATCAGCTGGTTGTAGTATCATGGGATTTGCATTCTCAGTAGCTCGGGATTTACATATTTGTGATGGCTGTATTGAGGAATTTGCATAGGATTCTCAAACCACAGCAGCGCAGAGGATTGTATGTAGAGCTGAGACTCCTGGCATGAGTCATTGGCTTTCTAAGCAGGAAGAAAATGTTAGCAGAGGAATGCCAGTTTGGGCTCAAAATCTCTCACATAAGCACTGGAAAGATGGAGAGTGAAATTCTGGCCGCAGAGAAACTCCTGAAGCCTTGGCACTACCTTCAGCAAAGACAGATTTCACTGCAGGTTCCAATCTGAAGCTTACCAGTCCTTCCTCGGGCTTCTCTCCTTAACTCCAGCCTGACTGGGAGTCAAAGAATGCAGGAGAACAGATGGGAGAAAATCCTTATCTGAATAGATGGATACCTTAAAACAGAGACTGTATTTTGTTCAGGGATGGCAGTCCTTCAGTCTGAGTCACCCATCCTTGTGTGGGAGTCAGGCGGCTGTCTCCATGAAGGAACACGTTTCATTCTGCAGTGAGAAGCAGCTCTTGCTGCATCTCCTGCTTTCTGGAAGTGCCTAATGCTGAACTGAGCTCTCTTTGAAGCGGGTGCTCAGCAGTATCGCGTTGGATGTGTCCAACATTGTGAGCTCCAGGTGCTCTGAATGGAGGAGGGATGTTAGGTGCACTGTCTCTCTCCTCAAGCAGTCAGGGCTCTGCTTTGGATGCAAATATGCTTTTACTAAAAGGACAAGAATTTCAGTAACTTACTTCCTTTCCTTTTATTCTTTGGGAGAGGTTTAATCTCTCTCGTTTAAGCTGTTTTATGATGTTATTGTTCTGAATCATATGCCTACATCCTACAGGCTGGCCAGGATGAAGTCTGAGGCAAAAACCAAACGTGAGGAAAGAGAGCAGGAGGACAGCATGAAGTGCCAGCAGAAAGAGATGCAAAAGACAGCGCTGGCAACTCAGTTCAAAGAATGGACAGTGGATGTCAGTGGCAGAATACCACTTGCACTGGTAACTAGGCTTGACAGTTGGTAACACACTGCTATGGTCATTCCAGGTGGGAGGAAAGGGGAGCTGGTGATGGTGCAGTCTGCCCTGGTGCAGCAGTTTGCAGTGGGGGGGTGGGTAATTGCTCTGACACCCCTTGGGATCCGTGCAGGTTGGTGTCCTCTGGCCTCACCAAGCCCTGGGAGCACACAGAAAGGTTGCAGTGCATTCTCCACAGATGCAGCCAAATGCACCTTGTGGTACAGAGCAGCCAGCCTGCTCTCCTCTGGGCCCAATTACATCTTCTTTCTAGCCCTGTGACTCATACAGATTGACACCAGAGCTCATAAGAGGTGAGATATGAAGTCATCTCAATGACCTCTTGGAACAAGCATCTTTCTTTCAAGTCACACGAGCCCCCTAGTAAATTGCCCTGTGTCTACACTCACAACAATGTATTCAAAGTCTACACGTAGCAGGGCCTTCCTATTTGAAGTGAGAAGCGTGGCTGTCCCATGGCTGATTATTCAGCATGGTTACTTCAGCATTTGCCAGCTGTTGTCTGCATGAAGCAGCCCTTTGACTGTTACCTTGATTTGTAGATTCAGAGTGCGCTGAAGTCTTTTCTGGATGTCTGTGCTTCTACTTCCATAGATGCAAGAAAAGGTAAATGTTTGATGTGTCTTCTTTAGTTCTATGTTAAAGACTGACAGAGTTGTTTAGGGGTAAACGGTGAAACTTGCCTTGCATTCCACCAGGGAGCACATCTTGTGTAGCTGTTGTCTTTGCCAGTCCTCTGTATCAGCACAGAAAGGTTTTCCATAATTCCCATCCTCTTCAGAGCTCACGCTTGACCTCTCTGAATAATGATAAATGGATAGATGGAGCCAGGAACACTCAAGTGCCAACATTCAGCCTGCTGCCAGCCCTGTACGTAGATAGCCCGTAATGATCATCAATAATAACAAATCTGCATTTGCTAGAAGCAGGGCAATTCCAGAGGGTATTTCTGCTTGCTGCTGAAGTAACCTCTGTCTCAAGCTCACCCAGCTCAGCCCTTTCTAATTACAGAACTGTTCCTCTGAGTAATCATCCTATATGGGTAGTGCATGGTGTGAATGCCAAACAGAGCCTTTATGCTCCTGGTGTGGTGGTGGTGGCTCTGGAGTTCTTGGGACGTGCAGCTGAGAGGGATGTTTCTGTGTGGGTGCTGGCTCTGCAGACACGGGAGGTGCTTCGTGTTGTATTTCATTGATACACTGCTTCGTTTCTCAGTGTATTCAATTTAATATCACTCAATATATATATTAACGGAACACTAAACTTTGTTTTATAACTGAATAAAGATATCATACAATTTGCCTTAAGCAACAAGAGGTAAATGCATTCAACAGCGAATGTTCTCATTACTCCTGATATATTGTAGGATAAAGAGGAGTGGTCCCAGCAGAAATAGTGTGTTGGTGCTCAAAGGCCTCACTGAGGAATCCCTGCAGACCTTTGCTGTGTCTTCTCAGTTCCAGCAGCCCAAGAGCTGCCCAGCAGATAGTTTTGGATATCATCACTGATAAAATGTTTCCTACAGAGCTATTTGGGAAAATTACAGTGATTTTCACATTCCATGTTTGCGAAGCAGAGCTTACATCCCCAGAATGTTCAGGCATTTTCATCTGTTAAATCAAAACTCATTTCTTTCCTCACATAATGAGTGGTAACTGCTGTTAAAAACGTTGCAAATGGCACTAACATCTGTCAAGAATAAATATGACCATACCGTTCTGAACAGGGTAGTGCAGATTCCCAGCAAGAGAAAGATTCTCAGTAAGAACCAGTTTTAGACAGCCTCTCTCCAGCCAGGTCCTTCACATCCTTGTCACTTCCAGCTACAGCATAGGATAGCCTCAAGTGCACACAATCCAACACGAGGCAGAAGCTAATGTAATGTACTGCATGCAAAGATCTGTGTACAGTGCAGGGCACAAACCTTCTGAACCAACATCCCTTCCTCTTTTCTTAGCAGCCAATGAGAGGAAGCTGGAAAGCACAGACATGCGGGGGAAAAATGTAAATGCTGATGAATTCGTAGAGGTAAGAAATGGAAATCGGGGTCTCTGAATCAGAAGGTGATGTTCATCACAAGGCAGTACTGTTTCCCTTCGGGCAGTTGAGTGAGTGAAGGGCTTTTGTTTCTGCAGCATCCCTGGTGACTGGCTGTGTTAGGACATGTGGTGTTCCACCTCCATCCTCTGCTATCACCACTTTCATCCAGGCCAGCACCAGGAGCACCATTTGCTTTGCTCAGTGCTGCAGCTTGTGCTGCTGCTTGGCAGTTAACCTAACAGCAGTGGTTTTTAGAACACACCTCTCAATCCCTTTTCAGAGCTCCCAAGCCCTCTGACACCTATACACTGCAGGGAGACACTGTGACCCCTCCTGAATTCAGATTTTGCAATGGCTGCATGAGGGAGCTGTGGTACACCCATATAACCAATTAGCCTGAAGTAATTAATACGGTCCCTGGTGTATAATTATTTCTGATGAAACTCTGCTAGCCGTAGGAAACTGTCATGAGTGATGTGAAGCTCTGTTTTCTGCCCTGAACTGGTCTGAACCCTAACCAGGCTGGAACAAATGGCTAAAGGCTGTGCAAAGGATAACCATGTTGAAAAATAGGCAGTTGCAAAATCCAATCACTGCGAAACATCAGAAGCGTGTTTGTAACTTTCCAAAGCCACTGAATGTGTCACCTCATCACTCCACTCTTCATCAGTTTGAAAACAACCAAATATTTCCAACTAAACTACTGCAAAACTCCCCAGGCCAAAGCTTCACCCATCATTTCTACCTACGACAGAGCTGCATTTTACAGCCGGGTTGTTAAACCTGGGAAAAGAAGTTTGGGATGGAAGTGACGACAGCCTCCACTGCAGCAGCTCTGGTGGGTGCTGTTAGGGTAATTCAAACCAGGGTACAAAGCTGTGCAGAGACAGTCTGGAGCAGCCATGTGTGATTTTTGTGCCTTCTTCGCTCCCAGGAGATTCACACATTCAGCGTTTTGCACAGATACATTTTGATGATAACTTGTTGAAGGCTTTTTTAAGCATGAAATGAGGTATTTTTAAATTTAACCTCGGAATAACTGCATGTAATTAAGGGAACTATCACGGATAATGGGAGCCCGGAGAATTGCTTTCTGTTGCTGAAGTGCAGTGTCAATCCGTAACCCCGACGGAACGTGTGAATGCACTGAATGAATCCATACTGCATTAACATTAGAAAAAAGCCTTTCAAATATATATACATTTTTTGCATGCTCATTATTTTTACTCAATTAAAGATAGGAGACCAGAGGGGAGCAGTACAGAAGGCGTGTGCTGTCAGGCTGCCTGAGGTTCCAGGTCCTCAGAACACATTCCTGCTCCTTCTTCCCATCCAGTTCTGATAGAACTGAGTGATGAGGATCTGTGTTTCCCTTGAGAAATGCAGCACAGCCTCAGGCCTCATCCTGAGCACAGTGCTGTTCCCACTCCTTGGCCACTGTCTGCCTTTGCATCACCCAGGCAAAGAGCTGCTCCCCCCCATGCTGGTCTTGGCCTTTTCACATGTGGAAGACATTGCTTTTTAATGGACCCTAACACTAGCTGGCCTTTTTATTTTTCCTTGCATAGATGATACTTTACACTCCAGAGTGCTCTACACACATCACAGAATCACAGAATTGCAGGGGTTGGAAGGGACTTCTAGAGATCATCAACCCCCCCTGCCAAAGCAGCTCCCTAGACCAGTTTGTCCCTAGACACCAACAAAGGAAAGCTTACAGCTCCACGACAGCTCCTCCTGCCCCCAACAGATGCTTCTAAAAAGCGTTCTGAGGAGCTGTCAGACAGCAGTATTAATACACAATGCTCTGCATATATCAGCAGAATGACATACCAAGCAGCACGCTGCTTTCCAGCTGCCTCCCCCCAGGTTCACTGGTGTGGGGCTCCGTAGATGAGCTCAGCCCCAGCTCTGCTGCCTCCTCTCCAGCCCATCATGCCCTTCCTTTTTGTGCTGAGATGCAGGAAGAGCACACAGTAGGAGCCATGCTTTGCCCCCAGCTGCCCTTTGGTCCGTGGGCTGCTGCTCTTCCTCTCTGCTCCAGTTACCCCATTTATCTGGATATTATACAATACAGACACGAATAATACTAGGAATATTCACGTTTCAGTTTGATGATGCCTGTGCAATGTTTCAGCAAGCTCAGGATGCTCGGGCACTTATATCAGGTATCCATAGTCCAAAAACAAGATTGTGGGAACATTCTGTGTTCTGCACATTCTCCCCTTTCACAGTACAGGCTCCCCATCACTGCAGCCCAGCAACCTGCTGCAATAACTCAGCTCAGGGTTTGGGGCTGCGGTTTGCTCTGATGGCCATCATTATTTATGTCACACATACCATGTTTTTAGAACCATATTGCTTTTGCTCATAAAAACCACATAGCTATAAATCCAAAGTGTTAAAATGTCTCCAAGGCTGGAGCTCAAAATAAATCTGGAGTCAGTAGTACTCCCGGTGTCAGAGGGCTGGGGTGGCAGCCCGCTCGTTTGCAAGGAGTTCTTTCCTTTTCTTACTGTGTCCAGATTGCTTCTCTAAACACTGCAATTATGGGCAGTGGTCATTTTGTGGCATTAGAGACCTCAGTAAATGTCAGAAAAAGGCATGGATCAACGTGCCTCGTTGGGAGTGATGTCAGGAGCACTGCACGTTGCAGAAAACCACAGAGAATGTGTCTCCTGCTGAAGGTATCCTGTCTGAGGCACTGATGTGGAGGGATTCTGGTGTGGTTGCTAATCCCTGGGTCAGGAAGGGAGCTGCTCAACATGTATCTGTGCAGCATGCCAGGCTTGTTGGGAGAGCACTGCTGCTTCTGCAAGGAAGAGCAAAGTGAGCAGTGCAGCGCCCATGCACTGAGCTGAATCACAGTAACGGGCTGATCTACAAACTCATGCACGTTTCATTCTGTGTGATAGGTTTTGAAGAGTTGAACTAATGGTGAAAATGCTTGAGGGATGCCAATGACTTACACTGCCGCTTTCCCTCTGTAGTATGTCCATTCCTACACTGAAAACTTTCCAAATGACATGTTCCAAGAGGTCCTGGAGCATCTTGGTCGGTGTGCTGTTGACTTCCAGGAAGCCATCAGGCGTGATATGTGCAGGCAGATGTTTACTGATCTCTTCCTACACTGTGATCGTGGACAGGTAAGCGAAGCAGCTCCCAACCCAATTTCAGTATGACGATGCTTCCACTTTCTGTGGGTCACTGCCTTTTTGTGGTACTTTCCTCCAAAAACTTTGGCTGCCACACAGCAAACAGTTGCCATAAAACTGAGTCCCGTCACCGACATGCATTCTGAAACTTCCCCTTCCTCCCCTTTCATGTTTTAGTGTGACTTTCTTCCTATTACTTCTGTGGCAGTAATCACCATCTCCATGCCACTAATCCCAGCGGATTCTCAGCCACAAAGAGCCCCAAATGTTATCACAACAGGACCAGACTGAGCCACTATCAGCACGGACACATCGCTTCCCAGCTCTGAGATAGGCTTACCTTCCCAATGAGTAGCACAGACCATACAGTTCTTTTTGAACCTGACCTGGTTTTCTTTGGTATGGCACTATTACATGCCGCTGTACTGTACACACAGAGGAGATAAATGATGTCAACTAACCCAAGGACATCCACCATTCTCAGTGTGATCCATCACCTGTAGCACCCACTCTGCAAAGCGCAGCGGAGCAGTTGTTTCAGCTCCCGACTTCCATTCATTCAGCAGTGAGCATGGCTAGCCATCACAGAGCTGCAATTAGGGCTGAGAAAGCAGTGTTTAAATTACACTCAGATTAGAAGGTACCCACGTGCTCATGATGATGATTTTGGATGCACGCATCCAGAAGGACAGCAGCTCAGAGCGGACAGCCTGGGCTGTGCAGCAAAGCACAGCTTCCCAAGGCAGTACCAGAACGTGGATGAATCACCATTTTAATCCCCCAGAAGTACAGTTCTGCCTTCCCATGACCTTTCTGAGTGCCCGTCCCCACCTTCCTCTCCAGCAAGCTTTTGGTGGGGCTGAGGATACGCATGTTGTGTTTCCAGACAAGCAATCAGGCAGTTAAACACCGACCTATCGCTCATTAAATGCCAACTCTGCTTTCATCTGCATCAATAAAGGGATTACACATGGATCACAGCCATGCTGAAAACAACCACGGATCATCACCTGCCAGCATCTAGGTGATGAGGAAACGAGGTCAGCACGGCCTCCATTCCCTGCAGTTGGCACTGGAAGCAGAGCCAAGCTTTGGGCAGTTGTACAAACACAGATGGCCCGCTGTTATTTATAGTGAGCTCTGTACCTGTGCTACTGATAAGCAAGTCAGAACAAGGGGCTGGGACGCAGGGGTCGTTCATCAGTCTCTTTTTAGTAAGACATTATTCAGTGATTTATGTCTTCAGTAAAAGGAAGCTTTGCATTAGTGCTGCCTGCTTCAAGGCAGCCACCAGATGATTGTGATAAGAGACAGCTGAAGAAATGTAAAGAGCAAATTAAGCACATATAATGGAAACACTGAATCCAAATATTACAGAGCGATCTGGTAACATCTACATAAATGTTATATTTCTGTGTTTGTGTGTAGAATCATAGAATCACAGAATCATTCGGGTTGGAAAAGACCTCTCCAATCCCCATGTCCAACCCCACACCTCACTGACCACAGCCCTCAGTGCCACATCCCCACAGCTCTGTTACACCTCGAGAGATGGGGACCCTCCCCCCCATGGCTGTGCAGCCCTGTGCCACTGCATCAGTGCTCTCTGGAGCAGAAATTTTCCCTAATATTCAACCTGAACCTCCCCCGGCACATCGTGAGGCTGTTCCCTTTTAAATAGATGTGTATCAGTGTGATACATTCAATTGCAAGACAGAATTAAAAGTCGATGAGTCCTGCCCTTTGTCCTCTAAGAGCAAAATGTGAAAAGGAAATCAATAATTTGAAAGCAAAGCCACTTGCCTCAAATAAACTGAAGCAAATCTGTTATCTAATTAACTAGTGTAGTTCACTAATGGGAGGAAGATCACAAAGGTGGCAGGACAGAAATAATGACAACAGGAATTCACTGCAACGTGGAAGCTTCGCAGTCATTTAGGCTTGCTTTTCTTTTTAAGCTCAGACTTTTTGTCCCTGTAAAAGAAATTGACTTCTTTGAAACGTGTTCCCATGTTCTGCTAATGGATGATTTTCAGTTGCATGTAGTTCTCAGCTAATACGTGATGCCTTTGTAGTGCTCCAAATGTCCAGGTGAGTCCTGAGAAGCAGAGGAAGAAACTCAGAGCAATAACTGCCATCTCTTTGTCTAGGTTGGTGTCTTGGATAGAGCCAAAATACTCGGCCTCCTGGAACAGTTCTATGAGAGAAGCCCCGTGTGTGCCAGGAGGAGGCTTTGCAGCCCGAAAGAGTGTACGTGGGGTGTTTGAACTGTAGTGACAGCATGAATTTGGCTCCTTAATATTGTTCTATAAGTGCTGCTGGAAGTGGACCTAAATGGGCACTGTGAGCTATGCAGCATCATTTACAGATGTTTTGCAAACTGTGATGCAGTGCTCAGAAATACTGCAGCATTGCAAACCTCTCCTTCCTCCACCATTCTGCCTTCCTTTTTGCATTGAGGATTATGAAACCTATTGCAAAAGAAACATGGAGTGAGAGGCAGTAACGAGCAGTTCTCTGCAGGGAAAGGTTATGCTAAAGTTTGGCTTTTCTGAGATGCATGCTTGCAGAAAATATTGTTATTGTTTGACGTTACAGTGACACAGTGACACAGTGTTTACAGTGTTTGTGAGGGAATGCCATTTATTTTGGTTTAGCTTAGTTTTTGTTTTCTTATGCAATCATAGAGAACAGAACCAGTGCAAACCATTTACTTATCAGTGTCTTTTTTGAATTAGGGCCAATACTGGAGCTGCAAGAAGTCAGTCTGGAGGACATGTGGGGAGGCCTTGAGGACCACGAAGGTTATGAGGAACACAGCAGAAGTTTGGTGTCATCTCAAGCAGAGATTTCTGAGAGAGAGGTTCCTGCAGGTGGTAGCAGGCAAGGCACCAGTGACAGAGGTCTTTTGGAACAAATGGATATGAGTGAAACGGAGACTACAGGAATTCCTAAGGCAGAATCAGGTGATGCTGAGGTGAGGAAGGGAGGTGGCGAACACTGACTTTGAACCTGGTGATTTGGATGGGGATAGAATACCCAGTGAGAGGCACAAAAAGTCTGCAGGGGCAGGCAGGAGGAAGCTTCCCCTGGGCCGGCCTCTGCTCGGGTACTGTCTCAGCAGAGATGAAACTGAATCTGAAAAGCGGTCAGGAAAGGACTTAGGCTGGGGAGGGAGCCTGTGTGGAAACAGATTGGGAACATTACCACTTCGCAAGCAGAGAAGGCTCTGAAAGGCAAGTTAGTAGAGGGGGACAAATGAATTGCAAAGGGGAGCCAAAACAGTCTGAAGATGTACCTGAAGCTATGAACTAGACCTCAAAGGACAAAGCTGTGTCAGACACAGAAGTCACTGCTTCCAAACAGGATGCTCTGGCTGCAGAAGCTGTGGAGGAACCTCCTGCCAGAAAAGAGGGTTTCACAAGGCAGCACAGCAGCTGGTTTGGACTTCAGACAAGCTCAGAAACAGCACTGAAGGATGAGGACCATCTGCAGGAGCCAGGTGAAGGTAAAGGCTTCTCCTCTGTTGTGGAAGATCTTAGCCTTCTTCAACACATACATTTTGATTGGATTAACTATACGAGCACATGCGTGTGAGTGATTTCTGAATGAGTATCCTTTGGTATCTGCTCCGTATGATGTTTTCCATCAGGGTTTCATCACCAGGGGCTCAGACTGTGATCTCTGGTTCACAGGAGATTTCTTTTTAAAACTGCAGGCCCAACCCTCTCAGACAGACGGGGTTCTCCTGCTGCAGCCAGCCAGGAGCCTGAGGAGCTGTGGTCAGGTACTGCTCAAGACCTTCTCACCTACACAATATGTGTGTATTTAACAGCTTTCAGAAGAGCTGCATCTTAGGCCTTTTTTAAAACCTCATATCCTTACAGGATATATTTTGTCTTTCATCAGATGACCTTCTCACCTTTGATCTAAACTTCAGGCACAGAAGCCATGGAGAGAGAATTCCAGAGGACTGGATCTGTGAGAGCAGGAGATTTCCAGGTATTTGGTCACAAAGCTGAGCTTTTACTGGACACACAGTGGCTGGCAGGGTCTGTGGATGTGCTGTGAGCTGAGCTCTGGCAATAATAGAAACACCAACTCCTGAGAGCTGATTGCAAGGTGGGAGAGCAGCATAGTCTTAGTCTCACAAGGTGGGTTTCTCTTTCAGTTAACTGTCCCCCTCACATCAGGAGTGCCTTTGATAGAAGCTGCCTCAACCTGCCCCGCTTTGTTCGGCTCATGGAGACGTTCCTCGGGGAAGACACTGCTCTGCCTGCTGTGAAGAGGCTCATTGGGTTCATCAAAGAAGAATACAAACAGACTGAAGAGGAAAAAGTGAAACAACTAGAAAAAGTAAATATTTATAAGTTTTGCTGATCCCATGTCCACAAACAAAACCCAGCAAATGCCTAGAGACAGTGACACAACTTTTAATCTTGTACTGGCAAAGCTATTTGCTTACAACTCTGCATTCTGTGTTTCTTCTGCCCCATTATTTTCACACGGGTTCCCCATCCTCAGCCCTGAGCTTTAGCAGCAAGGACAGGCTCATCTTATAGGAGGTTATCTATTCTGGAGCTGGATCCAGTGAGACAGTAGGTTAATGGTAAAGAGCTCAAAACATTCTGTTCTGCTTATTCATGTTCATAGGAGTCAAGAACCTGATGTCTGACCTACTGCTCTGGTACATACACATGAAGTTATGGGTGTTTTGGAAAGGGCTTTAAGGCACTCCTCCAACATGCTGCTTCTGCTGTATGTGCACGGGCGTTTGAGAATTAAGTTACAATAGGCTTTTGTGAAATGCTGGAAAAATACTCCTCCTTTCAGCAACATTCTCATATTCAGCATTGTGTGTATATATATATATAGTGTCCATATATTTCCTGGTGGGCCTGTTCACAGCAGCCTCTCTAGCTGTGCTTTCCTCAAACCTCCCTCTGTTTTCCCTCTGTGTTGCTGACCTAATTTGGATGAGATATTGGATGTGACGGCTGTGCTGTCCTCACATGGAGCACAGCACACTGACTGTTTCAGCCTTAGAGTCAGTGCCACTCTGAGCCATTTATCACTGCATGCTGTGCAAAGCCTGGTTTCAAAGGACAAATGGCACGTGCATTTCTTGGAGCCCACTCACACATGATAAACAGCATAGAAATACAAACTGTCAGACCTTTGGGTATATCTCCCAGGTTTAATGATTCATCTATGAACTGTCTACTCACAGTTCTGCCCTGATCCATAGGGGCTGCGTGATCAACCCACTGCTGCAGTTCCCATATTTGTGCAGATACTGAGGAATCACCAAACATAGGCTCTTTCTCTGTTGCAGGCTCATCACATCTCTCGCTTGACCCGACGGAAACTGCTTCTGGAGGCACTATTTGAAAAGTGGGACATCAATGCATCTGGGTTTCTGGACATGGAAGAGGTGGAGAATGTTCTGAGTACATTCAAGGAAGGAATGGAAAAAGAGGCTGTGAGGAAGGGTAAGGAAACAGCTCTGCTCTGAGAGATGTCATACAGTGTCAACACAATAGGCCTTAAAGCATTCAAGGACAGTGCTAATGAATTTGTTGGCAAGCACCTGGAATGTTTTTGTTTGCAAGCAGACATAAGCACACAAGGCCTGATGTATAACATGGAAAGGAGTAGTTATCCTGACCTGCTTGTTAATGCACAGCTCCATCCCCTCCTCCTCTGCAGGACACTCCAGAGAGAGCGGTTTTTAATCAGAGAGGTATCCCAGCACTTCAGTGACATTGTGATCTGTTGAAAAATGGTCTCAGTGGTAATATAGAGTGTATGCTTGGCTGTAATATGGAGTGTACGCTCATGAGATGGCAGTGAAAACAAACCAACCAACCCTAAAGTCTGAGGACAGGCTTCACACTTTTGGCCTAGCCAACATTATCCTGCAGTTTTTAATAGATACTTTTTACAGCAGTTTATATGGGACTCACATTTCTCCAACTAAACCCAGCAATGTTGGTTTTTGACAGAGGCCTGGGTCAGCCAGGAGTGCAGCAGGTTCACCTGGGCCTGTCTGGCAGCTTCATACATATTCACATGTGGGCAGCACTGAAAGACTGTATTAGCAATTAAGAATGTGTCTGTATGTGTGCCTGGGTGGAGATGACACTTTATTCATCCCCACACACGTCTGTGCATTGCTTGCTCCACCACACATTGCTGAAAAGGGCTCATTTTGGCAGGCAGCAAAATCTCTGTGTTCTGCTCATTCCAGCAGCTGGTGGGACAGGCAGCACACCATCCTGCCTTTAACTGCCCCCAGGCTGCACAGCCACAGAAGGAATGGGTATTGCACAGCTCTGCTGCATTCACAGAATGCCAGAACAGAAGCAGCATAAAACTGTTTGCAGCAGCTCCAACATCACCTCCCAAAGGCATTGTGGAGTAAGCTGGCTTGGAGGAGGGGCTCACAGACATTGTGCTCTCCTGGATGAAAGCAGGTAGAGCTATCTGATTTTCCTCATCAGTGAAAAGTGTCATCTTACAGACGGAAGGGGAAAATAACTCATTGTGCTGTGGTTCGGTAGAGGAAGAACCGATCAGCTTCACGTGTACTTCTTCATCTCTTTTGTCAAAGAGGAGAAAGTGGAGGTCAGAATTTTTACATTGTCAATGACTTCTACATCCTAGTCTGTCAGTAAATCAGAAATTCCATGAAAACAAAAACAAAAACCCTGAATCATCTTCTTTAGATGATGGACAGGATAAGATAGCACTGGCAGGAAGCTGTGCCATGACTGAGGGCTGTTAACATTTGCCACTGCTGCAGCTAACAGCACCAAGAAATGCACCCCCACCACCTCCCTGGGCATCACTGCTCTGTTGGAGAAGTTTTCTCTGATATCCAGCCTGAAGTAGGCAGCAGCTGCTCACTGTTGAGGAATTTTCCACACTAATGTATTCCTCCAAATCCACACTTTATTCCTTTTGCACCACATCTGCTGTTGCAGTGCAGGTGATTCCAGAGCAACCATTGTCCCATCCTCTGTACGACTTCAATGGAACTTCTGCTTGCTTTGATCTTCATTTATAAGAGTTAGCACAATACAAATGTTATTTCAATAATTCATCAAAGGCACCTAAAGAAGGATAATTAAGAGTGACTTTGGGAGGCCTCAAAGGAAAGTCATAATGGCTGAAAGCGTGATATAGAATGGAATATCCAGGTATGGGAGTGAAATCATCCATAAACTCTGGCTTTCACATTTCAATGGAAGAGCTGAGTAGTTTTTCTGTAAGCCAGTGTCTACATGCAGCCCTGTCTCACCAGCCCCTCGAGTTCCACAGAACTTGGCTCTGACAAGCAGTACCTCTGATTTTTCCTTTTTTCCATTGATCCTTATTGCTCAGGTTTCTTGTAGAGGTGCAGAAGGAGTAGTGCTGTGCAGGTTTCTTTCTCAGTAGGTGAGAACGAAGGCATCCAGTAGAAAAGATACATCCCATCTTAAAGTTGGAGATTACCTCTTGTGATGACAACTTACTCCAGGAGGTAGCTGGAAGAAGCTCAGAGTGATGGCTTGGGCTGCCCCAAAGCCAACTTAGGGCATAATTTGTGCTTTGCACAGGGAAAGCAACAAATAATATTCAAATTGATTTTCCTTATCTTGTCTTCTGTTCCTTCTATTAGCAAAAAACCACTTCTGCTCACGTCACCCACAGCTTGGCAGAGTGGGGAAGCTATCCCCGAAGGCCTTCCAGACTTTCCTTGAGTTGGTGGCTTCTGAGCTCACTGGAGATGAAGATGAAGTTATTGGTAACATGGTGGAATTTTTGACCACAAGCATGGAACGAAGTCACGCAGCATGCTTGCAGAGCTCAGCGAGGAGGAGGTGGCTGCACAACATCCAGCAGGGAGCTGAGACCAGCGGAGCACACATGGACCCAGTGTACAACGCAGTGCTCAGGGCCCTCCTCCAGGTATGCAGCCCCAGGAGCATGAGTTTGTTGTGTTTGTGTTGTTGTGTTAGTGCTGTGACACCAACTTCCAACCCCACTGCTTTGAGGGCGGCTCACAGCTGGCAGGGGGTGAGGATGCTGTCCCCATGCTTGCTGCTCAGGGCTGGTGCCTGGGAGAGCCAAGGGTTTCACACAGAGTCACAGATCAGATCCGTGATACAGGATGCTCCTATTGGAGATGAAATTCATAGTTCTGCTTGGGCCCTGGTTATAGTTAGCTGGCTGTTTAAATGACAGGAAAAAAGAAAGCCGTTCTCTCTGGCAGTCAGCACCCAAAGCAGTTGTGCTCGTAACAGGTCGGGCTCAATCCCAGCACACACACGTTGTGCATGACATACAAAATCCGTGACCCAGAACAGCGTGTCAGCACAAATGAGACAAGTGATAAGTACATAAAATACATGTAATGGCCAATGGCTAATGTACATAATGTAACAGGAAACGTTTGGTTGCTAGGATGCAGAAGCCCACGGGGATGACAAGAAGATCAGTGCATATATTGCCCTTTTGGAAGAAAACCAGCTCTCACCAGAGCGGGGACAGACGCTCTTACGCTATGTGACATGTACCACAGATGATGCTCCGTATGTTCTAAACCAGATACTCTACAGAGACATGAAAGGAGTAAGGTAAGAAAAGCTACCAATCATTTCCCTTCTCCGAAAATCACTTGCGGTGCAGGGGTACCCGACAGTGCCTGGGGGTGCTCTGAAAACAGAGCTTGATAGGCTGCTCCAGAGGGGAACTTCCCTCAGGGACCACTGTGGAATTATTCATTATCACACACATACCCTTCTGCTTTGCATGGTCTGCTCAGAACTGCTCTGTTTGGGATTCTGCTCCTTCCCTTGGGTGATTAGCTCACAACCTCACAAACCTCATCCTTTAGCAAAGTCTGTTACGTTGGGCCTACACTGTCTTGTCTGGAAATTAATGTCCTTACAAGAGTTTACCTCACTTGGGTATTTTTTGAGAACAGTGCCTTCCTTCCCTAATGTTTACAGTACAAACAGCTTTCATGCCTCTTTCCATCTTATTTCCATAAGCTAAATGTATTTAAATACTGCTTCTTCTGACCTATAAAATGTAGCAGCTTCTGAATTCCCCTTCACTACATTCATTAGTTGGTGCTTTCGCTTTGTCTTAAGGACAAAAAGTGCCTTATTTATTCCCAGTTATTCTGGGATGCAAGTGGTAAATAAAAGCTCATCACAAACCTGCCCTCATGTTTATTTTTCAGCTTTGCAGCTGTTGAAGGGGAAAAGCCAATCCATGTCCCAAGAGTTCAGCTCCATGGAAATATCCACTTCTGGAACTATGACCGCCCAGCTGAGGAGAGGAGAGGCTCATTCCTGGTACTGCCATTGCAGGATGCTCACTGGAGAGTCTTTGGCATTCTGGGGCTTGATACTCTTCAGGACCAGAGTGAGAAAACCATCTTCCTGAGCCATGAGATCAGCTTCTACCAGGTGGGCACCACCAGAAGGCAGTTTGTGAGTACTACAAAACAGAGGTGGCATGAAAACTCGCTTTTTACACGATAGATTAATTACAAGCAGTCTGGGTTTCCTTGGGATGCTGGTGCAGTACTGCTCTTTACAAACTGCCTCATTGTGGATGCACCATGTGGGCAGCAGGGAGCGCAGCAAGCCAACGTTATCAGCAGGTTTGGCTGTGTAACACCACAGAAAACAGTTGCAATACTCTGCTGTGAGCTGGGTGCTCTGGAGTCTCAGGGCCTGATTTAATAACAGACATTTCACAGTTAATTTTCACCTTTACAAGCCGTCATTAAAGTGACTATTACAGCAGTTTTGCTTCATTTTGTTGTATGAACCTACTTGGTTTTTTTTCTCTACTCAAGTAGAACTGCCTGGCTCATTTGGAGTGTTCTGCTTTCACAGGGAGTTTCTCATGCATTCAGCAAAGCCTACCACCATGTGTGTGCACTAGGAAATGTTCTGCAGATGGCCCTCACTGCTCTGGACTGGTTGTATCACAGAGTGCCCAGCATCCACACTGTCAGTATGTACCTGGTGGAGCCTGGCAACGATCAGGTATGCAGATTACTGATTAGGAACATTATGCTGATTAAAGGGTTGACAGGCCTACTTTAACTGGGGGGATATATCATTTCTAGCTGTCTTGTTTCCCCTCCACAAGGGGAGCTGCCCTTCAGTGGAGATCCTATGCACAAGAAAATTAAGGCATGGAAAAAAATGCCCAAGCGAATGTACTTGGGCTTCTTTCTGAACCAAGACCTAAGTACAGTGCAGGAAGGGGCTGCTCCCAGTTAGGGAGCATAAAGGCAGCCCACCTCCGAGCTGATTGTATCCCAGTGGTTCAGCAGGCACTCGAGCCCTGGGAAGCTTGTCACTTCACATACAATTTAGAAAGATGAAAAGTGTGTGTAATACTAAGGACTGATCCCATGTCACCACAATGTCTGTGTGACATCTGCTGAAGCCATAATTCATCTGCTTCCTCTGATAAGCATTGTTTTTGTTGGCTGCTTTCTGTTGTCATTCCAGGCTCTGCCCTGTCCCTCGTTAACTGCCTGATAGCCAGGTCATGCGTCAAGGCATGCTGACATAAACATGCCATGAGAAAGAGGACTGTAATAGGACATGAAAAAGAAGGAAAACCTCTTCCTTGGCCCGTGGGTGTTCCTTGGTGTGGAGCCTGGGGATGCATTAGATGGTTTGTCTGAGGGAGGTGCCGGGCACATTCTTCATGCACCCTGAGCAATACACAATGGGAATAAAACCAGGCATTGCTGGGAGATGTCTTTAGACCATCTCATGCACCCAAATGTATGTGGGAATTTTAACACACGTACAAATACTTTCTTGCCCTCTCCAAGCTTCAGAATGGCTGTTCTGCATGCAGCTAACCATCCCTCTTCTCTCTGACAGACGTGTGACTATGCTCTGCGCAGAATGATTACTACAGACAGTACAGGACAGAAGGAAATCCATACCTCTCCTGTCCTCCTCCTCAGAAAAGAGAACCTTTTCAGGTGGGCTCCAGCACCTGCAGTCATTACCACACACCTACCACGCAGGGTGCTAGGATGCCCTCAGCATAAGGCTGTAACACAGCCCTGCCAGCATGTCTGCCCAGAGCTGTGTCACTGCTGAGGCTCCAGATGTGGATGCATGTAATACTGAATTATAAAGGCACGAGGTGCATTTTCTCTTTGATTTTAGGCCTGCCTAAAATTAGCTTCCAGCTTAATGCTTACCTGATGAGCTGCCTAGCAAGCTCTGCATCTGTGGTGAAAGGTTTGCAGGATCAGAGCCTATAGTGAAGCATTTTGCTATTTACAGTAATCTGTCTTTTTTTTTCCTGGCTATATTTGTCTCATTTCCTGTCATTATCTATTTCCTTCAGCTACCAGGATCCTCACAGACTTGTCTGAAGTATATCAAACAAAAACTTGTTTTTAAAGCGAGAATACAACCTAGTTTTAGATTTGTTAAATTGTTGTGTTTTTCAGCAATTGCAGTTTTCAGCAGTGCTTTGTTCCAAAATGTAATTTTCTGCATTTTGTATATGGCTTGAATGAGACTTTAATACATTCATATTTCAGTTGAATTAAACAATAATTGTAATATAATACCTTTGTGTTAACAGCAAGAGATGAATGACCTGTAACTGAAATATGCCAAAGTGCCCAAAGGAACTGGAATGGTAAAGCTGTGAACTTATTCCTCTCTTTCCTCTCATTTCAGAGATTACCTGTTTGAGTGCACAGACTGTTCAGAAGTCGTTCTCACTGCTGTCTGTGGAGAACAGCACGTTGTGGTGCCTCTTCAGGACCTATCAGGGCACACTCTTGGATTATTTGATATCAGCATCAGACACCACCAGACATTACCTCCCCGTGAACAGAAAGATCTGCAGAGAATGCTGAAGATGGCCCAAGCTGCCTGCTCAGAGATACTGAAAATGCCTTCAGAGGAAACCAAAGCAACCCATGTACTGGGTATTGTGCCAGGAAAGATTGTTAGGGGTAAAAACAGGAACTGCAGTAAAACCACTTCTGAAGTATCACTCATACAAGTATGAAAAGACAAATACTCACGTTTGGTACAGGTACTCCTGAGCAAGCCCAAGGGCTGAGCAGAGTATACCCTTAAGCAGAATGTTTGGATTTTGGCTTTGGTTCACAGGATACTTCTGTGTCCAAGTCCCACTGAAATCAAATGGGTGAAGCAAGGTGCTGTGTTGCATTCAGGAAGCTAATATCTTCTGACATCTTCTCCTCAGAAGTGCCCCAGCTGAGATGGAAAGGATCTGAGTGTCACAGTTCCAGAGTGTGTGCCTGGGTCCTTTGGGCTCTCAGGTGGAACTCTGCCACATCTATGGCACCTATCTAATCCCCTTAAGGCATTCAGTGTTCTCAACACATCACACTTACATTACAGAAAGCTTTGCCTCCTCAAACACTTAACTTTCTGAAATGTTTCATAAGACATTTGTGTTGTATATGGGTCAGGCACTTTGTTAAGGAGAAAATGAGTTAATCATAAAGAGTGCAGAGCTGTTCAGTCAATAACATAAGTCTTGAGTAGTGAATGTTTGCAAGTGACTTCTTGAAAGGTTTGCTTGTGATTCCAGAGGCAGAACATAGGAGTCTGAGGCATGCAGGGATTCTGTTCCACCGGTTCATGCTGCAGGACCTGCGTGAGTGCATCCAGAAACTGAATGCTGAGAGCTTTGCTCAAATGAAGAGCTATGAAGACCCACCAGCTCTGGTACACAGCATAATGAAAGCTGTGCTGTTGCTTTTACATCCAGACTGGGAGGGCACAGAGAAGACTGAGAACTGGAATCAGTGCATACTGGTGAGACATTTATTTCTTCCTTTCAATCTCCCACTTTCTGACTTAACATTTCTACGAGTGCTGCCTGCAGATTTCTTACAGGCTAACCTTAGCCAGCTTTAATTCTGTAACCCTCTCTTAAGGTTCTCTCCAGCATCTGACCTTCTTTGTTCTCTGCTTTGCAGCAATTTGATGACAATTTAATTCAGGAGATGTATTGCTTTGATCCAACTGCTGCCTCTGTGCATGTTGAAGCAGAGCTGGTGCGGGACTGTATCAATGGTAAATACCATAAAGTAATTGTGAGATGATCAAACACAGCTCAGTAGCAACACACAGCTGAGTGCTTTCAAGTCCTTATTTCCAAAACTAATTTTGATTTCCTGATAGATTAAACAATAGATAAGGGGTCCTACATATCTGCAGACTTTTTTTTTTTTGTGGTCAATAAACGTCAGCTTGTTACGTTTATTATCAAAACTCACTGCTTTGAGGGAAGGGGAGCAGATCAGCTTTGAAATCTAGCAGAACAGGTGATCTCATTGTAGGTAGCATGCTAACAGTGATGTTTTCTGGGGAGCAAATAATCTGTTCTGTGTACCTCAGACCTGCCTGCAATGACCCAGCTCCAAACAAATCATGGGTGTGGGAGGACAGTGGGAGCCCTCCTGCTTGTAAACACCATCTGCCAGGTACTCCATATACTCATTGGCCATAAACAGGAGATAGGTTTCCATCTGTCTTTCTCTCTTTTAATGAATATGAGCTTTTTTTAGGTGCCAGAGTATTCAAGAGGCTATTACTATTTTCAGTCTCTCTGCAGGAGGAGCAACTGGTGTTCTTGTTGACTTCCCTCCCTTATCGATTTAATGACAGACTGAGAGGCCTGTAAAATTAAGTGTGGACAGACTTACTAATTTAGCTGGGGATACTCATTTACAGTGACCTTCCCAATGCTGAGCAGTGAGCAGTCATAGCTCCTTTGTATGTGTTCTCATGAATATTAGACTAATTCTAATATTAGCATCCAGTCCTCCTAGGTTTAACTAGATATTGCTTTGGCAAATTATTGGAACTTATTGTGGGGCAGCAGTGTGAAAGCAGTGGTGTGATCTTTTCCAACCCAAGTGGTTCTGTGATGTTATGAATTCCTTTTAAACGAGCATCAGTGTTCACACGCGGTGTATACTGGACAATACCTCAATGTTCTATACACGTCCTGTAATATGGAAGCACATAACTTACACTCCACTCCCAGGGCAGTGTTTAGAGGTATGGCTCAGTGGTGATCTCTATCAGCAGATAATAAAATATCTTTGATGGATGTTTAATTTTAAATCAAATCTGAGCACGGAAAAAAAAAAAACACGCGCTTCTCACGTGGTTTTAACTTATCAGTGGTTTACCATTTGATAATTAGACACCAGAGGACCCATCACAAGCAGATTATTGCACTGGCAGCACGACCTTCTCTGGGCAGCGTGTAGTGATATGTTCTGAGCTGGCTTTTTGCTGTGACACTCTTCTCTGTTGCAGGGGCAGCTCGAGCAGCAGGGTGGCCACGGGGCTCCATCGCAGCCCAGATCCTGGAGCACTGGGTGTACAGCTGCCTGTGCCTGGCCCAGCTGGCAGAGAGCACACAGAGCAACACGGCCCCATCCTGCAGCACTGCCCACAGCAACACGTCCTGCTCGACCAGCAGCGCTCACCAGGACAGTCCGTTAGGTGCCATTAAGGAAGGGCAATAAAAACGTTCAAGGAAATCGTTTTGCTGGTATGACTCTATCTGCTAAGCCTTACAAAGGCTGCTTAAGGCTTTGTTTTTATTATTATTAAAGTTCCAATGAGAGGAGCAGGGCATGGTTGGTGGTGACAGCAGTCAGAAGCGATACAGCACAGCAGCTCGGGATTCCTTCTCGCTCAATTACAATTTATGAGCAGCTCCAGCTGAGTGCTGTCCATCAGCGCTTCGTGAGGCTCTGGGCTCTCTGCAGCACAGCCCCGCACTTTTACCGCAGCCCCAAAAGCTCCACTTGGGATGAAGCCTGCGACGGCCATCATCCTGCGGCACGGCAGCACCTGCGCAACAACGCTTCTTTTGGCAGAACGGCGCATTTGAATACATCTTTGGGAGATTAAACCCCTCTTTCTCTCTTCAGATCGACGCCTTCGGGTGTGCAGATGAGGGCCCCCCCCCGCTTCCCTCAGCGCGTCGCTGCCTATCCGCAGCGGTACTTTCGCCACTCGCCATTCCTCTGTTACAAAATTAACCCCCTGCCTCTATCCCTTCCCTCTCGCTCCCTGCGTCCGTGCTGAAGCGAGAGCGGGGATCGGCGCGGCGGGATTCGGCGGGAAGGGCGGGGGAGGGGGAAAGCAGCAGAACCGCGAGGAATCTACGGCCGCGAAACAGCAGACGACTCTACCCGGCGGCGGCGGCCGGGACAAGATGGCGGCGTTAAGCAAGCAGTGAGTGCGGGCGGCAGCGGGGCGGCGGCAGCTGAGGGGCACCACGGGGCTCCCGCCTCACCTCACCTCACCGCACCGCACCGCACCGCACCTCGGGCCGGGGCTGGTGCTGGTGCTAGCGGAGCGCTCGCTCGTCCCATCCCGTCCGGCGTTTGTTTGCCGGCAGCTCGTGCGGCCTCACTGCGTTGGCCTGAGCGTAAAACTGTGTTCGTGAAAAGTTAAAAAAAAAAAAAAGTTAAAACAGGGGGGAGGGGGGGCTGTTGCCGCGGTGCTGAGGGCTGTTTGTCACTCTAACGGAGCAGAATCCCCTCGGGATTCGCACACAAACGGCCGTGCTGCCGGCACCCGCCGCCTCCGAGCCGTTGCGACGCCCTCACGGAGCTGCGCCGTGGCCGCGTTCCGAGTGGCTGTTGACCTCTCTGTGATGTAAGCTGGGCACGAGGCCTGGCTGTTTGCCTTAGCGACCTGCTGGCAGAGTACGCTGTCGTCCGAAAGAGTGGGCAACAAGCGCGTCTTCAGAGCAATGTGTGTGTGGGTCAGCCCTCTGCAGGTTGAAGGGCAATCATTTACTCCTCCGAGGAGGGTAGAAAGGAAAAAAAAATCATTTAGAGAACTCTGAGTGAGAGGGATTTGTGGCCTAATTTAGGAAGATTGGTAGTTTTATCCTGAAGCTTTGTGTGGGAAAAGACAACAGTGGTGGTGGGATGTGTGGGGGGGCTGCCTCCTCCCGTCAGCACTGCCCGGAGCTGTTCCCCATGCAATATGGTGCTGCTCCTCTTCTGTTTCTAGAGCTGTAAATAGTAGATCTCTGTTTAGGAACCTGCTATGTGTAAGTAACATGAAAGGTAACTCTCAGTGTTTTTTTTCCCTAGGTATGGGCTTATTATGCCCAAGAAATTGCAGCAGAAGAATCTGGCTTCCAGCAAGCTCTCTGTGTTTGCAGATGACTCTGACGATGAGGTCAGTTCAGCAGTTTTCTTCTGAAGCTCACACTGTTCTGCAGGTGATCTGCCTGCACCCCTCATGCCCACATCCACTCATGGCTGTGTTACTGAGAAACATCTTGCATTTGGGTACAAATGACCTGTAATTCTCAAAGCACTCAATTCTTCTAATGACTGATAAAACTTGGAACTGCATTTCAGCGGTCACATGCTTTGTTGGTGCTCGGTGATGTGTGACTGTATTGCATTACCTTGATGGTGTTCTTTTATATAGTCTTATTTATTTTTTTTAAGGCATTAAAAATATTAACTTTCTACTTGTTCCAGTAGAGGGGGCTGCACTCTAAAAGTTACACTTGGATGGACTGCAGCGTGGGGTGCACCTGAGAATGGGCTCAGCATGCAGGCTGGTTTGGGTGCTTACAGATAGTCAAGTTCTTAAAGAGGAGTTTTGAAGAATTTAAAAGCAGTAGCTTTGTAGTCTACAGGTAAAGGATAGGATTTTAGAGCTGTGGAGGTAATCTGTCTCTGTATGGGTAAGAGCTAAGGTTACAACTTCTTTCTCTGATTCTGGAGATGAGGTCACAGTTTACTGGGTAGTATCGATCAGGAATTGTCTGTGGTGATTTAATCACAGTGTCATTATGTGCATATTAAAAATCTGTACCCAAAGCCCAGAAAACGTTTTGATTGTGTAACTACAAAGAACGATGCTAATAAAGCATCAAGTAACACTTGTCAATTGCTAACCCCTGTTACCAAACATTTTAAATGTTTTTTAGTGACCTGGCAGCTGTTATGTTTTGTGACAGAAAGCCCAAATGTAACATTTGCCAACCTCTGAGAGCAGTGTGTGAGAGGGCTGAGGGCTTCCTAGTGATATCCAGTCAGCCTCAAACATCAAACTGCAGCTTATAGCAAACAGAGGTTATGAGCATGTCTGATGTGTCATCTCTTCCTTGCCCTCACTGCCTCAGTTCCATGGGGAGCTGTTCCTCTGCTTGAGCTCGTGGCTGGCAGGGAGACTCTAAGGAGACTTCCCTTTGAATGCAACTGGTAGGGATGATGGGATCCACTGCCCTTGGGGGCAGCAGCAGTGTCCTTTTCTGTGGTGCTTTGGGATTTGGTGTCCTTTTCTACATCTGGGAATGGGCTTCATCTTTTCCAGATCCCGAGAGTGAGCTTCAGTTGATCAGTTGTCATCAGACTTCAAGTGGTAGGACTGGCAGCCCTCCTGGCTGGGGGATGACTTGAGATTTTTCCACTTCCGCACTTTCTCTTTTTCATGTCTAAACATAGGGGTAAAATAACAAATGATAACAATTCTAATAATAATAATATTAGTAATAGTATCAGTGTATGACGCTGCCAGCTAAAGATCAAGTATTGTTCCTGTCAGAAAAGCTGATGTTTGCTACCAGAGTCTGCTCTAAAGACTCCTAAAAGTTGTTGTGTGCAATGGTATGGTACATACCCAGCAAAAAGTAATAATCTCATAACTGCCTTTATCAGAAAAGGATCGTTTTTAAAAAAAGCAAAATTACTTTATTAGTTCAATAATAATTTCAGAGCTTTTCAAGATAAGGCACTGCATGTGGGAGGGGTTTCATTTCCTGTCTGCTAGCTTATCACTCAGAACTACATCTCAAATGTCTGGAGATTATGTATTTTTAACTGAACTCTAATAAAGTTTGTGCTGGGAGATGTGCACACCTGACTTGGACTGTGATTATGTATTAGATACCAAACTTTTGCCTCCTTTTATTTTTTTTTTAATGCTACTGTGCGTATTTTATTAAGGTTTTGCCTGTACCTTTGCTGAAGGGGTTTGAAATGTGACTGTGGCAAGTACATTAATGGGTGTTAGCCAGCGACGAAGATGTTCCCTGGGTTGGTTCATAATGAGCAGAACATCTTGGATGGAAATCTTGAAGTATTTTCATCAGTATTGACTGGGACAAGTGATGCAGGTGGCTGCGGTTCAGCTGCTGTGGTTCTGAGTTACTTGCCTTCATAAGGAGGGATTGTTACTGTCTTTTAATTACAGAGGGAAAGTTGTCATCCCACAGAGAGCCTTCAGTGGAGAATAGGTGTTGCATCAGCGAAATGGGATGTCAGAAATAAGCTTCCATTTTGGTTTAGTGCTATTTGTGGTATATTTGTTTTCTCCAAAGATATGGTCCCCTTATTCAGGAGGTGGTGTGTCTGCTCCCTCATGTGCTGCTCCACATCCCGTTTCACACTCACAGTTCAGCTGGGAGTATCTATAAACTGAGGCTTATTTTGCAGCATTAAAATGTCTGTTTATTGAACCAGAATTAGCTGTTACGTACGGAGCAAACTTCAAAACTGATCTGATGCTTCAGGATGAAAAGTTTACGTGAAAACCAAAATGCTCACATTTAGCACGTGGGTGCTTAATGCAGGGGAATATCCTAGGAGCATTGCTGGGGGGCTGGCTTGGCTTAAGTGACCCTCCAAAAGAAAAGCAGAGATAAGAACGGGGGTTCATGCAGCACAAGGAGCAAATAGATGAGGGGCTCTGGCAGAAACGTCCATGAGGAAATGGAAGTGGAGGAGTAACTGCAGGGGAAGTATGGAAAAGCAAAAATGATTCAGAAAAAGTAAAGTGGTTTTGCTATTTCTCGTAATACGAGCAGCAGGACTTATTGTGGAATGGGCAAGCTACTGGTTTCATCTAAACAAAAGGAAGTTGTTGTTTTTGTCCAGCCAATGTATGATGAAGTTGTGGGACATTGTGGCGTGGCCAGGACTATAAATGGGTTCAGAAATGGCTTGGACAAACGAAGGGATGCTCGTGGTGTCCAACAATGGTCCAGGTGCATCCTTCTGTGCGGGAAGTCCCTTGGCTGCGGGTTGCTGGAAGCTGAGAGCATGTGCCAAGGAGAGTTAATGCTGTGCAGACTTGTTTTTCACATTCTTTTCCCTTTAAGAAATGGGAGAGAACAGTGAAAGTGCTCATAGACCAGGGCCCTTTATTTTATTTCTTGATTGTCTTTTTGTTCACATTGGAGCTTTCTTCCCTGGTCTTGTAGGGCTAGTAGACTCTAGAATCTCATTTTTACGTTTGTTTGTTTGCATGGTTTCCATGTGCTTTTACAGGAGAGAGTTAAAATATCTTTTCCTTCCAGCAAATATTAAAACTACAAGCTTTGTGCTTTGGAAGAATGGCTTGACTGCAGTACGAGTAGGAGACAGATTGCTGAGCTTATAGGCCTTTAATAAATGGGCAGTTGATAAGTAAAAACAATACAAAAGAACAGGAAGTTCTCATCTATCAGAGCTCAGGGCACAACAGGAAATTGTCAGCCATAAACCTTTAGGGAAGGTGTTTGCTGTAAACTCGCTGCCGTTGTAGGCAAACATATTGCAGGTGGGCTTCCTTACAAGTGTACGTACAACAATGAGATTGTGTATTACTTCTGTGTTTGTTCCATCTTCCCAGATCAACACGTTTATTTCTTGTAGGCAGGCAGGGAAAACATTCTATACAGTGTTTCAAATATTATGATGGGATACAGTGCGTTCTGTAAATACAGCTGCAGAATCTGTTCTGTCGTTTGTGGAGCCTGTACTTTCCAACGTGGCACAGAGACTCCTTAGGGCTCAGTAGTGTTCTGTAAAGCCACTGTGAGCATCCTGTGCAGGAACTGCTGGTGAGTGGGGGCTGGAGCTGGGTGAGCATCGAGGTCCTGTCTGCCCCAAACTGTTCTGCAGCGCTTGGGAAGCTGCCAAAATGCAGAAGGATTTTTCCTGCCCATTTCTGCTTTTTAACATTAAATCATATCTAATGACAGAAACAAGGAAACGAGTCGTGTCATTTGCAGTGAGCAGCAGCACTATCTACTGGTTGAAGAAAGATGTGCGGTGTAGTTCAGCACTAATTAGAAGACAAAACTTAACTAAAACTCACAGTTGGTTTGTTCATTTCTTTATGGAAAGCATGGTGATAAGAGAACATTTTCAGGAGTCGATGTGGTTTTTTCTTAGGGAGGATTAGTACTGCTATTTTTCAGGATGTTAATGTTGAGGAGCTAAACACGAGTGCTTGAAGTATATGCTGCTCCCATCAGCAGCATTCTTGCTGTTAAAAATGCAGAACTAATGGTACTGGTCAAACTCAGAGTCTCACCAAATCCTTTCAGGATTTTGGTCCTAGCTCTGACTGCTGTTGTCACACAGCTGTTAGTAAGAATGTCTGCTGAGCACTGCTGCTTCTCTGAAACAGTATGGACAGGAGTGTTCTGAGCAGCACCAGGCTGTTTCAGACTATTAGAGATAGTCACTCAGAATATTTATCCTTCTGTATTCTTAAGTATACAATGTGTGAGAACATCAGAATGATTTTGATACATAAATTGGTAGGAAGGTGTAACTCCAGTTTCAGTTCATTTGAGGGGTTTCTGTGTTTTCCTTTTATTCTAGCAATGACTGAAAGAAGTTTAATGTTGGTGAGAATGCATAGGTGTATGGCAAGCATCCTGCTTTAGGAATCTATATCAGTGTTGGCTGTAGCTGGCCTTGGCTAGAAGTTAGACTGCTGATGTGCCAGCTCCTTGCACCCCCAGGCTGACCCATTAGAGTGGCAGAAAAATCACCTGAGCTGTGTCAATGTGATTAATGCTATTTCTGCAATCTTTCCTTCTTACAGCCATCTGTTGGTGAAAGTCTTCAGAAGGAAGCACTGAAAAAACAGGCGATGAAGCAGGTGAGGTGCAGCGGAGGATCTTCATGCCTGTGGCAAATTAATAATTACTGCCTTTCATTTCATGCTTCTTTCTTGTGTCAGTTCCCACCCCATGTTTTTTGTTCTATTTTGTCTTTGTTTAGACAAAATTGGAAATTCAGAAGGCTTTGTCAGAAGATGCTACAGTGTATGAATATGACAGTATCTATGATGAAATGCAGCAGAAGAAGAAAGAAAGTAATGCCAGACTGCTGTCGGGAAGGGACGAGAAAAAGGTCAATACTTGAAAATGTATTCTGTCTTTGCTCTGTTTAATCTATGCTTGGAGTAACTTTAACTGCTTAAGTTTTAAGCTTTGCCAGATTCATTCTCTAATGGGTCATGTGAGTTTTGTGCTCAAATGCTGTTACCTAAGGTAGTAATTTGCAACAATTTTGGTAGAGTTCAGTTAGTCAGATACCTGGGAGTCCTGATCTGGTGGTGCTCTGGAAGCAGACTGTAAGTTTCCCAACTCACTTATGATGTATGGAGTATCTTTTTATATTTTTTTAATCCCCCTAAAAAGGGGATTACCATTTATATGACATTGTTGTCAGCATAAGAATATGCTAGACTACTTTCTGTTACTTTCTTTTACTATTAGATACTTCCATCAACATTTCCAACAGTCCCAAATTGTGTTTTCTTAGCCACCTTAATTATCTGTCAGCATTATAACTTTTTTTTTTTCCTTTTCTCTTTTAGCCCAGATACATCCACAATATCCTCAAAGCAGCTGAGATTAGGAAGAAAGAACAAGAAAAAAGAATGGAAAGAAAAATTCAGAAAGAGCGTGAAATGGAAGGAGAAGAATTTGCTGACAAAGAGGCTTTTGTGACTTCAGCCTATAAGAAGAAGCTGCAAGAGAGGGCTGAGGAGGAGGAAAGAGAAAGAAGAGCGGCAGCTCTGGAGGGTGAGACTAACACTTAACCAGCATAATTCCACTTAGAAGAAAGAAGTCCTTGTAATGATACGCAGTGCTGTCATCCAGGCTTGGTTTAAATGGTTTAAATAACAAAAAGGAGCAGACACTGAATCAAATCCCACTTTCCATCTATTATTTTCCCTAATAATGTTACTAGAGGAACACAGGAAGCTCCTCCATTTATGTGTCAGTACTGTTGGAGGTTTTAACTTTTGAGAAAGGATCAGTTGTTGAAGGAAGAGTTGTAAGCCTCGGGTACCATGGTGCTCACACTCCCTAACTTCAGATATTATGTAGTATCCCATAAATAGTCATTAAAATAGGACTGAAAATGGGTAGTAGAATAACAAGGAAGGTAAAATTGGTCAAGGTGTAACCTCTGGCGTTTTTGTCATCTAGAATAAGATAATTCAGGTTGGGGGTGAACCTCTGGAGTCTGCTGCTTAAAGCATGGCCTGCTGTGAAGTCAGATCAGCTTGCTCAGAGCTGGTTGCACTCCAGGCTAAAAACTTCTGGGGTGGAGATTGCATTCTTGTTGCTGTCTTCACCAGCTGTGAGTTTTGTCTCCTGAGTATTTATTACACAGTAAATCTAGCCTTGCTTTTTTCCCCTTTAGCATACCTGGACGTGACCAAACAGAAGGATCTCAGTGGGTTTTACAGACATCTCTTAAACCAGAGGGTCGGGGAAGAAGAGGTGCCAAAGTGCAGCTTCCGTGAAGCCAGGTATGATGCGGTGCAGAAGAGCTTCAGGTGTCAAACAGCTTTGGGTTGGGTGTGGTTCCAGACTTAGGGAAATACTGCAAGAAGCAGACAGGGAATGCTATAAAGCACTGGTTGGGATAAAGTGATAACTTGGTACAGCTGTTTAGTTGAATTATTTGGAAACTGTCCAGTGATCATCAGTGGTATAGACTGTAAGGCAAAAAAACGTGGAGAATGGGGATACTGTTAAAAGGTGTCAGAAGACTGTCATGCTTGGAATAGCTCATATTACTCTAACCTACATTTACTTTGTTTTACACAATGTTTTGCCATCTGCATGAAGTTGTGTATATTGAAACAGCAGGAAGGCAAAAGGTAACATAATGGGCATAGAGAAGTAAGTCAAAAAAATGATTTTGATATCAACTTCCTGAAAAAAACGTGGAACTGTGACTTCATACTCATTCCACATTTTCAGGTTCATGAAAAATAAACAAATTCAGTGCTAATGTTGTGGTAAAAGGAGATGAATCAAATAAACTGTGGAAGTTCAGATGGAGTATTTTAAGATCTTAACATATACACAGTCCAAGTCAAAGTGGTGAGATGAGGCTGAGTTATTTATGTAGTTGAGACAGTGAAATTCTGTCCTGTAAATCAATGTGTTGAAGGGAATACATTCATTATATGCAACAAATGATAGTTTGGAACATTTAATTCGGGTTAAAATTCACTTGGGATAGTCCTCAAACCTCACTCTCACTGGGTAAGTGCTTGCTATCACAAAGAAAATGCAGCTTTCGTCAGAAGATGTACAAAATCTGAGATCTGGGTTGTTAGAAAGTAAATCCTTAAGTGAAGAATGTGTTCACAGTGAAGTTACTCAGCTATAGATGATTTGCTACAAGGGTATGCCACACATTGGAAATAATAGGAGAAAGTAGTGTAGAAGAAACAAGGAATAAGAGCTTCAGCATGTATTATTTCATGTGGTGGTACTGTAGGATTCTGGGAGAACACACCTGGACTTTCACATCTCAGACTTTGCAGCACTTGTCCCTGAAGTGATCCACTTTTGACTTGTCGTTGTTACTAACGGGATTAATTAAGTAAATTTTCAGTCATTGTTCATAGACTTCAAAGCACACATCAAACGTTTGGTTTAACCAGGTGGTGTGCTGATTGATAAGAATTTACCACAGTGTTATTGTTAGCAGTGGGTTAGGAAGAGGAGGCTCATGTGTGATGGAACGTGTATTTCCTCATTGGTCAGAAAAGTGTGACAAAGCATAACCGTTTCTGCCCAGTGCCCAAATTTGTCCTTCATGGATCATCTTTTTTATTTACAAATGTGCAAGCTGTTAAAGGTGCTGATTTTTGGTTAGCCATGAGATCTTCAGCAGTACTGGATTAAAAATCTACTACTACTCATGGAAGTTTTGTTCCTGCCTCTGTCAGCGAAACATCCAACCTGCTTCTTCTCTAAGGGACTACCTGATGAGAACAGGAGAAAGAATACACAGGAAAAAACGTGTGGCTTGCCAGAAAGCCCACCAAAGAGTGCAAATCTCTGTTCTGTTCCTTACACAGAGGCTGCAGATACTTAACCATACTCATTTTTATAGATAGACTTATCAGCTTGCATTCACCAATGAACTAGATGCAGATCTTTAATAGGGATGGTTTATGCTAAATTCCTGAGCACCAGAAAGATTTGCTTCCATAGACTTTTCAGCTATATATTTGTTCACAGTCCTAGTGAAGTCCTGACCAGAAGTCAACCTTTAGAGAAGTCTGAAATTTCAGACTGCGTAATGTTTTTGTTTTTTTTCTTTCTCCTTTTTAACATAAAAAAATGTAGGATGAAGGAAGATAAATCTGACAATTGTCATGATGAATCCAACCGAAGGAACAAAGGCCCATACGAAAGACAAAGACTCAAATCCTCTGCTAAGGAAGAGGATAATCCAGATGCTGATACCGACTTAGAAAGTGATAGTAATGATGAGAAGAGGCATAAGTCTGTTAAAGTAAATGTGAAAAAGAAGAAAAGGAGAGCCTCCTCTGAGAGCAGTGAAGAGGAAACTAAACGTCACAAGAGCCAGAGGCATTCCAGGTCACCAAGTTCATCCAGTGTGGAGGAAGAGCTACACACAAAAGACCAAACAAGGAAGGGAGAGGGCAGACCGAGCAGAAAGGGATATGATGAACAATACAAGGAAAAAGACTATCAGAGAAGTAGGACCCATGAAAAGGATCACCAGAGGGTAAAGGAGGAGCGACACAGATGTGGGGATCACACTAGCAAAGATTATTACAGAAGGAGGGAAGAGCAAGATGATAAACAAAGGGAGAAGGAAAGAAAAGAGAGAGAGGGGCATGGTAGAGAATGGAGGAAGGCAAAGGAGAGGGATGAGAAGTGTTCAGAAAAGGAACGAGAAAAAGAAAGAATAAGAAGTGGTAAAGATAGATCCAGTGACAGAGAGAAGGAGAGAGGAGAGAAATGCAGAGAAAAGGGAGATCATGCGAAGGAGAGGAGAGAGAAAGGTAGTAGTGATGAAAAATACAGGGACAGGAGGGAAAGCAGTCCTGCAGCTTTAGAAAAAGATGACACTGATCTGGAAAAGGAGAGAAAGGGAAGAGAGAGAGAGGTGGATGAGAAGAAAAGCTCCAACTCTGGGAGTTTGTCTGGGCAGAAACGTAAAAATGGAGAAGGGGAGAAAGAGGAGAAAGAACAGACACAGAAACCACCCGAGGGCATGAGCAAATTTGCCAAACGGAGCAATGAAGAAACTGTCATGTCAGCAAGGGACCGCTACCTGGCAAGGCAGATGGCACGTGTCGGTGCGAAATCTTACATTGAGAAAGAAGAAGATTAATGTCATGTTTAATTGTAGTGGACAAAAACTCTTGGCTTCTCAACCAGAAGGAATATCCACTGCTTCATGGACACCTGTACAGGAGTGTATCCTAACTATTTATTTTTAGGTTTTGTAAAATACATCTTATGTGCTACAGTAAAACTTCTTCTGAGATGGATTCATGGATCACTTGATACACACCCTCTATCAGTTTGTGCAGTCAAAGTATTGAATTTGTCTACATCAGTCCAGCTTTACCTTCAGTACTTTCACCTGAAGATCCTGGGAAGCTGTAGGAATGTTGAACAGCCTAAGGTGAGAATGCGTCCCCCAGGTGGCTCCCGTTCTCAGCAGCTGCAGCAGAATGAACTCCTGAGCTCTGAATGCTTTGAGAGTCTCAGGCCTTACCAGGAGTTATCAGTGCCCAACAATGCTATCAAAAATGAGAAACACCTGTAACAGAGGGTACAGTGGCAACCAAACAGCACAGGTAGCAACCGAGGGGATCCCTGTATGTAACATGGCGCTTTGTAAGCCAATGCATATTGACATACAGATTTTGTATGTGTGTTTGGGTTTGGTTTTAGGCACCTGATGTACAGAAATAAATAATGTGTAAGGTACATACTGTGTCTAATGTGTGGGTCATTTTTAATGCTGTGTCATTGGTAATAATGTCATCTTTTTGTGTGTGTGAAATCTTCTTTCATGTATTACATTCATGTCTGCTTGTTCTGCTGGAGGTAATATTTTGGGTGTGTCAGTCTGTCCATCCATAAGCAAGAAGTTCTCTCCGCACTGTAACTTGATAACTTGGTGAGTAGGACAATCATAGTTTTTAGGATGTGTTCTCAGTGCTTTTTTTCTGCTGTTTGTTTCCCAGTAAATCAATCACTCCTGTTCCTGGGCAGTATTTTAAGATGTTGGACTGGTTTCTTTTTTTTTTTAATTACTTTTTTCCTCCAGATCACTTCAAATTATTTTCCGATACACTTCTGGTTTAGTAATTCTTCTGAAAACTTGTGTGGTGCTTTGTCAAAGAGAACTTTCATAGCACAGGTCTCATAAGTTGGTCATTTCCTGCTTCTGGGTGAGACTGGAAATGCTCCGTGTTAAGAAGCTTGTCAGGAAGGCACATGGTGTGGTTCCCTCCAGTGCAGCAGACTGTAGTAAGAACAGCTGAATCATTTGTACTTCTGTATTGTGGTTTTAGTAAGCACTTCTGGGCTCCTTTTTGACATGTCATAAAATGTAGCTCAGAATAGAACCAATTGGACTTTTTTTTCTGATCTTTACTTTCTCCTTTTCTTTGTGATACAGGAAAAAGAAATAACAATGTTTACTTTCTTTTTTCTGTTTCCCTTCAAAACCATCTTTCTATCAGTAGGTGCTCAGCTGTAGAAATGGAGACAGTCTTCATTTTTGTGATCTCAAGTCAAAGTCTAGGCAGAGTTGGAGTCCATGGGATGTTATGTGTGCTATCATCATCAGTTGGCTAGTTTCTCTAATATTCAGTACTGAGGTATAATGTCAGTACAATTAAACACAAAACCTGCCACTTAAAGAGCTGTGGTGGAATGAGCTTTATAACTGCTTTAATTGGGTAGCTGGGCACTTAACCCAAGTCATCTACACTTGGAATTTGATGCTTGTCTAAACAAACGTCGTGTTGGTTCTTCTGTTGGAATAGAATGAAAACGGAGTATTTAGCAGTGGAGGGGGTTCAGAGAGCAAACAAAATACTCTACTTTTTGTCAAAGAGGCCGTGCTGGTGCAGTGAGCTGGACTGCTTTGTCTTGGAATTTTTATTTTTGCTCTAGTGAAAAGGAATCTGTTGTAGGCCAGCTTGGAACTTCCCATAAGAGAGAGGCACAAGAGACATCTACAGATGGATTATGATTATTAAATTTATTACAATAACAGTTTACAGTACAAGGCACATACTGATAACTTACAGTCAGCTTGCAACACTTGTAATTAAACAGCTGCTTAAATTAAATACAGATGCATTCATGGACGAGTTGGAGGGAATGCCTAATTCTGTACAGCTAAAACTCCAGTTTAATTCCTGCTAGAGAGGAACATGTTCCTAACTTACCAATTTCATTAACTCCTTTTTCAGTGTTCGTTATAGAGTGTGGCAGATAAGTGGAAAGTGAGTTGAGGAGAAGGGATTTCTTTGCCCCCAACACTTGGAATTGCAGTGCAGCCCATTTGGTATCTAGGTAACTGTGTTTCAGCCAAAACAATGTCTAATGTATGCTACATCATCATATCAGCTACCTGATACATACTGGTTACTCTCAGTGCTCTCAGGTGGATATGTAAAATCAAGAGAAAAAGAATCAATTATGAAAATAAATGAAATCAGTGTCATTTTTTCAACCATTCAACCAAACAGAGATAACACAAAATGAACTTACTGTAGGAAGAAAATTTGCGAAAGCTCAAACCAGTATACCCTCTGAAAACAAACAGGAACTGAAGCACCTTGCTAATTCAGCTTATTTAGAATGACAACATAGATGCTTTTTATCTTCGTGTTAGTCAGGAAAAGAGAATTATTAGTTTACTTGAGGGCTTCCTTACCCCCTGTTCCCATACAGACCCCACATTGCATTGTCCTGGTGTAAAGAGAATGGAGATGTAATGTCACTGTTGATCTCAGGGCGTCCTGTTTCTGACAGTACTTCTTGTCCTGTGGCTTTGCTGTCTGCATTGCTTTTTCTATCTGTCTTCAAGTGATTTCAGAAACTTTCATCTCCCCCTGTACCTCTGTAGTCAGGATGTGTTGTCTGGATTTTTTCAGCTGGGAAATTCAGACTTGAGAGAACCTGGGACTGATGTAGTCCACTAGAAAATCATGGCATTTCTTGGGCAGCTCATCAGTTCTGTGCTAACACCATCCGGAGTGCCAGTATGTGGCAGTGTGTGTAATGTCTTAATACAAGTTAGAGATGCATCTTTTGCCATTTAAAATGCTGTTACAAAGGAATGCATTGGTAGTATCACACACAGAGTAGCAGTGACTTTAGCAGTTATTACTCTGCAAATGATTCCATTGGGAATAATGTTCCCAGCTTCAGTCTGTTTGCTGAAGGAGAAACTTTGGCATTGATGCAGATAATGCTGATATTTAATTCAGCCAGTTCTGCTGTACTGTCACCCTTCTTAATAAGAGGCAGCAGAGTGTCTGTTTGAAGGGACTTTTGCAAAAACTGCTAAAAGTTGGAACTGTAAGATAGTTGCTTTTTTAATGAGCCTAGCAGGAAATAGCATCAACTCTGGCAAGAAGTCCATCAGTAAGATAGATCTGTTTAAAATGAGCATGGAGGGAGAAAGGTACCTAGCAATAGCTGGACACCAGGCTGAAGAATGAAGCTGTGTGGTATTTTCTCCTTTATTTCCCACACTTGATACTGAATACAGACATTGTCGATTTTACATTGACATTTCATATGTATTTTTTCAATGATGTACTCATACCAGAAAAGTTTATTAACAACAACCAGTAATTTTCTCTGATTGGCAGTTTGAAGTCATAGTGTGTGTCTGGATGAACTTTTCCTCATGATGAAGATGCTTTTGGAAGTAGTTTTCAAATAAACTTCAAAACTGTTCTGTATGAGTAAGCACCCAGTAAGACAAATTTATTCTGTTCTGGCAGTGCAAGAACATACTCCCTTTTAAAAAGTAGCACAGGAGGCCTTTGTTTGTAATTTGACAAGAACAGTCCTTGTTGCTTAGGGTTATTTCCTTGTTGGAAGTTGGAACTGAGAGCTAAAGATAAGGGAGCTCTGGTCAGTAGGTGTGGTGGCAGTGAGGTGGGTGCTCTCAGAAGGCAGTTGCACCCCCCATGCTCTCCTCTCGTGTGCTTTGTACTGATGTAAACTCTTCAGTGGCTTTCTCAGTGCCTGCTGCTGTGTGTGCATGCATCTCATCATTAATTATAGCAGTGTTTCCTAAGTAAACCATGAAATGTGAAAGAGGCTTTTATGCTCTGTTTAATTCTATTTTTTTAGACTTGTATAACCTATGTGGTAGAGTGAAAACGCAGTGCCTTTACATAATGATGACTATTCAGGTTTATCTAAATTCCCATGTAACTACAGCACAACTAATTTGGCAGTGACAGTCAGTCCGAGGGGCAGCTCCCACTGGAGGTGTATGTACAGACATAACGTGACAAGGTAATGCATACATGGAAGTTAGTTTGTGTATCATCAGTGCTTCAAAATTTGTTACCATCAGTTCTGACCGGAATTTCTCCTGATGAACACAACTGCTTGTTAAAAAACTAACTGCTGTTATTCTTCAGGGTGAAAACCAAATGCATTCACATAAGAACAGGAGCTAGTAAATCTTGGCAGTACGTTTGCGTAAATGTACTTCTGTCAGTCAGCCAAAAAGGTTGTTCTGAGCTTGAGGTCTGTACTAGGAAACAACAGAAAAAGCCCCAGGCTCTGGGCAATCTTAGCTGTGGAACTGAAGTTTAAAAAATAAACAAAAGAAAAGCAGATCTGCAAGAGTGCACATTTTGGCATCTGGACTCAAAGTACTTCACTGTTGGTATACATTTTCCTTGGGAGTAGACGCACAGTCTGTGAGTACAAGGATTTTGTGAACATGTAGCTTAGCTTCAGTGCTTGGCAGGTGACCCACAGACCTTTTTGTTGCTGGACTGTGAAGCCTACGTTACAAAAACTGGCTTTGTACTATTGGTTAAACAAGAAACAACAGAAACATACGATCTACAAATGAAATGAGGAGGAAATGTGCATGCTGATTTGTGCAGAGCTGTGTATAGTGCTGCTCAGGATTTCTTCCTCTGACAACTCCGCTACAAACCTAGGAGCTGGAGAACTTACTAATTAGTTTATAAAACCCTGTGTTACTTGAGTAATATATGGCTATTGGAAATATTTTTGTATTTGTCAATGTGTTTGAAGCAATTAGAACCTTAGAAGCAAATACAACATTGCCCAGTACGAACGATCACATTGAGGAAGATACAGGAGAACTGCCACAGACGTGTGATTCTAAACCTAATCCCACTGCTGCTGCTCATCCTGGAGAGGCTTCTGCAACAGCCCTGGTGCCCACGCGTGGAGTGGTGGTATCCTCACGCACACAGACATCCTCGTGTTTCCAGAATGAGTTGGTTCTCAGGTCAGTCTGGTTAGAAGTGCAGGGCAGGTTTCATTGAATTGCTCGGATAGATGTGCTGGAGGCATCACGTTTCCAAATGCCCATTGTCAGTGTCAGAACCTCCACAGAAAACTCGTCCCGTTGTTATCTCAGCTGGAAACATAACTCCTTGGGTGGAAAGTTTGATTCTGTGCTTCCCCTCTCTCCCCAGAAACCAGGTTAGCTTAAACCGCGTTCATGCGGATGTCTCCAAAAGGAATTTCTGTGGCTGTTTCTGGAGTAATGCTTTTCAGAATGCGCTGTTGGAAAGAAATCAGTGTTAGAAGCTGACTCATTTTGTAGGTAATAAATAACATTGCAGCCACGTGGAGAGGGTTTTGAAATAAAAACACAACTCCTTCCAGTTACACTTCTTCAGCTACAAGGCCAAGACGTTGCAGGGTTGTGTTACTGTTGCACTGTGGTGCTATGGAAGTGCACACTATTAATTCTTTGTAGCAGATATAATGTGAATCAGAGTTTGACAGCTGTCCTACTAATGCTACAGGACTTTACGTGGGCACTCTGAGTTTGTTGAACATGTTCTCTCAGAACTGGTATTTACAAGAACTTACGAGAAGTCCCAAAAATGGCACTGCAGGCTGCCATGGATTTATGGCACAGTACCCTTACTAAGTGTGGGACAGAAAAAGAAACTCATTCTAGTAAGCACACCCAAGGGACCCGATCTGTCACTGGCTCACACATGTGTGATTTCTAGGGAAAGAATTCAAGCATAAAAAGGGACACTTGATTCAATAACTGGATGTGAATGTATCTCAGCCCCCTCAGCAAGACCTGGAAGATTTGTACATCACCCCAAATGGGCAAAAGACAGTGAGCTGACAGTGAGCTAGGAACAAACAGACCGGGGCATCAAATCCTAGACAAAATCACACACCATACTTATAGAAATCACTTCATTCCTAACAGACACGACAGAGCCTACTGGATACCTCCTTCAGTGTTCCAGGAGTGATGATCAACCGATAAACCATGTAGAGTGGGATACAGATGATGGAAGAGGTTCCTATGCAGTAGCCCACCACTGTGGTCCAGTAGGGATAGTTGTAATCAAAAAGCCGTAGCTCAGGGGGGTTGGACAGAAAGCTGCAAGTGACGAACTGGAAAGGAAACAAAAAATGTTTCAACATGTTTAGACAGCACATGCTGTTCCTTCAGGGAACTCTCTGTCCCAGCAAGGAACTACACTTAAAGAATAAAAACCAGAGCAGGACTTCAGAAGGATTAGATGTGTATTGGTCCTGATAAAAATCTCACATGGTGTTAATATAGATTAAACTAAAAGCTTTCAGGTATCCATCCAGGCTTTGGGAAGTTTAAAACTGCTCAAGAACTTGAAGGTTTTACCCAAGCAGGAACTGAAAACCTGTGAGTGTCTGACATTCCAGCTTTGAACATGGCATTGCATCATCTCACTCATCGCTATTCTACAATTATTGCAGTTGTACACTCTGAAATGAGTAGAGGGAAAAGAAATCCGTGGTGTAGCAATTAAGCAATGATGTGGGAAGAGAAGGAATCTTTAGGACACATCTTAATGACTCAGAGTTTGTTGTTCCGGTTGTATGCTCTCTTCTGTTTCAGAATGATGCATTAAGAAATGCTCCGTAACAGTTTATCACTCATTCATATCTGCTGTGAGCATTTCCTTGCTCTATAATCTGAGTGTGGGTTTTATTTTTATGCATAATCAAAATAAATGAGTGGGTTTTTAAGGTTAGACAAACATTACATCTTCCACACATTTTACGGTGCGCCTACGCTCGTTGTATTTGTGTCCTTTTTATCAGAGAGCAATTTCCTTAAGGGTCGAGGTCCCTAAGGAGGGATTCATGGAATAAAGCACTTCTGGGTAATTCCAGCACTGCTTGTCTTCAGTGAGGTTGCACCACTGCAGGGCTCGTGCAAAGCATGCCTGTTTTTCAGTGCTGCTGTTAAGTCTTCCCCGTCCCCTGCACTCCCAGGAGGAAAGCAGCATATAATTAAGTCTTACTCAGAATTTGATTCGTTTTCTTTATACTGCTTTCCCTTCATGACTGTGAGATTTCTTGTGAAACAACAAATGCTTTGCAGCTGAGTGCTACATGAGTAACGTTGGTGACTGCCCTCGGAATTGTTTTTTTTCCAGATTAGCATCAGAAGATCAGGAATACCACTGACATTCCCATAGCAAAATAGCATAGTACCTTCTGGGTATTCCTTATTTTAGTTTAGCTTCCGCAGAGAACACAAATAGCTCTGCCTAGTAACCACACCACCAGAGCTGTGCTGGTTCATGATCACAAAGAGGACAGCAGTTTAAAAATCATTTCTGGTGCAATGCTCTTGTTTGTAACCATTTTTTCCCTTCTTTTTCTGAGGGCAATAAACTAAAAGTCTGTTAGAGATGCACTGATCATTACAGCAGAGTTCAGAATTCACTCTGCAGGTCTTCAGTGCACATTCGGTGCTCATAAACTCCATCCTGACCTGCTCTGCTCCCAGTAACAATCAAAGACAGCATGAACTCATTTGGGATCAGGAAATGAACACTTGATGTTAAAACGTTATCAATAGTGCTGCCAAGACAAACATCAGGATAGGATTTCCAATCCTGAATTATAGATTTATGAAGGTTGCAATTAACTGCAGCAAGCACTACATGGGACACTCTGAAGTTGTCAGTCAGCAGTTACTGGTATTTACTTATCCTGGGTTTCCTCCCAGACACTGTGCTTCATCACCATCTTTTATTTTCGGTGGCAAACATAGAACAACAAAACAAAATAATCTTTGTCCATGAGGGGGGGAAGGAGTTGTTCCAGTCCCAGGCATGTTTATCTAGCTCATCCACAAAAACCCTTAAAATTGTGATTTAAGCATTTTTATTTTAACGAGAATTATTACTAAAGAGCTTCCCAAGAAAATTCTGTAATTGAGCTTTTAGAGATCTAAGGAATTGTTCAATGGTAATTTTGTTGTGCTGGGAAAAATAAGAAAATAAAAAGGATGTGAAGAAAACTCACCAGCAGGAAGATGGGACTGATGGCCACCCAGCACACACGCCAGTACCAGCCTGGAGTAAAGCCCAGCATTTCCTTCACATCGTTGCAAAACTGAGAGATGCCTGCAGGGACAAGAGGGATGAGAGTAGTGACAGCAGAAAGGAGTCCCTCGCACAGAGATGTGTGCACAGCAAGGCAGCACAGGGCCCACCCTGAGGTGCTGTTTTGTTCCTCCAAGCCTTAACTGCACTGAACCCTTAATTGTTCTGAATGATCTCATTACTTTCAGATGTCAGAGTGCCTCTCTCAGAGAACCATCGACAGTCATTCGGATGGATTTGGTTAATAGTCAGTTTTAAGAAAAGCAAACATTTTCCTGAGCCATCAGTGATCTTGTGTGCAAAACCAGAGGAAACGGGGCCCGGGAGTGTCCTCAGTCCCACAGCAGTGCACGTACCATAGAACCAGGCCACTGCCACTGCTTCCAGGAACACCACTGTTAGCACAGCTGGGCCGGTGGCATATTCTTCAAACAGCTTCACCACGTATGCTCCTCCCTGCAAAGGAGATAGTGCTGTCAGTGAACCACAGAGCCAGCGATGGGAGCCCTGTTCTTCATTACTGCCTTCATCTGAAGCAGAATGTTCACAGATGTGTAAGTTCTGCTGCACTGTGACCTGTGCAGTCCTTGGCTGTGCTGCTCTTGCTGTGCGTGGATGTAGTCCAGCAGTGGGGCTGCCATGCAGAAGGGATAAAACTGAATCTCATGGCTGTCTTCGCTGAATTTAATGAACAAATGGGACCTGGTGCAGTGTGATGGGGTGGCTTTTTATGTGCCTCCCTGTGTCACCTTCCTTCAACTTGACTCATAGCTGATAAACAGGAAAAAATATAGGGCATTGCTTCGCTTTCTTACCACTTGGGATACCTAGGCTCAACTGAAGGAGGAAGAGTTTGTGTCTCAGAGAGGAACTACATCTACTTTTACAGTAAATGCTCTCACTGAGAAGAGGATTGTGTGTAAATGAGCAAGAAGAGTGAAACACAACAGGAAACCCATGTGTATTTTCTATGTCCCTTACAGTCATCGTTCTCATAATTCAAAATGTTGCTTGCTGTGAAAATGAAATCCCACGAGCCACGAAGGGACGATGTGGGGTAACTGATGATGCTTTCCAGCTGATTGGGTGAGGAAGATTCAGATCATTTGGCAGAAATCTCTGGAGAGTGGTCCAACAACAGTCAATGGCAGCAATTTCTTGTGGACAATTTTTTTGACCTTTTTATTAAACACAGTATGTACTGGGGTTGGACTCGATGATCTCTTGAGGTCCCTTCCAACCCCTATGATTCTATGATTCTGTGATTTCTAGCATTGGGAAAATGAAAATAACAATCCATTATTTTTAAACATGGAGGTTGGGAGGGTGAGAAGCAAAGCACATGTGCCACGTCGAAGCACCCCTGCCTGCTGACTTAGCAGCTGGAGCAGTGGCTGTGCCAGTTAGGATCTGCAGCACAGCTTTGCTGAATTGCAATGGATTGTTTTGCAACACATTTCCTAGTGAGAGGTACTGCTCACATTTAGAGATTCATTCTGACTTCTTGAATCTCTTTTAAAACAAAAATACAACCTTCTCTGTGATGTCATCTGCAAGAAACTGCCAGTGAGGAAAGTTGAGGACGGGGTGAGATACTTACAAAAGTCAGGGTTGCTAATGACCCCAAAAAGCAAATGATGATCAGACCGAGGACAAAGAATTCCCTGCGCTTGCTCCGGATGTGTGGGAATTCATCCAGGACTCCAGTAATCACTCCCTCTAGTCCTGCAAACTGAAAAGCATGGAAAAAATCAGTGGAAAACGGGGCAGTTTTACCTGGAGAAGGAACTTGAAACGCTGTGCTTTACTCTCCCTGTAGAGTTGGTACAATTGCTGTCCAGACTTCCTTCAGAATGTTTTAGCAGGAATTTAGTCTTCCCGTTTCAGGAGCAAGCACCTATTACAGGAAGTGCTCTATTACAGGGAATAAACTGCTGTTATGTATGAAGTGGCTCAGTGGAACTAACATTGTGCAACCAGCAGTGCTGAGCCTTTCTAGAAGGAGCTGATCCTCAGTCAGTAAAACAGGCTCACGTGGCAGTGTTTTTAGAAGAGCTTCATTCTGCAGTGCTGTTGAGGAAGCTTTCTCCTATTCCCACCTTTTGAGTCCAACTAGTGTGAAAGAACATCAAATGGGAATTAATTCATTGGTTTCTAAGTTCACAAGTACAGGACACAGGGAGCACAACCCGTAAGGCTGCGTACAGCCAGGAGTTCCTGAACCACGTGCTCTAGCTGTATTCCCAGGTCCACTGCTATTTATCACAGTGTGACTTCAGCAACTCATTTAATCTTATTTAAGCCTCCATTTCTCCATCACTGAAACTGGAGTAGGGGTTTCTATCTTACAGGAGGCACATGGAGAAGCCAGTCCTGTGTTAAACCCTTTGGTGCCAGCGCTCTGTTTGTAATTCTGCTCCTCATGGTGCTGGCTGGGGTAAGGAAGACACCAAACATCATTCATCCACCTCTCTCAGGTGTTGTCTACTCACCGTGCTGTCTAATCCCAGCGTGAGTAACATCAAGAAGAATATGATGGCAAAGAAAGTTGAAGCAGGCATGTTCGCAATGGCCTCAGCGTAGGTAATGAAGAGCAGACTGGGTCCTGGTGTTAGAGTGGAGAAGCAGAGGGACCTGTTAGTGCTGCTGTGGGGAGGAGAGCTTCTTTCACTTCCCCCTGCCTGCATCCATGTGCAGTTAGAACAGTGCTGTGGGGCTGCACGCATGACTTCTGTATGCTGGTGTTACGGAGTAGTATTTTAGCACATTTGTAACAGTGCCTTTAGCATAAAAGAAGACAGTATCCTGAATTACGTACCAAGTGCTTGGCATAATCTTATCCACTTGTTCGAGTTGCTAGTTCTCTCAATGCAAAGTACACAAATACATTCTCTTAGAAGTCCAAAAGTTAGCCTACCCATGTCTTTGGCAACCTCCGACACATCTTCGTTCCTCATCTCGGCCATGTAGCCCAGCACAGTGAAGATGACAAACCCGGACACGAAGCTAGTCATGCAGTTCACGGTGCTGGTAACCAGGGCGTCTCTGCAACGGAAGACCTCGCTCACATCAGGGAATCCTCATGTGCTGGGGAGGGCCCTGTGCTGCCGGCTGGGGGCAGTGCTGGAGCTGCACTCCTGCAGCAGTTAGGGGAATGCAGCGGAAGGAGCAAGGAGTGGATTTGGGAAAGCAAACAACAACAAAGCAACTTCTCATTGCTTTTCCTAAGAAGAACTTCCAACAGGTTGTAACCTTAGTCTGGCACAGGATTAAATGCTGGATTGATGCTTGCAGAAATATTGGACCTCTAAACTGTCAGGAATTGCTTTAGGAATATTAAAGAACAAAGGAATTCTTTAATTATATAAAGAGCTTTGTTTTGTTTTGTTTTGTTTTCAAGGAAACAATTACAAATTGCCTTTCAGCTCAAGGCTCTGAAGTCACACCCTGTCTGAGTGCTGAGATTCAGCATTTCTCATCTGATTGTCAGGGGGCTGTGCCATTTTGTTGCAGCAAGGTTTACATCTTGTCCTCCTTGCTGTCATTGGTGGAGATCATTTCTCTTTAGGGTAGGCACAACAGAAAAAATGCTTGAGCTTGCATCTCTGTTCTGTCATGCTGCTGTGTGGTTTGTATGTATAAAGCTCTGACAATTCAGTCCCTTTCACTGGCACTGTTTCCTTTTGGTAAACACCAGCACTTATATTCTTAAATTCAGTTTTACATATAGAATGAGGTAGTACTCACTGGTAGCAGTTGTTATGGAATTTGTTGTAGCTGGCATAAGCCAATAGGACCCCAAAACCCGGGCCAAGGGAGAAAAAAATCTGAGCTGCTGCATCCACCCAAACCTGAAAAATGATAAAGATCAAGAAAAAAAGATAATGAGACAGATGGGGTGAGTTTGGCAGGTTCAGAATATCACTTAGCCATACAAAGTGATGCAGCCCTGGTACACTTATGTTCTAGTCCCGATCTAATGAACATTTGTTAAGAAACGTGTTAGTATCTCCTATAGTTTGGTCTTTGCTGTTGCAGTTTTCATTGGTGATGCAATTAGGATTTATATCAAAACAATTTACTGCAGACAAAAAGCTGCTACATTTCTTTACACAATGTTGTAAGTGCCTACATCTGGCAGCATCGCAGATGAGTTCAGTGATTGGCCTGTAATTGGGTTACCACAGCTTCTGCAGTGTATGGAGAGCTCTGCCCATGGCCTGCTGGTGGCCCTGGCCCATCTTTCTGTGTGTGCTGTGCTCAGTGTTTGGCCATGGGTCCTCCAGGCTGAGATTCTTCCTTGGCACACAAGTCGCATTGGGCAGTGTGGATGCAGCTGTAGTTTGAGGCACTCGGTGCAGCTTTGTCGTAGCTGTGATAGATGCAAGTGTGATGATCTTGTTATGAAAAGCTTGTTGTACTTGAAGAGCAGCTGCAGCTTTAATGAGTGGTGTTCCTAAAGTGCTAATATCAGCTCTTCTTCTGAAGGTGAAAGTCCTCGTTTGTTTATCCTCTTTTGTTTGAAACCTGGAGTTCATTACCACTCATTTCTAATACTCTCTGCCATCGTGTGAGGCCATCCCGTATCAGCCACAGACAGAACTCTGTCATCGTCCAACACACAGATTGTGATCTGCTGTCCTCACTTCAGATACATCCAATACAATATCAATGCCCTTTATTGCTTTTTCAGAAGATGTGGTCCCTTATTGAAGATGCTGCTTTATCAGAGACTGGTGTCTTTTCATTTCCTCTTCATTCAAACCTCTCCATATCAGCTGGGGAGCAGCAGACTTGCAAACATTAGGATTTTTAATCTTTGTATTTGTAGTATTTATTGCTTTGGGGTTTTTCCATCACTCTTCCCACTAGAGGCTTACACAGGGACCTCAGTGCAGCCTTCAGCCTGATGGACCACTTGTCACCCGCAGAGTTCAGAGCTAAATCAGACAGTGGAACGGGTTGGCTTTTTTTTTTTTTTTTATTAGCACAGTCTTGTCCTCATTCCTCCTCTCTTTTCAAACCTTGGTGTGGTGTGCAGACCCAACTGATCCATTGCCTCTCCAGTGCACTTGCCCATGTCCACTCACCACTGAGTCATGCTTTAGTTGGCAGCTAAAGAGACCCTCCCTGGGCTTATCTGGCAGAGTGTGTCACAGGATGGAGACTTTACATTTCAACTCTGGTAACTATAGACACCACTGGGTGTGGGAAAGTCTGCCTGAGCATATAATGACCCCCTCCCCATCAAAACAACTGCAGCTAATCCAGATGGTAGGGCTCAGTAAATGTAGTTGGCACAGTGTGACAGCAGTAGTCCAGGACTGTGTTGTAGTGTAGCAGCAATCATCACAGCTTCTTGCAGTGTCAGGATGTTCACTATTTCACTGTTAGTTCAAGCTAAATTCATGAACTCAAATAGCAGAATAGAACCAGGAAACCCCATTTAGTCCTTAATATCTATATAGCTATGGAAAGAATAGGACAACTGTTTAAACAAGAGCATCATGTCAGGCTTTTAATTCTGTGCTGAGACACTATGTAATTGTATTTTACGTTGAAAGTACACACTGAAGTTTGTACACGTGGTACACATGCTGAAAGGCTGCACGTGAGCCCCAGCTGTTTTGTAACGCCCTTACCTCGGTGGCCAGGAGTTTCTGCCATTCTGGTTTCAGGTAGTAGAGGACACCTCTCCACGCCCCAGGCAGAGTTGCCCCTCTCACGAGCAGGATAAAAAGTATGACATAAGGGAATGTGGCTGTCACCCACACCACCTGCGAGGGAGAACATTGAGATCATGTTTGCCATGGGTAGAAAACTAAGAGGTGGTAAGAATTTATGATAACTTTCAAATGATAGCTCTTAGCATTCGTAACATCTTCATATGAACTTCTCAAAAGTTCTGTAAACAGGCAGATTGCACATAAATATCCATGCTTTCTCTGTGCAGGGTTGATGATGTGCACAGAACTGTGGCATAACTTGCTGTTACATATTACTTGGGTAACAGTAGCAGTCATTCTGCAGCAAGTGCTTCCCAAATAGGTGAGGCTACAATCCCTGCCCTGAGGACAGTCTGGAATAACTGTCATGTTAATTGGCTCCTTTAGAACTTCTGCTAGGCTATACTGTACCAAGTGATTTGTCTTGCTTTTGCATTCACCTTGCCAGACGTTTTGACCCCTTTCCAGATGCTGAAGTATACAATGATGAAGATTAACAATAAACAGAGGGTCAATTGCCAGCTAATGCCCCCCAGGTCATCCAGCCCATTGGACCTATGCACCTGTAGAACTTGGCGGCTGAAAGAGGAAAGAAAAACACAGTGTAGACATTTTTGTAACAAATATGTTCAGTATGCTTTGAGCAGTTCCTTACTGTGGTCTGAGCATTACAAGAAGTCCTGAGGCCTCAATAATTAGACTTCAGAGTCATACTATTTTGGATTTTTTTACTTACATGCCTGATATTAACAGTGCACCAGTGATGATAAATGGTAAATAATAGCCAGACAGTTGGAAACCTGTGATCTAAAATACAGAGTACCCTCCCCCACACTCTAAGCTTACATCCCCCTACAGGTATTCAGTTAATTGAACAGTTCAGAAAAGTATACCATTACTAAACACCTCTGCTCCCCCTCCAAAGAAAAGCTTGCTACATGTTCCACCATTCTGTCCTCACTTACATGCACTTACGTATAAAATTCTTCTGCAGGAGAGATGGAGTGCAGGGCCCAGCTGATGTTGTCCTTGCTGAAGTAAGTAGTGCAGTTGCCTGTGTTCCATGTGTTAGTGCAGCTGGTCCATGGCAGCTCCGTCGTGAAGGAGGACACGAGGTAGTAGAAGACCCAAGCCATGATGGTGTTGTAGTAGGAGGCTACATAGAGGTCTATTATACAGATGGCAAAGCCAATGCCTAGCAGGGTAGGAAATAGGTAAATGAAATGAGTGTAAGTTAGGCCACAAAAAGGAAGGAATTGGTTATTCACATCACCCACAATTAGTAACTATGAAGGCAGCTCTGCAGGAGGTACATGTACCCTGCCATGTATCTACAACACTGCAGTTTCTTAAGGCTTCAGAAAGTTCTGACTCCAAAAGAATGTTCTTAATCAAGACAATATAGGCTTAAATATTTTTTCAGCTGCTCCTAAAATTTGGTATTTAGAAACTGCCATCTGGTACTTTCAGACCAGAACTCCGGCACTGGGAGTAAGAGTAACAAGTTCATAGAATAGAATAGATCCTACTACATTATTTCTATTTCTGTAGGGAATCTTCCTTCCTTCCTGTTCTCAATTTTGCCCAGGATTCAGTAATTCTGTACTTATTTCTTTTTCAATTACATGCTTTTCTTACTTCTTTCAAGCTTGAGTCAGAGCAGCCTTTGTAATCAATCGGAGTTGCGTGACATACATGTGCATGAGAGCACACACACAGATTTACAGATGTACTTAAAGCTTTAGGAAAGCTTTCTTTGCAAAGCCAAAACTGTGTGTAGAATTAGTCTTACTTTGTTCTATGTTATTTTCAGATTTTTTTTTTTTCCCAGAAAATTCATCTTTATAGGAAGATCTTATACCTATTCATAAAATTCCTAGTAATTCTCCATTTCCCTTCATTACCTTTGAATATAGGACATATTTTTCTCCAAATTGAAATACACCCATTCCTGTGGTACTGTCCTAATGCCAATTCCATATAGAAGAGAGGAATACCACCAAAGATGGCCATAACTGTGTAAGGAATGAGGAATGCTCCTGCAAGAGACAAAGCAGGTCATTATAACTCTTATAGGACTTCTCTTCCACTAGTTTCAACACTCCATAAACAACAGTTCCTTTTACTCCGCAGGGAAAATGCACATCCCCTCCCTACAGTGTGCCACACTGAGTTACCATGGGATTTCTCACAATTAACTATACAGCAGTGTGAATAAGAGGCAACAGTCTGGCCAAACTTATCATGTTTCTGTAACAAGTATACATGGGATTCACCAAGACTGTGTTGCCTCTACAGTATGAGGTGAGATACAGACAGTAGTGAATTTGTTTGGTAGTGTACATCAGGGAGGCAGAAGTGTTTTCTGTCCAATCTCTCCTTGAGGAGATGTATATTTTGGCTGGAACGTCCATGAGTCTCAGTCCTAGCTTTCCTAGTGAGTGTTTTGACAAGTTGGTTTATCTGGTTTTAACACTCCTTTGGACAGGGCTCTCATCTTTTCTCTCAGGTTACTCTGCACCTAACCAGCTCTCAGATCCTAGTTGTTTCATTTTTTATAACTTATCCTATCCTGTGGGACAAGTTTTCCAGTCTGCTCGAAGAGTAATTAATTTTCTGTTACTGCTACATCATGTATGATATTAAAATAAGTCACTATACTAATTCATTAGTAAGCAAGGTAGCTGAATGTTAAGGAGCAGCATACAGAACTGGTCACTGACCTCCTCCATTTTGATAGCATATGTAAGGAAATCTCCACACGTTTCCCAGATCCACTGCATATCCAATGACAGAGAGCAGAAAGTCAATTTTTTTACTCCAGGTCTCTCTGTCTTCCAGCTCCATCAGCTGCTGCTGGCCCTCTGCCCCACACGTGGTGGATGTGGTGGTTGTGGTGGTGGTCATGGCCACTGTGGCAGTGCACTGCGCATCTTCCACCTCTCCCATGCCACTGCTCTGAACTCCTGAATAGCCATTTGAGATCTGAGCTGCCTCCTCTTTATCTCCTTGGCCAGGATGTACTTTATTCCCATCCTCCATGAGCCGTAGGGCAGATCTGGGGTTCCTGATCAGAAGTCCGTTCTCTTTACAATCTTCTTCTTTGTTACAGTCTGAGGTACCTCTCTTGGAAGTCAGTGGCTGAGTCTCATTGCTTGTTGCCTTCTTTTCCATTTTTCCAAGATTGATCCTGCTCACTTGCAGACAGGCAGCAGCACACAGTTCCCTTCAGCTTATTTTCCCACGCTTTTATTTCCAGCGTATTCCCAATGCTCTCAGAATTCCCCTTCCATATTTAAATCCATCAGTCTGAAGGCACGAACACCATCTAAGAAATGAAATACGTGAAAAAAAAATCTGTTACAGAGCTTATTGATGCTGGTAACATTCACATTACAATTTGGGCAGTTTCTGTGATTAAAATACTTTTGGAAGTAGTTAACCATTACTGCATGAAATATGAATTATTTAGCAGATAATCCACTCATCCTGTGATTTCTACCAGTAATTTCTGCATTCGCCCAGTATGAAGAGGGAAGAAGTAATTAAATGAATACTTGGATAACAACAGGTACACAAATTACATTTCACAATCGTCTTTCTTCAGGAGTCCCCCAGTGCGTGCCACGTTTCACAGCAGATCTGGAAAGCTTAAATGAAAGTTTGGAAAGTTCTGTCAACACTGGTAACGAGAAAAAGAAAAGAAGAACAGGAGATTCCAGTTTGGTTGGTCTGAATCAGAAGCAATTAACATCTGGGGCTGTTTAGGACAAACCTTGACCCCCATGCTGCATAATTCCTCAGAGAAATAAAGGCATCTCTCACCCTGTTTGGGTTCCAGCCCTGGGAAGGGCAGTGGACACTGCTCCTACAGCAAATCCCAACCTGTTCTCTTCACAAAGGCTAAAAGAGTAATCCAGGGGAAACAAAACAATCCAAAATTACAAAAATAAGGAAAGAAAGAATGCAATTAATTGTTCCTTGAGAATAAAAAAGAGCAGCAGCAGAACTGCTGGGTCCTGTTCTGTTTTCTGCTCCTTTGTTCTGGTGCTGTAAATCCTCAGTCAATGAAACATCAAAACAGATCCTTTGTGCCACAGGTGCCCTGGGGCACCAGTCTCACTTTATGGCTTGCAAAGCTTCACTCCATCTACGTGATGCCCCCACATAGTAAATGATCATAACTACATCTCATTTTTCCTTTTCAAAGCATTTTCCACCACCGTAAATACGATTGCAACATCCCGAGCAGAAGAATAAGCATTACTCCACTTTCAACTCTTGGAAAAACCGAAGCAGGGTGGGAATATTATTTGCTCATTGTTGGAATTTGCTCACTGCCAGAGCTATTAACACACAGGTTTTTCCCAGATTTCAGTCTTGAGCAAAGGCTGTTTGCTAAGCCTCTTTGCAAGGAGGCGAGCAAAAAGGAAAGGAAAGTTATCGAGCTGCAGAGCACGCAGGAGGACCTTCTCCAGGAATGTTTTTATAACTTCTAGAAATCTCTGGGCTGCTCACACTTACTTTCTGTGCTTCCCCAGATAACGCTGTTTTCACCTTCTAGCAAGCAGCTTATCATTAATGTTGGATTACTACCACAGCAGTACTTTGCTATAATTGGTTAATCATCATAAAGACTGAAACATTTTCAGAGCACCCTAGAAAAATACATGTCAGAGAACAGTAAGTTCTGTTTTACCTGCAGGACTATGGAAACGGTGTGTCTTTGGAGTCCAAAACTTTCCCAGCATCCCAAAAGAGCCTTGGTAGATGGAAAAAGTCCTGCCACCACTGGCAGCAACAGAAAAATCCTAGGAAAGGCCACAACAAACCCTTCTCTCCATTGTGTATGGCATGTTAAGCATAAGACAGGAATATGGAAAAGAAACCTGAGCCCTTCTGGACTTTATACCTCTTACTCATAAGTGGGAAAGCAGTAAAGGATGTTGATTTAACTGCATTATCTGTGAGACTGAATTTTCCATACCATTTAGTGTATTCATAAAACATTTTCGTTCTGCAAGCAGATATGTTTTGGCACGTCCTGGGGGGAGTTTGTTGAATATAGCGTGGTTTCCTGGATCTGTGACAATCAAGATTTTTGTCTTATCTGAATCTAAGCTCCTTCTGCAGACCACAGGAAAGAAATATCACATCAGTTGACATATTTCTGTGGACTTCTCAGTAGTTTGAACCTCAGCTATGCATTGTGACTTGTGAACTTGGAGGGGCTTCTGCTGGAATTTGAACTATTCCTTTCTGAGAATAAATTCCAGCTCACCAGCTACCATCTGTGGACTGAGGCTGCTCCAGAGCCCTGCAGTGGTGCTCACTGAGTTGGCACATGGAAACAGAACCGTAAGATTTCATTACCCTTTAAAAGAAAACAATAACAAACAGCAAGAGAATGCACGCTACTACAAAGAGTGTTGACAGTGGCAGAAGTAGAGTTCTTGGAGTTGAGAAGTATGCTAGGATTATTAGGGAAATGGGAAAATTATGCTAACAGTGAGGGATTTTGCCCACTTTCACCCCCCATGCACCCATCTCTCTGCCGCTGCAGGACCCGTAGGACACATTACTGTAGTGAATAATGAAAGGGATGGCAGTTTATTACCTATTTTTTATCTGAGCTGTTGCAAAGGTTGCTCTTACCAAAGTACCTACTGGCTTCTTATCACCAACCTGACTAGTGCAGAAGGAAAAAAATACAAAACTGCACAGAGTTGGAATCCTGGAACTATGAAGGCTGGAAAAGATGTCTTGGATTCCCAAGTCCAACCCATCCCCACTGTGCCCACTGACCACAGCCCTCAGTGCCACATCCCCATGGGCCTTGAACACCTCCTGGGACGGGGACTTCCCCACCTCCCCGGGCAGCTGTGCCAATGCAGCATCACTCTTTGAAGAAGAAACTAATCCTAATATCCAACCTGCTCTGCCCGGAGCAGCTGAGGCACCACTTAGATCTGTTGCAGCCATGCTGGGCTAAACTGAGCAGTGAAGTTATGTACTTCACAGAGCTTGGCTCGAGCCACCAACCCAGTTCACATAAAACGATTATTAATTAAATGATAATTTTTTGGTTACTCCCACTCAGAGCTAAATTTAAGCCAACAGTAGATGCCCAAAGCCAGCTCCTTTGTCTCTACCAAAGCAACCCCAGAGGAGCACCCCTGTCCTGGGGTCTGGATCCTTGCTGAGCGGGGAGCCACAGAGTTGAGCACTGCTTTGGGTATTCTCGAGGCATGCAGTGACCTCTCGTGGCAATGTGGGAATCCCTGTCATGCTCTGCCATGCAGTAAAAGAAATCTTCCCAGCACATTAATACTAAATTATTTCCCAGTTCTCTGTATTTTTAAAGGAGAAATCCAACTCTTGCTAGGCCTAGGAGATTACGGCAATTAGGTTGTTTCAAGGGAGGCAAATCCCAACATTTTGTGAGAGGTGGGGCAGCTGCAGCTTCCTGAATTCCTCAGCACACAACTTGTTTGGGCCATGCACGGCCACAGAAGTCATTACAAGTCCCTTGCCATTCACAGCACTGCAGAGCACGTACCTTTACATGCATTTTACTGCAAACGAATGACGGTCTCTTTTGATATCTGAAACCAGCACTTGCTGGAGTACAGCCCCTGCCTGGGTTACAGCTCCATTCCTGCAGGAAAACCCCCACTGTTGCCAACCCTCTGCCTTCCTCCTGCCCATTTACACCTGCAAAGAGTTAAACTACGTAGAACCCCACGACAAAATGTTAATCTGTACTGCTGGCAAACAGCACCAGGTACGAGATGATTTCTGCTAGCTTGACCTAAGCTTTACCTCCATCACGAAGTATATCAGGCTGTTAGAACTACGTGGCTGCTTGACTTCATGTTGCACTATGCAAAGAAGATGCAGCTCATACAGGAAGAGGGATGTAAATGGAAAGAACCAAGGCACTGTTCTCTCTAGTGACCTCAGCTATTCCCAAGAAGGTTTAATATGGGTAAGACATGAAAATAAGGCTTGAAAATGATAGTACTGGGGGAATAGCAACTTGGACTGTGAGTCTAATATCACACACTTGTCTGTTTCTCAGCCTGAAGGAGGCAGCAGGAGAGAGAGGATTTACCTGGAAGAATTTGTAGAGAAGAGAGACACTGTTCAGTAGTGGGAATGCTGCGAAGCTGTCAGCCATCATTTAAGGAACAGAGAGCGGAGGAAAACACTTCTGGTGGCTCAAGAGTGTCCATAAGTAGTGCAAGGAAGCAGATAAGCACTGAGGGAACAATAATCCTCCTGCATTCTTCCTCAAATTATTTATATCACCTTGTAGGAAGACTTGAGCAAATATCAGCAAAGAAATAGAGCAGCGCTCTGCCACGTGGCTCTGCACAATGACCTGCTCCACGTTTCAGCTGGAAGATGGTCTGCTCAGCCCCTGCACCTGGACGCCAGCAGCCACATTCCTATGGCTGGCAGGTTTTTGTCTAAAGGAAGCAGGGAACAGCCACCAGTTCCCAGATGGACGCTTGGTAATGGATCTCTCTGAGCTGCAGGGGCTCTGCAGGGGCTCTGCTGACTGCACTGTGGGACACCTGTCCTGCAGACAGCTGCATTACACTGCACTGGTGCTGAGGACATGAAGTGGTACAGCAGAGCTGTGGGAACACAGCTGTGGAGGAGAGTTAACACATTGGGATCGGGTGCGACGCAGAGTGAGCACTTTGTTAGATTTCCAGTACTGTTCCTAATGAAAACTCAGCAGTTCATCTTTCCTTGGAGGGAAGCAGGAAGGAGATTACATACTCCGTGTGCTCCCAAGTGTGGGAATAATTTGGGGCTATCATTAAATTCCCAGTTTGGAGGCAGCGTTTGCTAATTCATGTAACGCTCTGAAACTCACTGCCCCCTGCTCAGTTACAACACGGACCACAACGCTTGCGAAACTCACAGCGTGCACTCCAAGAATGCATCCAGCACCCAACAGAAGAGGGGAGAGCTCCCCATTGAAACGACTGCTCACAACCCACACAGCAAAAATTCCACAAGCAATGCTCCAAAGAACCCAAACCCCTTAAAAGCACCGTCCTCCTCTCCCCAGGCTTCCCAGCACACCAACGCATGCCTTCCTCGAGGCACTGCACGTTCAGTTATGCTGCATTCCTCACCTAACTTCTGTGTCACGCTGCAGATGGACCCAGTGAGCCAGTTGTTTTCAGCAGTAAACTTGATTGACTCACACACGTTTACAACACACACCTCAGATCCACCTCTTGCAATAAATCTGTCCCATTCGGTCGCATGATTTGCTATGCTGCAGCAGTTTATCTTTCAAAACATAATTTCGTAGGGTTAATAAAGTTCCTTTTCTTCTTCTGAAATAAGTAACAGCTTGCAAATGATATATTTATGCTTTTGCTTCAGATTTGCTTCTTCTCTGCATTTCTCTTCAGAGTTTTCGTATTGTTTGGGTGTTTTTTTTATGCAAATGTTATATAAACCCTGCCTCCATAATGCACTGATGTGGCAGCAGAGCCTCAGATTTCAGAGTGGCACAGCACAGTGCTGCACGCATCCAACTCCCTGTGGCTGTGAGTGCAGACAAGGGCACGGCACAGAAAAGCAAAGAAAGACATTACCAGCCTAAAAGCCAAAGCAAACTTTCACCCCACATCCACACCTCTGTGGTTTTGCTTTACCCAAAGCTCTGTCACTCGTTCCTTTTGACTCCGCTTTAAGAGTCACTCCAAGATCTTATAGGTTAGAGATAAAACAATGAACGCGTATACCTACATATATCTACATATACACGTGTGATGATTTAGGCTGCTGTTGGTATTTCAGATTTTAGAGGCAAAGTTGAAAGAGGCAGCAAGAAGTCCAAGCTAACGAAGCCCCGTGCCTGCTGCTGCTGCAGGGCAGCTGCTCAGACACCACCTCGCACCCTGTCCGAATTTCTCAAGGCATCTCACACCAGAGGCACCAGGTCTTCCCTTACCTGTCCCTCAGCCAGGTTGGCAGTGCTTTCCTCCTCGCAGTCGTCCGAGGAGCCTTCACCCACATCTGCTGCAGGTCCCAGCACGCAGCCTGTGTGCAGCACGGCACCTCGGGCAGCTTTTTGTACACCAGTCCCCCTCACATGGTCTGATTTGCAGATAATCTGCTGCCAAAGAGCTCTTTAAGAATTTTTGCGTCACTTTCGCGAAATAAACTTTTATGTTTCACCGGGGCTGCAGCTCGCCTTTCCTCCTAGAGGTGGGTGGCTCCATTCGAGCCGCTGGAAGGAGCGCGGTCCAATGGAGGCAGAGGGCAGAGGGGAGCGGCTCAGCGGGGACAGCCAGGCAGGAGCTGCAGGGACCACACATGGGGCCGGAGTGCTGCCTGCAGGTGGCCCTGTGGGGGATGCAAAGGTGGGAAGGACGGGGATCTGTACCATCACAGCAAAGAGCTCGGAAGGAACATTACTGCTAAACACTTGTGTTGCTTTAATGAGATAAGTGTAGTTGGAGCACGGCACGCACAAATCCTTTAGGAAGTGTTGCAGTACATCTGCCAGGGGCTGCTGCTCGTCCCACCGCCCCTCCGACCCCCCCCATTAAAACGGCATTCCTTTCCTCCTCAGCTTTACGTGTTGTTTATAAAGGGCCGTGAATCGCAGCTCAACCAAACGGTGCCGTAGTTTGGTTTGAAAAAGAAAGGGGAAGAAGCAGAGCGGGACGAGCAGGAGTTAACGGGTACAGCAGCAGCACTTCGCTGCGAGCGGCTCCCAGCTGGCAGAGGTTTGCTCCAAGCAATTACATGGGGGAGAAAACACACAAAACTGATAAAAACGAAAAGCACAGGGTCGGAATTAGCGCGGTCCTCGTCCGGGTCCCTCTCCGTAGCAGCAATGTGTCACTGGCACCATCTCAAGGATGGCTCCAGCGCTGCAGCCACGGACAGGTGTACCGAAACAGACCTCTGCTTCACTGCAATTCTTGTGGCAGTGCACTAACAACGTTTTGTCAGTTGACCTCAGGTATTTATTGCTCTCTCGGTGAAAACAGTGAGCTCATCTTGTCGTGCCGTGCTCCCCTGCTGCACTCCTTCCAAAGCAAACACTTTGGGTGGTGTTCATCTGTGCAAGTCAGTGTCCTCACCTGCAATCATCCACCATCTGCCCCGTGCTGCTGAGGACAAACATCATCACACCACTCCCACCAAACCTTTCTTAAGATCAGAGCACAGTGTTGTAGTGCAGGACCAGTGCCGTGCTGGGCCAGGAGGATGGGATGAGAGCTCTGTGCCTTTTGGTTCAGGTTTCCAGCTCTCACTGCTGGGAGACTGCAGTGCATGATCCCCTCTCACCACTTCTTCCCTCCTACAGGAAACTGTCTGTATCCCTGTGTGCCTCGGGGCTCTGCTCTTTGTGGAATCACATCTTTCTGAAGTCTTAGTGCCATAACTTCGAGGTTTCTGTGTCTCATTCTCCTGCTGCATTCTTTGAACAAGTTCTGAAGCACTGCTGCGTAACACCCATCAAGCAGCTGAACTGCTTTCATCAGCTCTTAGCAGTGGCACCCAGTGCCAGTGCTCAGCCATTTCTGTGGGGTGTATGAAGCTGTAATGTGAAGAACAGTGCATTAAGAGCACAGAACCACCTTTCATGACTTCAGAACCACCTTTCATGACTTGTACTGTGGCCTTTCAGCTCCATTCAACTTTTTTTTTTTGTTAATGTCTTCTGCAGCAGCATGTGTTTGTTGTTCTTGAATTTCTTGCCAGAAGCCTGGAGCCTTTGGGGCGTAATGTAAGTAACAGACCTCAGATTTCAGCTGACCCATCTCCATTGAGGAAACACACTTATCCTGAATGAGATGTTCTTTCAGATGCTGCACTGAGACAGTTTCAGAATTTCAGGGCACCTTTCGTACTCCACAGAACCCAGGTGGTTTAGGGAAGGTACAGAAGAACAAGAGCATTAATTCAGACATACACGAGACATAACTTCAAACTCTTCCACAGCTCTCCACAGATAAAGCAGCAGTAACTCCAGCCACCAGAACCAGCAGCAAAGTGACCTAACAACAGCAGTACCAGCTGCACCAAGAGATTAACACCAGCTCTGCGAGCACGTCTCTGCTTCACTGCCAATAAGAGGACAGGAACAACTCGCAAACAACACAAAACAAATCCTCAATTATTTATTTGTTGCTATCTTTTGCTCAGTTAGGAGTCAGATCACATTGAGAAGCTATTACATTTGGCTCTGGGATAAAAGAAATTCTGATTTTTGTTCCTTGCTGATTTCTAAGTGAAAACACTGGGACATCCACCCGGCAGCTCAGGAGCCTGGGGGTGTTCTTCTGGCATCAGAACTGTGCTGAGAGAGTTCAGAAGGGGAAATCTGATGCCAAGAACCTACACACCACCACTGTACACTGTTTCCCCTTCAGCCACTGCCTTTTCTTTTTTAGCAGGGTGTTATCTTCTGACTCCTGACAAACTATGATAGCTGCCTTTCATAACATCTTCTGTCAATGTTTTCCAAGTGTCATAGGAACTGCCTTTGAATTGTCACTACATTGTTTTATTGGCAGAAACTGCAGAAGGAAACTACCTGCTAGCTGCCCAGTTCCTCCAGACTCCAAAGGTCTTCCTAGGAGCATGCAAAGGAGATCAACCAACCAAACTGAACTGCAACAAAGGTGAAGAATTGCTTTTTGTTTCTCATGTTTCTCACTCTAACCTAATCTTTGGGCCAGGCAGCATAACAGAGCACACTACCCAGTGCTGTGCCTTAAACTACAGGCAGCTGTGAGCAGCAGCCTTAGAGCCAATTGTTCAGCTGCCTCTGGAGTTCTCCAAGCAGAAACACTGCTCTTGCTTTGACATGTCTATTGCCCTTCGCCTGCTCCCCCTTACAGAGATCTTATAAAACTGCCAGACGTAAATGCAGAACTGCTTCTGCCAGATTGGCTTTGTTTCCTATTATGTGTTTTAGGCATGTGGATTTTCTGTGCTTATTTGAAGGAAAAAAAAAAAAGCACTATTGTATAAGCTGTGGTGGGAAATATCTGGGTAAGGACTCCAGAGATAAGCACACATTGGACAATACCTTTAAATACTAAAATTAACAGAAAAACTGGCCTGGAAACAAGTTTTAATTTGTCAAGCTCTATCACCGCCATCAGAGCTGCCACAGGCAACAAAGAAGTTCACCAGTTAAACTCTGGAGAACAAGCCAGCCCTCCTTGGTGGCTACAGTAGTGGGTAGGTGGTGTAAAGGGAACGGAAGGAGTGGTGTCATGTCACAGTCAGATTTTGAAAGGCCAAAACAGTGACCTTTCCACAGGAAAAAAAAAAGCCCCCAGACCAACACGCGTTAGTCATAAGGAAAACATTGTGCATAACACACTTCCCAAGAGGTCTGGCTTTGTTTCAGAGCCACCAGGGTTCAGCATGGAGCTCAGGGCTGCTTACTCACTGAGGTAGAGGTCGTGCATCACAGAGCTGTGGGGCAGCTGGGATCCCTGCCCACCCCTTTGACAGAAGGAAGGATCTGCTCCATCAGTGCCACTTCTGAAATGTTGCTCTGCAACCCCTCACACCAAGGTCTCTAACAAAGTAGGGAGGCATTGCATCCCCCGGTCTCTATTCCAACTCTTCATTAATTTATCACCAGAATGCTTTTCCTAATCCCACAGAACCTTATTGCAGTCGAACCCCATGACTTTCTGATTGATATATCCTAAGTACAGCATCCATTTATGAATGTAACCAATTGATGTCTCTCTTCTTTAACTAAACACCACCATTCTTTCAGCCCATTACCACTCACGTTGTCACATCCTCAGTTCTTACAGCTTCTGTGCTCATTTTGGTCCACATCTCCCCCCTGAGGTGTGGTACCTGAACAAGGCTCAGCACTCCAGCTTGCTCCCCATTGGGGAGCTTTAAATAAACAGAGATCATTTGTTTATACAGCCCAACATGATATTACTTCCCCCCATCCAGCACTTTCCCATCCAGCCAGCACTCCTGCACGCTACTAGAAATGCAGACCACAGGTTTTACCACCTTGGGTGACCCCTAGCCAAGCTCTAACATGGATTTAGTTTAGCAGCAACATGCAGGCACACTTTAGCTTGTTACTTTTAATACACCTGTACATAATACACACATTTGTATAACTTGTGAGAGATGCATACACCTTTATAGTAACATTCTACCTGTGTCCAAACAGAAGCAGTCAAACCAAGCTGCAGAGAGCCATAGCATAGCAAACATTTACCTCCCAGCCCAGGAGCCAGCAGGGCAGTCCAACACCTTGCTTCCCCTCTTATTTGCTTGAGGCTAAACCCAACTCACAACAGGACAATTATCAGGTTACACGAAGACAGTCCACCATTTCAATCAAGGGATTAGAACCGTGCTCATCACCAAACTATTCGAGCTCCCACAGCACGTGAGGCAGTGTTTATTTGTTCAGTGAGAAAAGCAACTGCATCTCCTTCATCAGCACATTTCCTGTCCTCAGACCAGTTCACTTACCTTTAGCTGTGATTTTTCCAATTCAGCAAGGCTCAAAAAAGAAACCAGAACTGTACCAGTCACTTAAGAAACTGTTTATTCAAAAGCTTCATAGCACCATCTTGTTTTTGAAAACATCCAAATAAAATGCAGCAATTACTGTAATTTTTTTTTCCTGTTGAGCATGACACTAACTCCACCTGTGAACATTTATGGTTGCTCTTGCTAATGTAGCTGAAAAATAGCGCTCCTGTGCACACAGACATGATGGGCCTTGATAGGGGTTATCCAATCCTAGCTCAGTAACTGAAGAATTAAAAACAAGTGAAACTGGAAACCTCAGGTTATTTTTCCCCAATGCTGCCGGGAGATAAGTTTCCTAAGGGTAAGTAAGGTAAACCTCCTCTAAGGTTCTGCAGCTTCAACAATATAGACCCTTGAAAACTTCTTCCTTTAAGAGAATTAAAAAGAAAAGCGTATAAAATACCTTGGGCATCCTTTTATGGTATAAGATAGACCACAAATGGTTAATTTATCAGTATCTTAACATGTTTGCTCTAACACCTAGCTGTTAATACTACAGAATGGCCTTTTAAGGTCATCAAATCTAGGGAAAACACCAGTCAAAATGGTTCTACTTCAATTGCTATGCTGACTGTCTCTTAATTTGAAATTGATTTGAAACCAAACTACCATTGACAGCACTTGTAATATATTTCATTATGAGTTTTTTTTTTCCCTTCTCCCTTTTTAGTTTTGCAGAGTAGTCTGAGAGCTGTGATTCAGCCAAGTCAGTAAAGCGCTATTTCCCAAAGATCCTTAACTTACATTTCAAGAATGTGGACCATGCCGAGTGCTCGGTCACATTATCATTTGGCTATGGCTTCCAACCACTGGGATTCTCTATTGCATCTAATCTGGTTGACCATTAAGAGGCAAATATTCTGTAGTTCACTTGGCTAAGGCCCCCATAGGGTCCCATGCTGGCAAAACAATGGGTTCTTGCTCCATCACTGCCAGGACGTCTTCTGGCACGTACTTCTTGTCCACCACAACTTCATACACATACTCAGAGAACCAGTCATCCGTCATGATCAGGTAACCTGGTGATGAAAACAGCTCGTTACAACAGAGAACCATCACCAACACAGTGAAGCAGTGACACAGATTTCACCTTACAAACAGTCCCTTCCAGGCAGGACCCACGCACACTTCTCTCTCTCTCTCACGATAAAGAGAAAAAAAAATAACATGTAGGCTGAGCAGATGTATTTCATGTGGAGTAAAAGACTCACTAGGAAACCTGCTAGGAAAAACAAGGCCCAGAAGAATGTGTTTTAATTCAGCTGTTAAAATAAGCATTGGGAATGCCTGAGTGAATTGGGAGCACCTCAAAGACTTGCACTGAGAGTAAGGTTCTCTGCTTCTCTGTCTTTAGAAGTCTTTGAGATGTTGGTAACAGGGAAATTGTCCAGATGAATAACCAAATCATCTCTTGCTTAGGCCAAACTTTGCTGGTTTATCTGAGAAGGAAGCTCTCTGCCTTCCTCAAATACAAAGGCATCTAAATAACCTTTGCTGAACCAAATCTCAATTTTCCTTCTTAACGTAATTCTTATTGAGAATTTCAGTAAACAGCCTTTGAACTGAGGGGAAAAAAAAGTCAAATTTATAATACCACAGGCTCTAACAGAAAGCTATCATCAGAAAACCTATTCAAAGGGAACTGAAAATAGTGGCAGTGAGAAAGAAAGCATTCAGAAGACAGATGAGAAGGCTTTATGTAATAAAGTTTCTCACATCCTTATACAGTATCATCACACAATCAAATGAAACAAGAAAACGTCCAAAGAATATGGACAATAAATGCATCTATCTACACCATCTTGTTTCTAAAGCAAGAGATCAGATAATTCCCATAAATTAAAAACCCTATCAATTGTAACCCGAGCTAGAAGCCATTTTGGAAACACTGCCAAAAGGAGCTGCTTTGATTATTCTCTCTTCAGGATATGAGTTCTTGGGACACACAAAAACCTCTCACTCCCAAGAGCCAACAAGTAATTGCACCCTGAGAGGATAATGAACTCTGTTCTGACATCCTGCATCTCAAAGCTTGACAGCACTGATTAGGATCACAGTGTCTGAACAAGAAGGAAACGTCAAACAGAACTTCAGAACATGCAAATAAGTGAGGGTGCCCTTGGAGCAGGGCTGTGCTCGGTGTCACAATGAAAGCCATTATCAATTTCTTCATTAAAAGGAGACGCACACTTTGCAGGCAGCATCCTCTTGCTGCAGCAGAACAGAACACCTGGCTATGGGAGGAAGGTGTGCTTCGTGTGAAGTTGGTCCACGTTTCTCTAACTTAATTTTCCAAAGGAAGAAGTGCAGCACTGCAGAAGCAGCACTACTGGATAAGGAGCAGGTCAGCTGAGGATGAACGGTGTGAGACTTCTAGCATAACCTAGCAGTGGGGCACCTGAAAGGAAAGCAAAGCTCCTGAAGAACTCATATGAGCCACGTTATGCTCGTCCTTCCTGCAGGGAAGTTCAGGTACAAGTTGACAGAGCCTGCCAGAACTATGGATGCACACAAACAGATAAATCTGCAAAACGTCTCCCTGCGGAAGTATGCTGTCGGTACAAGAGATGAAGTCAAAAGGAAGATGACTTCTGGCTGGAGATGTACCACAGGAAAGCACTTCTCATGCCAAAATAAACAAATGGACCCCTATCAAATGGATGTGATAATGTGATTTAGTGTTCCCCTGTAAAGACCTCCTCCTTGCTTTGAGTGAAGGCATCCGATGGGATAAGCTGGGTTCAAAGCTTGGGGAGACTGCACTGTATCTTCAGAACAAGAGTAAGAATAATTAAACTTGCCTGTCTCACTGACAAAGTGCCAACAGAACACAGAAAGGAAATATTTTTACAGGGAAGTGACTTTTTTTTAACCTCAAAAAAAAACAAAAAATAACACAACAAGCAATGTTTGTCAGCAGCTTTGTTCATTCCTTGAGGAAAAAGAGACTGGATTCCAAGAAACCCTTTTAGAGCAGATAGACATGTAATGACTAAAATTTAGGAGAAGCACTGCTAGGCTGTTCCCAAGGCTTTCCTTTCTCCAGGACTAGCAGCACCACAAGAATTCAGCTCTGCAGATGCTGAGCATACAACTAACTTCTTCCCAGGCACCCAGAACACAAGTCACAGTTGTTCCAATCCTGTGCCATGCAAGGGAAGGGAAAGCAGGGATCCTCTGGCACCTCAGATCGTACTCACAGCAAAGCACAGGGGACCCTGTATGAAAAACACTCACTTCCTACCAAGTGTTTTTGTTTTCTGTTGTGTATTTAATGACAAAGTCTAGTCTCTGGTGCTTTGTTGTAGGCTGTAATNGAAGGCATTCGATGGGATAAGCTGGGTTCAAAGCTTGGGGAGACTGTACTGTATCTTCAGAACAAGAGTAAGAATAATTAAACTTGCCTGTCTCACTGACAAAGTGCCAACAGAACACAGAAAGGAAATATTTTTACAGGGAAGTGACTTTTTAACCTCAAAAAAAAAACCAAAAAACAACACAACAAGCAATGTTTGTCAGCAGCTTTGTTCATTCCTTGAGGAAAAAGAGACTGGATTCCAAGAAACCCTTTTAGAGCAGATAGACATGTAATGACTAAAATTTAGGAGAAGCACTGCTAGGCTGTTCCCAAGGCTTTCCTTTCTCCAGGACTAGCAGCACCACAAGAATTCAGCTCTGCAGATGCTGAGCATACAACTAACTTCTTCCCAGGCACCCAGAACACAAGTCACAGTTGTTCCAATCCTGTGCCATGCAAGGGAAGGGAAAGCAGGGATCCTCTGGCACCTCAGATCGTACTCACAGCAAAGCACAGGGGACCCTGTATGAAAAACACTCACTTCCTACCAAGTGTTTTTGTTTTCTGTTGTGTATTTAATGACAAAGTCTAGTCTCTGGTGCTTTGTTGTAGGCTGTAATCTATCATCCTGTCCAAGAGCAGAGCTGGGCCTTACTCGTACCCTCCCACACCCAACTGGGCCTCAACTGGGATGTGCCAAGCTTAACATCACAGAATCATAGGGGTTGGAAGGGAACTCTAGAGATCATCGAGTCCAACTCCCCTGCCAAAGCAGTTCCCTACACCAGGTCACACAGGTAGGTATCCAGGCAGGTCTTGAATATCTCCAGAGGAGACTCCACAACCCCCCCGGGCAGCATGTGTCACGGACTTATCCAAGCACAGCCTCCCAGTAACTTAGTAAGGCAGATAAGATAAAGTTCACTGGCAGACTGACTCAGTGACATGGCAAGAGAAGCAGGATATCAGGCTCCTGCACCAGCTAGTACTGCATGGTGAAGATGCAAAAAGCAGAGCACGACGAGGGGGAAGAAACCCTGTCAAGTTTCCTGTTCTGTTGTTTCAGAACAAACTCTGCTCCAGTCATTTAGGCCAAACTGGCTGACTGCAGAGCTCAGCAGAGCAAAGCAGGAAAGTTCTCATGTTTTCAAGCCCACTCACCCAGGGCCAGCTGAGATTAGAGCTACATCCAGCCACAGCAGAGAAGCAGCCCTCCAGCCATGCCCACACTGAGCAGGGGAGCAACGACAAGCAATTTCCAAGCCTCTGCTCAGCTCTGACTCATGTTCTGCCCAGTGTCTGTCCACATGCCAGGCCAAGATGGTTGCAGTCCTACAGAGCTTACCAACCCCTGCCAAATGAGCAGCAGGGCAGGCTGAAACAGCCATCAAAGAAAAGCAAGTTCATGCAGAAACCTGGTGTCAGTAACTGCATGTGGATTTTTTTGGTTGCTGGCACTTGTCATAGCAGGGAGGAACACTGCAAGGATGCCACAGGTCATGTTTTCAGCATGGCTTTAGAAATGCAATTAGTCAAGCTGCTACAAGCTGCTTTTCTTTTTTGGTATTAACTGAAATAATAATACCTGGCAATTTTCTTGTGACCAAGGGCTGCCCATACACTACTTAGAAACTATAACTAGTCAACCTTTCACCTTACCACTTTCCTATTTCCAAACATTAAGTTGAGGCTTTGTGTTCCTGTGACTATAAATTGCTTTACCTTTATTACCACGATCTTCACCCCAGGAATTTTCCACTCGCCACTTTTCGAAGCAGTCTTCTTGCCCATCCTGCAACAAAACAAGGACAGGATGACTCAGCAGTGAAGGGCTGTGGGAGTTCACAGCAGCCAACCCTTCCACATCTACATCCAGCACCAGCAAAAGAGAGCTCTGCTCCCAGAAGTCTACAGCCACCAGTGAGTTTCAGACCATGGTTTATTGTTAATGACTGAAAAAAAAATCTGGAATATTTGTATGTTTATTTACAAGTGTGAGGAAATGTGGTCAAGGACAAACTGTAGTACGTATTTAGAAGATACTAAGTTAGATGGAGCCAAATTCAAATTGGTACTCAAAGAATTTAAGCCTTCTCTATCACCATTTAGGGCAACTGAGGCCTTCTGAAATATACAGTGCATCACCTGCTTAAGTAGGAGTCAGAGAATGCACAAGGGCAAGAAAGGTCCTGCAGCTTGCTTTAGAACAGTATTACTGAGAGCAAAGCTCAAGCACATGGATCTAGCTATTGGACAAAGTGGTACAGAAATGTTCACATATATTAAGTTTGCTGCTTTGTTGTTGTTACCAAAAAGTATATTTAATCTGCAGCCATTCTGTACATGGTAAAACTGTAATATGTTTTAAATCTTCAATCAAAGCCCTTCTATTAAGTAGTAAATCCAAAGCAACATCAAATTTTAACAACTATTTACCAAAGCTCCTCTTGATTAAGCTCAAGTTTAATATTAGAAAACATGTTCAGAGTAGAAATGAAGCAAAAGTAGATTATTCTTCAAACAAAGGACAGTAATTTCATTTAAATGATCATTTCATTACAGATACCAACCATCACAGCAATCCTAAACACATCTTAAGGAAATCAGGTCATATTTTACACAGCTATACATTTAGGCGTGCAAAGTACAAACTTGGAAACACAGAACATAAACTATAACCTCCAGTGAAGTGCACTAAGTAAGTGGGGATGTGCAAGCATGAGCCAGGAGTGGATAAATAGGTTTTGAACACCAGAAACGTATCACACATTTCTGAAGATGCATTCATGCATGGAAGTATGAGGAGCTCAGAGCACAGTAGAAAAATTCCTGTGACTCAGCAGCCTGTCAAGCCCTCAGACTCCAGAGTTCAAGTGAACAGTTACATGCAAGCTGTTACTTCTCAAGCCAAGGTCATGTTGGACAGGAAGAGACCACTTCAAAGCAACTTTACTAATGACAACTGCTGGAAATAATAGAAAACATCAAAACTACAGATAACTCTACGTTATAAATATTCAGTTTGCTTTTTTTTTTGTGTATGTGCTTCATCTGCTCCTGGCAGTACTCAGCTGTGGATTCATCTCAGTGAGTTTCTGCCACTTGTGACACTATATTCCCCCTATAATTATGAGGAGATCAGAGAGGCCATGTGCCAGTGAGTAGCAGAAGGTTAACACTGCTGCAAAGTGTCTCCTGCTGGCTACTCCAGCATTTTCCTCCTGTAACAGGTGCATCAGACTAACCCACACAGTGGGATAGAGTGGGAAATGCTTGCTTGTCCTACTCGATTTCCTGCTCAGAAAGTACACCAGAATCTGTACTTAAAACCAGCTAAGATGGTTGGTATGTTAGAAATAGAAGCAAACTTTCTTTCTCCTCCTCCAACTGGAGTTTGTGGACAAAAGGAAATAAATCCTTTACTCATCTAAAATTCTTCTATCCTTAAGCACTTATAATTGTGAACAGAAAGCAAATCAGAAAACAGACAACCTAGGACTTGTGCACAGGGTGCTGCCACACATGCAGAGCTCTAGCAGAACAGTTTATGCACTGAACAAGATACAGAACACATAAACAAGCTGCCCAAATATTCAAATACATCAGATTTTCAGGAGTAGACTTTACCTTCTCCGAGACAGCTGTCAGGACCATGGCATGGGTCATCAAGGAGTCTCCAAAGATCAACCGCTCTGCTTTGTTCATGTTCTTGACAGAGACACCAAACACCAGCTCATGATTAAATCTGTCAGAAAGCCACATACACTGTATTAAAAAGGATGCACTGAGGATTCTCACTAACAAAACACAGAGCCAGCAGACAGACCTGCAAGTTCTTCTAATCACACTGTCAGAATAAATGCAGCAGAGCAATGCCTTTAGGAGTTTCCCTCACCAGACAGTAGGCAATTCAATTGGGTAAAAACATCCAAACCCTTTAAAGATGTGCTACAATTAAGATTTTAGCTAAATGTAGGAAAAAGCACATTCCCATTGCTTGAGCTACTTAAATACACTCCTTTTATGTATGCTAAGCCAAAATTATGTACAAATTGTATTTTTTTTTTAAAGCAGACAAGGCACTGTTCATGTCTTAGCCAAGCATCCACAATGACATTGTTTTGCTTTTCTACTCACATATTCAAGTCATTGATTCCCAGCTTGCCATAGAAGTGCTTTGCAACATCACAGCCAAACCACACAGCCTACAAATAGAAGGAAGAGTCACCTCTAGGTCGTATTCCAGTGAGCTTACACTGCAAGAGTTGCACCATGTCATTCACAAAGAAAAAAGCCCAAACCAACCTCGCCGTCCTTAATAGATGCTGCAGCCAATTTTTTCAAGACATCAATAGGTTGGTTGTTATAGAGAGTTTTCCTCCCTCCTGCCATGTTGCCCAGGTACTCCACTGTGTACAGCTGGCAGTATGGGTTCTGAGGTCGGGGATCATTCACTAGACAAACCTGCCAGGAACCAAGATGCAATAAACTAAATGCAACTCAAGTGTCATCTTCAGGAAGTGAATCTGGGCAGATTTCAGACAATTGTCTTTGTCCACACTGACTCCATCAGCTGAAACAAAAGCTTACTTATTTTACTTATACAAAGTTCACCTCCATTTGTGGCACAGGAGCTGTGAACATTACTCCTATTCTCTAATGGCCATTTTAGGGCTATTTATGATTGATTCAATCACTTCATGCTATTAAAATCATCACTGAAGTGCAATGCTCACAGCTAACTGAAGAGCACATCAACAACAAGAGGATGGGAAATAAACACCAGGCGATGTGACTTGTGGGAACTATCACTGTCCTGTATGGTGTCATTACAAGTGCAGACAGGACACTCACAACAGGGGAAAATGAGCTGCATGGAGTTTAGCTCCAGTAAGGCCTTTGCAAACCATCACCAACCTTGTCCTCCATGTTGAAGTAAGGCTTCACGTGCTCGTTGTAGAACTGCACTGGTGTCATGGGACCAAATTTGTGGTAGTTCTTCTCCTTATCCCGGAACTCCCAGCAGAAAGACTCCGGAGGGCTGCCCAGGCAAGTACTCACTATTCTGAACACCTGCAGAGGGAACCAACAAGCTGAATGTGAACTCCAGGTTATCCTAGGAATGCACAGAAATCAAAAGCCAGCACGCTGCCCAGTCTCATTCTCATAGTCAGTTTATTCAGTAATTCTGAAGCGTCTGCGTCAAGAAATCTTCCCAGTGCAGGAGAGACCTATTTCTAGGAAAGCTTAAATGCTCTGTGTTACCTGTTAGTCAGATTTGCCACACCAGATCTTCCAACACACACACACAAAGCAATTTATCCCAGTGTTTCCCATACTAATCTCTTTTTCCCCTGTAATGTTCACTTGGATTTCAGCAATGGGCCTTTCCAAAAATCCTAGAATAATTTTCTCATCCACTTTAATACATTTAACAACACCTCCACGCAGGGTTAAGCTGACAGATTATGCAGCTTAACTGGAGATCCCCATCCCCTGGCTGCAGCTGACAGCTTTCTGTTGACTTTCTCTTACCACAGGAAGATGGAGATTTAATGCTGTAAACCAGGCTATGAAACAGTACTTTCTCACAGGGTTTGTAAGACGTGCTGACTTGTAGGCAGCGACCACATGGCTGTCTCTAGGTATATTTAGCAGGACCTACCACAGACAGTATGGGGACATTCAATCATATTTAAACAGGTTTAAATGTTTTACTGCAGCTGAAACTAGTTCACCTCTGTTCATCCATGTATTTAGCTCAAGTCTTCTCCTCACAAAAAAAAACCGGTGTTTAAAAAGAAGAGAAGGGGGAGTCACATCCAAGCTGCACTTTCTGCACTAGGATCCAATGGCTGTGGTTTGTGCCAGCTTCCCCAGGCTGTGCCTTCACATTCCACCCTCACAGGACTGAGGCAATGCCTTACCCAGAGCTGAGCTACTCTTCCTGCAGCCATCTGTGTGGGCTCTTTTCCTTTTTACTTTCAACAGCAGTAAATGCTATCTGACTACATGTCTGTATACTGTAAGTTGTTTTCAGTGCAAAACCACACACAATCTCAGCTTATAACAGGTTTTGTGCCCTTTTTAGTTCTGTGTTCTGAAGATGCAAAGAGAAAAAATGTCCTGAGAGAACTGAGGGGGGATTCTACATTTGAAGGACTTTGTATTGAGGGTAAAATGTGCAAAGCTCAGGCTCAGTAGCACCCACTACTTAACTGTGTACATGATGCAAATAAGGATGCTCTTGCTCCAAGCACTATAAGGAAAACAAGTGAATAGATTAATTACGGGTTGAAATAAAGGTGTGGGCTTATGTTTTTACTGGAGGAACTCATTTCTCAATAAATACGAGAAGAAGCAAGTGTTAATCCCTAAACAACTATCAGTACTTATTTTCATACACACTGCACGAAAGGTGGAGTTTGCTGTGGATATACCCACACTACCTCAGATAACCCCAAGTGGTGAAGATGAGGTCACAAAAGCAAATCAAGAGAAATTCCTAAAAGGAGAGCAACAAGAGAACTCGAGCCAGAGGAAGGAAAATGATGGAGACAGATGTCTCCAAGTTAATGCTGGGAGCTATGCCTGGGAAATACCTCCCTCAGTTGTTTTTCCACCACACCCTCCACAGGCCAACCCTCAGGATCTCAAAGGCTTCCTCTACCAATGCCCACGGGACACTTATCTCAATGGAAAGGTGACTAGTATCACTCTGACAAAAAAGAGCAGAGATAAGGCAGAGATGTATTGAACTGTGCTATAAAAACAGAAGTAACGGAGCGAGCAAGGAAAGGACACTGCTGACAACAAAGAGTCAAACAGAGGAGCACTGCAAAGGAAGAAAAAGTCAATCACATGCACTGCACTGATCTCAACTTCTGGCCTGCTGTGCACTAGTTTGATAAGGAGAATGTTTATACAGTTCTGGAGTGAATACTTAATCTTATGTTCCAGTATGACTGCCCTGCTCAGCTCATGCTGCCTTCCAGCAAAAGTGAGCTAAGATTTGATATGCAAATAAAGCTTCCCAGAGCAAAGACAAGTTCTGTTTTGCCACATACAAAACTACGCAGCCACACACATGCATGTAAACACAGAGCCAGTTGTCTCATACTTCTCAAGCCAGGGGTTCTTAAAATACACTGGTGCAGTTGCACGTTCCAGCTACAACTTTATGGAAAGTAAATCCACTTGAGTTGTGAAATACTATTGCTACTGCCAGAGGAAGTATTGTGTTAACTACAGATAAATAAACATAGCCTCATTACAGAACAATGTATAATCAGTTAATGAGCCCCTCCCAGTTCCAGGATCCCTTATCAGAGGGCAAGTGCCCTCAGCAAATGAAGAGGCATTCTACAGAGAACCATATGTCATCGCCCTAGAGGATGAACAGGGTGACCCTGGGAAGCTCCATCTCTGCTGTTCTGCTCTCCACCAGCATCTGAGCGGCACACTGGGTATACCACAACGATTCACTTTTGAACCAAGTGCTGATTTGCAACAGGCTGAAGGGCAGAATTTTCATTCATCAGAAAGCACACATTTCATGAAGTGTTTTTCTTTCAATAAGACACCCAAGGAACGTATTCAAGCCTTTTTTTAATTTAACCCTGATTGGATTTAAATGGATCAATTCATCAATATGGGTATATAAGCAAAACTGCTTATGACTTCACACAACCTACCTCGGGATAGTTCTGCAATCTCAATGTTTATCAAGCTACAGAAAAATTAATACACAAACGATCTGATTTCTTGAGACATCTAAGGACGGATACTACACTGTGTTTGAGAAACAAATGAACAAAGACTTATTTTTTTAATGTATGCACTTGCTTGGAGTGTTTGACGTTTTTGACCACTTGCAGTTAATTCTGGCTGATTAAAAATCAAGTAGGACTGCTGAATAAGAAAAATGACAAATGCCACTGTCACACTCAGTGTGAGCAGATACAGAGCCAGGGTGCTCATGGGTGACACACCAACACCAGCACTACAGACTCCTGTCAACTCATGTAAGATAATTAACACAGCCAAAAGCAGATGCTGTGATTCCTCCCTCTGCTGCCCCCCAGCAGCAGATCACAGCTGGGTTCAGCCCTGCTTAGCTCACATGTTTTCCACAGTGCAGAGAAGGGCCTGTTGTTCTTTCCTGCTCTCTTGTGGGGGATTTCTGCAACAACACGAGTGCCATAGGATTCTCAACTGGGAACTGTCAGAATGTCATTTTCAACTTGCCTCCTTGCTGCTATTTCTAAAAGCCTGGTTGGCCATTGCTTTGATCACCATTAACATATAAAATGCAGGAGGTTTTGTTGTGTGCACACCCTTCTGAACTGAGTTCTAGGAACTATACAATCATAGTATTTGTCTGGAAATGTGAAAAACAGAGTAAGTAGCAAGGAAATTCAAAAAAGAAACACCTTCAGGTGTTCTGCCATACAAAACATCCTAGTCAGGCAAATAAAGGTACTTGTTTTGCTTTATGCTGGTACCTACAGATCAATTTGAGCAAGAAACCTCTTTCCATCCTACTTGCCCATTTCAGAAGAGTTCATCACACTGTATTTACCTCTTCTATCATAGTGTCCATCGCAACACACAGTTCTTCTTTATTTGTTCCAGTTGCCACCATGTTTCTCAGTCGCAAACAGTACTCTCTCATCTGTTTAAGGAGAAGGTCATTTTATTTTAAGATCACGAAAGGTGCTGCCAAAATCAGTCTTCAGGACTTCCTATCTGGTTGCTACAGGCACCCATTTCACTCTTTATAACCTTTTCAAAATTAAGAAATCCACTCCAGAAGGTCTCATTCAGTATTGACTCTTTAAAATCAAGATAATCGTTTACAAGTAAGAGAGCAGCACAAGAAAAATCTAAAAGCACCTGCAATTCAATGGTTTTCTCCAATTATTTTGAAGCTTACAGCCATCACCTTTTCTTAAGGCTTGGTTCTGTAATATAACTAGTACTGCAACATACAAACTCATTGCCACCTCTGACTCACGGAGCAGACTGCCTCCATACTGCAAAACTAATTCTGCAATTCTAATGCATAATTGATCTCTTGGCTGATAAAAATAATGGAGCATTTCCCCACTGCATACAGGATTGCAGTAAGAAGAGCACATGCTTCCATTACTGTCATCATCCATAAGGTGAAGAAGCAGTGACAGGAGCTCCCTGAAGACCAGCTGATTTGCAGTGCTTCAGACAAGAACAACATTAGCACCACCATTATGTCTAGGCTCACTGCAGTAGATATTGCATTTGTTATGTATTTCAAATGGCAGTTCACTCATCCTATTCCATATGAACCGAAAAAATCAAAGTAGAAAAAGCTTCAATTGCATTTTACCTAGAATCATAAACTACCTATCTACCCACGCTACCATCCTCCCAGATGAATTCACTTCTGTAGCTCAGGATACAAGCTATAACCTTCCATTCCACAAGCTGATTTCTAAGATTCCCACCCAATTCCCTTCTTTAATTGCAAAACATAAACCACTATCACCTTATGATTCAAGATCTCATTCATCCTTCTAGTAGCCTCTGTGGTATGAGATTCCGGGAAGTACTTCTTGGGAACAACACCATACTTTTCTAAAAGAAAGAAATTAAGTTGTGGGTTAGCAATCATTGTTGTAACAGAGCTGCTGAGTGGTTCAGTTCACTCCATCTGACACTAAACTCCTCCAGGCTAGATGGTGCTTCTTAAGAAGCAATTTCTCACTAGAAAAAAAGTTCACGTGAAAATTAAGTTCCTGAAAAATCTTCCCAAAGAACTGAATTTCTGAAACTTAGATCAAATACATGGAGTGATTAAGTAACTGACTTCCCAGCCTTCCTTTCTCCCTCGACATTGATAAAACATCAGCAATAACCATTTCCTACATCACAGTACCAATGATCACACCACTCAAGGTTCTCCACATAGCAGCAGCAGCCAGAAGTTCTCTCTGCCTTGTCTAAATGATAAAAGCAACCCCCAGGCTTCAAAGAAGCAAATTTCTTTTGTGATTCTAAACTTACATTATTGACTTGTTACTTTATTGAGGCATTTGATTGCATCATCATACAAATGAAAGCAAATGCTAGTCTAATTCAGACATATCTATTTAATCAGTGCTAAGGATGATGTTCCCTAAATTGCACCTTGCTAAGACCAGCACTGCCACATTCCATGTAATTTCCCTCTCACCAATCTTTACATCACCTTTCTTCAGGCTGCAACTCAGAGCAGCTTCACTTCTGCCTTGTAGACACACCCTGGTCTAACAAAGTTTCCTCTTTACCTTGTGCATTAGAACTGTACGCACAGATACAAAGGCAACAATGTCAAGGAGGGACAGAAACAAAAGGGGGCCGAAACTTATTACTGAATTCACAATCTGAGGCATTTAATTAGTCCTGCTGATTTTGAGTTTCTATCAGCAGCAAAAATAAAGATCCTAGAAAAGATTTAAGCCTAACTATTATACAATGAAGATCTTTGAAAAGGGCAGCCACTAAGTGTCATCCTTCTAAACAAACTTCTAAGTCTAACACTTAATTTCTAACTACTACAAACTGTCAGAGTAAGACATCTTAAATACATCAATCATCAAGGCATCCTGCACGCTCTTCCTGCAGGTCTCAGTTCTGGGGATTAAGTACACAGAACAAGAAAACCCATGTTTATGAAGTTCATATCCCTTGTCTCACTGTGCTACGAAAAGAAGGGTGATTAGGAAACTGGTTAGCTGCTTTTCCATGTGGTGTATTAGAAGACTAAAGAAAGCAAAGCTGGAAATCAGTAACTAAGTCCAGCAGATCGTACACTGTTCTCCAGACTTCATTTTACCTGCAATGTTTTCCATTAAATATTAGCAGAATGCTCTGAGACTACAACTTACTTTCAGGCACAAATAAAAATGATTTAATAAGGCTTACACTCAGAGCCAAGTTATTACTCCTCAGTTACATCAGTCATTACAAGCTAGTTTCAGATGGGTTATAGTGAAAAGTATATGCAAACCCCTATTTGAAGTTTTTGTAGTGCCAGCCACTACATGGTCCTACACTGTAATATCAAAAATAGTATCAAACATTGAGGACTGATCCAAAATTGTTTTATTTCCACTCATTTCTCAAATCAGTGCACAATTTAAAGAAATGCTCCCAGCAACCAATTCCCTTACCTATAATGTTAACCAACATATCCCACTGGCCTCCATCGTTTGTGGGGTTAGAAAGCAGGTACTGCACCAACCTTCCTTCTATGGGCTCCTTTTTCTGTGCTGTTTCCACAAAGGCATTTAGAAAGTAGTAACAACGTTCAACCTAAAATGAACAGACAGGTCAAATCTCAAAGTGTGAGATAAGCATGAACTCATTCCCACGTATTCAACTGTTTGCAAGCCCTAACTAGACACTCATCCACTACCATGCTTACTTTCCCTGCACTATTCCAGGGCTTAACCTAAAGCTTTTTTCTGATACAGACCATGTATTCACAAGCGAGTTAGTACAGCGCTCTAGGGCAGGGGAAACAGGAAATGTGAAATAGAAGTTATATAATGAAGCCTGGCACAAACAAGTGCTATGTTTTCTCAATTTCCCTTTGGGGAAAAAAGCAAACAGCTCCCACATCAGTAGGTGGCAAGCACCACAGAAAGAGAGCTCAACAGAAAATTACAGTTAGGCTTCCCACTGGGCCTGCCACAAATAACTTCTGAAATATTCAGAACTCCTGAAAGACTTTTACTCCTCCAATACATTAACATCTCAGCAACTTCCTTCTCAAGCTGAAAGTATCACTTCACACAATTTTAATTTCAAATACGTATTTGAACCACTTCTGTTGGTTCTTTTCATACACATTTTCCACCTGGATTGTTCAGAAAGCTCAGTTTAAAAGAAATCATGTTCCAGTAATAAAATTCATTTGTATAAGCATTCCTGACATAGTCTGTGGCCCATACTGCTGTACCTTGTCCCAGAAAAAGAGATATGACTGGCTGAATTCAAACTCTTCAATGTTGTACTTCTTCATGAAGGGAAGACGCATGGCATTGAGGCAGGAAAAGATCCAACATCTCCCTGAGGTAAAAAAAAACAAGAATTAAATCGCAGTGCACACGCTCAGAGCTACATAAGGGCTTTGAACACAAAACTCATGATGTTGCTCCACCTAAAGCGTTTGGACCAGTGTCCTGGCCAGCACCATAGATTACTGAATAACCATGGAGTTCAGGAGTCCTGGTTGGACTAGTTGACTTCAGTGGTCTTTTTCAACCTTAACAATTCCATGAACCATGCGTGCAGGTCTCTCGTTATTTCCATCTCGCTCTTTACAGAATGGAAAACAGGCAAACACTGCAGATCAGAAGACAGGTGTTAACCCTGAAGGATGCTGCAGGGATTCCACACCAGACCTCCAAAGGAATTGTGAGCAGCTGTTGTCAGAACTCAGAACCACCAGAATTCCTCCTGGAGTACTGCTGTGAGGTCACCCTAATAGGCACAGCCCCAAACATAGCCCGGAGGGGTAACAGGTAACCACTCCCCCCCAGTTACCACCAAAGCCCCCCACTTACCGGAATTCTTCTGGTTGGTGACAGGCTTGCCCTCGGCAGGCACGGCGTGCTGGAAGACCTGCACGGTGTCCTGCACCACCTGCCGCTGCAGACACACCTCCAGCGGGTCGTTGCAGGTCGCCACGTTCTGAGCCAGCAGGAACTGCGGCTCGGCACGCAGCCGCCGGGTGAAGGCCGCGGCCTTTTCGGTACTGAGCCCTGCGGCGAAAGCGGAAGAGGGGGGGAGGGAAGAAGCGNACAAACCTCATCGGATTGCGCGCGCCGCGCCCTCGGGGGCGCGCGAGGCTCCGCCTCCTCCCTGCGCCGCGCCCGTTTTTCTAGAACGTTCCGAGGCGCTGAGGGAACGGGGAGAGCTGCGACGCCCCATAAACACCGCAGAGCCGGGTTAATGCATAGCGCGGGGCGTTTATTGGCGGTAAGGTGCGAGGCTTGCCCTGCCCTCCCCCGCCGGCTTGGTGCGGCAGGGCCTGCTCTGGGACAGGGCGCTGCCCCTGAGTGCTGGGGTGCAATCAGCGGCTGTGAAATAACGCTTGTGTGTTCAGGGAGGCCTCGTCAGCTCGTGCCTGGAGTTGTGTTTCGGTGCCTGATCTCGTCTCCTCGTGCAGGGGTTCGTGCACCGCTGCTTGCTGGCTGTGNTCCTGACGTAGTCTGTGGCTCATACTGCTGTACCTTGTCCCAGAAAAAGAGATATGACTGGCTGAATTCAAACTCTTCAATGTTGTACTTCTTCATGAAGGGAAGACGCATGGCATTGAGGCAGGAAAAGATCCAACATCTCCCTGAGGTCAAAAAAAAACAAGAATTAAATCGCAGTGCACACGCTCAGAGCTACATAAGGGCTTTGAACACAAAACTCATGATGTTGCTCCACCTAAAGCGTTTGGACCAGTGTCCTGGCCAGCACCATAGATTACTGAATAACCATGGAGTTCAGGAGTCCTGGTTGGACTAGTTGACTTCAGTGGTCTTTTTCAACCTTAACAATTCCCTGAACCATGCGTGCAGGTCTCTCGTTATTTCCATCTCGCTCTTTACAGAATGGAAAACAGGCAAACACTGCAGATCAGAAGACAGGTGTTAACCCTGAAGGATGCTGCAGGGATTCCACACCAGACCTCCAAAGGAATTGTGAGCAGCTGTTGTCAGAACTCAGAACCACCAGAATTCCTCCTGGAGTACTGCTGTGAGGTCACCCTAATAGGCACAGCCCCAAACATAGCCCGGAGGGGTAGCAGGTAACCACTCCCCCCCAGTTACCACCAAAGCCCCCCACTTACCGGAATTCTTCTGGTTGGTGACAGGCTTGCCCTCGGCAGGCACGGCGTGCTGGAAGACCTGCACGGTGTCCTGCACCACCTGCCGCTGCAGACACACCTCCAGCGGGTCGTTGCAGGTCGCCACGTTCTGAGCCAGCAGGAACTGCGGCTCGGCACGCAGCCGCCGGGTGAAGGCCGCGGCCTTTTCGGTACTGAGCCCTGCGGCGAAAGCGGAAGAGGGGGGGAGGGAAGAAGCGGGGGGCTACAGCGCGAGCGCCCGAGGACCCCACACCGGGCCACGCGGGGACCACGGGCCCACAACCCCCCCAGGGGCGGTTACCATAGAGACCAACCCCTCACCCTGAGGGTAGCGAACCCCANGGCCTGCTCTGGGACAGGGCGCTGCCCCTGAGTGCTGGGGTGCAATCAGCGGCTGTGAAATAACGCTTGTGTGTTCAGGGAGGCCTCGTCAGCTCGTGCCTGGAGTTGTGTTTCGGTGCCTGATCTCGTCTCCTCGTGCAGGGGTTCGTGCACCGCTGCTTGCTGGCTGTGCGAAGTTTACACACTGTCTTTACCTGCAGCAAAAANCCCGCTACCAGGGTAAGCCTACCTCCCCCCTCAATGGACGGGGCCCCCCAGACAGAAGCCCGCCCCTCACCGCGGCCGTTCATGCTGCCGGGACGCGGAGCGCCGCACTACGGCTCAGCGCCTCGAAACGGGTGGCGCGCGCCCCGCCGGAAGCGGCTCTTAAACCCCGGCACCGGAAGTGGGACCGGAGCCNGGGCAAATGAGAATTCAATTCCTGTGCAAGCAAAAAAACTACCAAAAGGCGAGCGGCTGAATTGGATTCCCTGTGGCTGCGCTCAGCTCCTGAGAGCTGTTAGCAGGTGGGGATGCACAGTTCATTTTTCCCTCCTGCATGGGGTGTTTTCCCCTCACACACCACGGTTACATCCGCACTGTGTCCCCACGTTTTGGCCCCGCAGGTGTGAGAGAGCGTGCAGGGCTGCTCAGCGTGCTGGGTGCTCTCTGCTTCTGCCAGAGAGCTGATTGCATTCAGACTTTTGTTCTGGGAAGCTGTGTTATGGAGCAGTCAGATACTTACAGGGCTGTTTCACTTGATTTTTTGAAGCACTGAAAGGAAAGGAGAGAGTCCTGTTATCTTTTTGCATTTTCTGGCCATCGGGGTACTATTACTGATGTCTTACTTGCATGTAATTCAGTCCTCTTAAAATATCGAACATTTGATTCTGGTAACTCTAAAGTGATGGTACACAATGACTCTAATACCAGAAAACAGCACTACCAAGCAGCATAGAAAAGGTGGAAAACAAAAGGATGTTGAAGCATTACGTTTCTCCTAAGAAACTGGATCTTCCTGTACCTTAAATATTTTTTCTCTCTGAGCCACGATTCCAAAAAGCACAGTGAGTGCAACCACCACAGCAGCAGCAATAATGGCCTCCATGGGGAAAGCAGGCTTTTTATCTGTGAAGAGGGAGAAGAGGTTGACTATCTTATGGATTGGTGCAGTCACACAGAAAGGTAGTTTCACAAAGATGGAGAGAGGTGTGTTTCTGTTTTGGTGAGTGGAAGGAGGAATTGGAACGCTGGTTCCTGAAGCAGATCCCAGGGTGCTGTGGCAGTGTGGGTGTCCAGCAGTGCCTCCAATTGTCCTGCTTTCAGGACACCCATGGCAGTGCTGGACAGTGGATGCCTGAGTCTGATGAGTCCCTGAGACGTGGGGAGCCCAGCTCCCTGCTGGCCATAGAGGCACTGTCATTTCTGGAGGACAGCTCAGCACTCTTGCCTTAAGCAGCACTTTTTAGCAGGACAGAATAATGTGGTTGGAGTAAGAAGCTTCAAGTGAGACCTAAGGTGCTTTAAAGCGCACTTGAATGTGCCCTGTCATCATGGGAAGAGAGAAAGTGGGATGAGTCTGCTTCAGGTCATGCTTGCCTAACACTTTTGAATAACAGGTAAAGCAGGAATGGCCTTCTCTGGTGCTGTGCAGCTGGGCACAGGTGCACAGAGAGCTCCTTGCTGCTGCTCTCAGAAATTCATGTGGGGGATTTATGACTTTCTATTCAGTATTTACACTTCTCCATGATGTTAATCCACTTACTGTGGGTTGCTGTCATTATAAAAGCGAACGGAAAGCTGGCTGTACAACTTTTGTTTAGTAGTAGCTTTGTTACCTTCAACTATCAGGTGGAAATTCTTACTGCTGTCTCCACAAGAAGATTTCACCTCGCACGTGTAGGTCCCGTTGTCAGATTCCTGTACTTTTGTGATAGAGAGCTGGAAGACCTCACTGGTCTGGTGCACCTGGTAGTGCTCTTGTAGGGTTAGGATGGCATTGTTCTTGTACCAGGTCGTTTGGCCTTGAGGGTTGGACTTGGCATTGCAGATCAGATTGACATCTTTGCCTTCTTCAATTTGGATGGACTCATCTTCACCCGTGGAGGGAGGAACTGTTCAGAGTGAAAGCAGTTAAAGAGGTCATTCACCATGCTGTCACCATATAAGTAAGTAGGTTCCCTTTTGACATCAGTTGTGCACCCCTGTTCAAATAGTGCAACACCCTTTGTAGGAAACTTGCTGTAGTAGGGAGGTTAGACTTAGAACCCCTGAGGTTCCTTCCATCCCCTACAGTTCTGTGTTTGTGACCTGAGGACGCACACTGCCCTACACTCCATCGTGATCCTCAGGGATCAGCAGGGCAGTCACGACAGTCACTCCTGTGACTTTCCTGCCCTGACTTGCATCCTTGAGAAAGAATCTAGGTGGAGGCAGGGATGTAGTCAGAAAATCTTACTTAAGGGCCCACCCACTGCCTGTAGAAGAGGCATTAGAACAGGCCATAAGCACCACTGTAGGAAGGGAGTGCCTTATCATGTGAGCTATCTCCTCCTCAGCACATTTTTTCCCGATGAACACAGTGCACAAGGGTGCAAAACATCCTGCCCTCAGCTGAGCACATGGGGTGGGACAAAGCCCACCCAGCTGTCCCTCACTGATGGCCATCACAGCACTCACAGCGGACGTCCAGGAGCACTGAGACCTGCACGGCCCGGTCCCGCACCAGCCTGCACGTGAAGGCGACGCCGTTGTCAGACTCAGAGACCGGGGAGATGCAGATGTTGCTGATGTTCTCTTTATTCCCATCTTTCAGATCCACCCGGTTGTCTCCTCGGTACCAGAGCAGCTCCTCGGCTTGGCTGCTGTTCTGTGCTAGGCAGGACAGGGAGATGAGGGACCCAGGTGATGTGATCAGGGTGAAGTCATCGTTGTGGTTATTTACAGACAGTTCCACACCTGCAGAAGGAGGAGAATGAGGGTGTTTAGGCATCCTAATCTGCACCCTTCCCACAGATGCCTGTTGTCACTCCAGGCCTCTACCTTGGAGGAAACAATAAGAGCGTCAGGCTTCAACAGAATGCTTTTCTTTCAGGTGGGACTTTAGTTTCTAAGATAGGAAGCATCTTCATCACAAACTTCCCTTCATGGTTACAGTCCTCCAGAGCATATAAAAACAAGTGCTGTCACCACACATCACCCCAGGCAGAACCCAACCTCAGCCAGTTTCGCCTGTCAGCACGATGGAGTTTGGACAAATGATGCTGCATTTTCCCATTGCTTACCTGTGGCTACATGTACCAAAAAGCAAAGCACGAGGACTTGCACTCGGCGGGAGCCTGCGGGTCTGCTTCTCTGTGCCATCGTGGGGCAGCCCAGCTGGTGCCTGCCAAAGAGAGGCAGTGGTGCTGTGCTGGCTGCAGCCATCAGGAGCCCTTGGTGGCACTGGGACGGGGTCAGCAGGGCATACACTGAGCCAGTGTGTTGCTTTTCTCAAGGGGATTTCTTTGTCTTTAATTTCTGCTGCATGAGGCCGTTGATTCTCTGTCTGTCCTTGACTTACCTTGGGAAGAGTCTCTGAGAGGTTGCTTTTGGAAAGAAATGTGCAGCACTTCCTCTCTGTATTTATAAGCTCTGAATTTTAATGTTTTATGGTAGCTCTGTAAGTGAATCCATAAAATGGGTTCAAGGCCATGTTTATTTCCCGCATTTCTGAGCTCCCAGAACACTGAAGAAAAGTACTTGCTGGGCTCTGCTGGCTGTTTTATGAGTCTTGACAAGACAATGAATAACTAAGGAGAAAGTTCCTGCATCAACCATAAAGACCTCCTGCCAAAAATAACACTTCTTCCCTCTAAGCTTTCTGTTTCTTCACATTGTTTTGAGCCGTAGGCACTGTGATTCGGTGAAGCTTATCCTAATTATCCTGGACCAGGACTCCAGCTGCCCCTTCCTGCCCAATGCTCTGCTGCCAGGTCCTTCTTTGGCTGCACGAGGATAAAACACACCGGTTCAGACTTTGGACTGCATGCTGACAGAGCAGGGAGCAGAGACATGCCCTGTATTGCTGAGTACCCTCAGGGCACACTGTGCTTAGCTCAGGCCACTGCTTTGCAGTGATACTTAATGAGAAGGCAGTTTCAAGTGAGGATGTAAGGAATGAGAGAGTGGAGTTTTGGGGTGTATTTTCAGTCTAGAAACAAGAGTAAGGGAAAAAGACTGTCAGGGAACTGGCAGGTTTGCTGTGACGCAGGACAGCATCGAATGGGAGCTGGGGAAAGTTCTGTCCCAGGTTTGCCCTGGGTCTGTGTGATGGGCAGCAGGTGAGCTCGGGTTCGTTGGGTTTGTGGCCGTTAAATGATGGCAGCAGCAGTGCTGTGTTTTGCAATGGGATTTGAGACTTGCTGAAAGAAGGGAGATTAGAAAAGCAAGGTGTTAACTTGGCCAGAGATACGGGAAGGGAACAGCTTAAAACTGATAAGAGTTACTTTCGCAATGACTTTTTACATATATATTTTTATATAGGCCTTAATTATCTTGTGGGTGTCTTAATTACCACCAAGATCTAGAGTTTCATGGGTTGCGTTATCCACCTTCTCATTACGCTTAGGAGGGACATAAACTTCATTCCAGAATGCAAAGCTTCCACCAGTGAGTCAGGGCGGGAGGATCCCCTTCAGAGAGGCAGGAGTCCCAGGACTGCCCTGCGAGGAGCCAGCGCTCTGCTTTGAGGTGTTGGTGTCAGGCAGAGTCGGGAGGATTCAGCAGCATGGGCTGGAATTATCCACCGGCTCCTCCTCGCATCCTTATGGCAACAGTACACCAACAAACCCCAAATAAGGCTGTTGTTACAGATGACTCTCAACAGCCCCAAAGGGAGTGCAAACAAACGCCAATCTCTTCGGGTGTAACCCAAGCCTTAGAAACCTGAGAAGAAATGCTTTAGAACATGAAAGACACCACTGGCTGTGTTACCCTCCAGCTCAAACTCAGGGTGGTGTGCTCCTCAGCCATCCAGGGTCTCCCCAGTGCCTCCAGGGACAGACAGGGTGCTGCTCAGAGCCCCCTGGGTTGTCACTGAGGGGCTCGGTTGGGGCAGAGGGTTGCTCTTGCAGTCGGGGGCATCCTAGGATGTGTGCAGACGTGTGTGAGCTGGGATTGCATCCACTGGTTGGCTGGCAGTGCCTGTAACTAGCTGCAATCCTGCTCCAGAAAACTGCTCTGGGGCGTGGGGCTCTGCCCCAGGCTGCTCCTTACGGTTCTCCTAATCCCTTTTTAATACGTGGTGCCACGAATGTTTTGCAACTTCCATTGTTGAGGAATACCCAAACCCAGCTCAAGGCAAGAGAGCAGAGCTGCCAGGGAGTGCTGCTGCCTGCCACAGATCCCATTTTCCACAAGTATACCGACCGTAGAGATGTGCCCTGCTTTTGCAATCAGACTCAGCCCATACCCCACATACTTTCCACTACTGGGACAGACAAATCTCAAGAATTTTTTATTATATAATTTTCCTCATCATTCTGTTTCCGATCGTCCTTAAATAAAAGGTCACACGCTCTGGCACTGAATGCAAAGGAAAGCTCGGCGAGTTTTAGCCTTGGGGAAAAGAGCAGCGAGAACTGCGTGAAGGTTGGAGGGCGGCGGGGGCCACCTACCGGCTGCGGGCTGCTGCCCTCGTGCTGCTTTAATCGCTTTAGACTGTTCCTTTCAATCATTTTTCTCAGGATCGTTTCAACTCTCTCTGCAAGAAACGGAGCCGTGTCCCAGGAGTGCAAGTTTAAGCTGTACTGCAGAGCAGCGAGGTGCTGGCCCGTGGATCCTGAGCTGCGATGGGAGCGTGCACAGACTGCAGGGACTCTCAGGGCTGTGCACAAAGGTTGTGCCAAACTGCTGCTGTCTGTCACCAGCCTGCTCCACTGTGCTCTGCTCACGGTGAGTGCTGCAGGTGTGCCCACAGCCAGCAGCCTGATGGAGAAAACTAAGGGACTGCCATACTAGTGTGGTTGTTTCTGTCCTGGGTCTGAGAGATATGGTCCCAAATGAAATCTGTAGTAAATTCCACTTAAATTAGAAAGTGTGTATTCTCAGAGCAGTGCTGATAGGCTGAAATTCAAGGGTTTTTGCTTCCTATGGGAAACCAGACTGACAGATTGCCAAGTTGGGTGTCTTGTTTCTTGCTGGGTTTAGATGCTCTCTGATGGCCAGTGCAGGAAGTTCCCTGGTATTATTCCTTGATCTGCTTCTTTTTCAAGACACTGCTCCGCTGTGGTACCCTTCATTCTGGACTTAAAGTATTTTTGTCTACCTAGGAGATGTCATCGCCAATGGGACTTCTTGGAAGCACACTGCTGGAAAACCAAGTGCTGATTTGATCCTGTGAAGACCTGCCAAACAACATCAGCAATTTGAACTTCCCCACTGTGGGGTCGTCCCTCGTTTCCTCTGTGAGCAATCTGCAGAGACCAAGCAGCTCCATCCTCACCGACGGGGAACCATGTGGGAGGAAACCACGGTCTGAGGGCTGGAAGCATGGTGGTGCTGCAAGGCAAGAGCCACAGCTCCTGTGAGGAGCAGGAGCAGCAGGAGGCCTCGTGCAGGTCAGTCCCTAACCTGCAGTCTCACCCTGCCTGCAGGCAGAGCTCTCGGGCTGGCCAGAGGGAGGCTTTATTTTTGCTGGCTGCTGAGAAGATGATGGGATGAGTCAGGCCTCTGCCGCACGCTGCTTTTACAGTAGGTTTGTTGAAATTCCTGACAACTGGGCCTTTATCAGCTAAAAAAGGAATTGAGCTCAGTTATTCTGTGTAAATCCAAAGAATTTATTTGTAGACTGAGGACTTAACCTATTTAACTGTGAGCACCTCTGAGATTGCCTAGTTCCCCATCGATGCTCCTCTGTTTCAGTTTAAAAATACCCTGATGACCCAGCTCTTCAGCTTTCCCAGTTTAATTAGATCCAGGGAACCTCTCTGATGAATAATCCCTGTTCCCTGCTCATCTCCCTCCCAGTGACCACACAGGGTGGGTGAACCTGGAGAAAGAGAGGCCGATTTGCTGTGCTTTTCCTTGGGGCCTTTTGGATGCGGTGCATCCTCTGATCTGTGATGCAGGAGATGGTGGGGAGCAGTGATAGCAAAGGTCCACACAAGGGATGGTTCCCCAAAGATTGGAGGTTTATTTCGTGTCTCTGACAGGAGATGCTGGAGGTGGGAAGCAGATGTGTAGGGAAGTTCATGCTGTGAAGTTAAACAGGAATTGCTGAGAGGTGTCGGAGGTGACTGCTTTTTTTTTTGCAAGGTGATTCTGCTTGTTACCACCGATCATTCCACCTGCCTGAAAAAAGGCAGCAGCAAAGATCTGATCAGAGGACCCTCCAAATCATATTTATGTCTCTTCAGCCACTCTGTCCTGCAGCGGCCCACAGCACGGCCGTGCACTCATATCTGAGTGCACTGAGATGCCCTTAGCGCCCCGGGGCAGGGTAGAAACACCGCAGCAGCGCTTCGCTGCAGGAAGCCGGGCCCCGGGGCGATCTCAGCCCCCCTGTGTCGGTGCTCAGGCAGCTGGGTGCAAAGCTGCTCCTCGCTCCCCTGGCCACTCCCGTTTGCTGCTCCCCCGCTCCGCCGTTACCTTTCGGGGAGGGCTGCGCGGTGACGCCGCCGCGCGGTCCCGGGGTCGGGAGCGGCGTGGCCAGCAGGGGGCGGCACAGCGCTCCGCGTCGCCCCGCCCCTTGTGACGCAACGCCATCCGCCGCCTCCCATTGGTCGTTCATCGCCACGCCCCGGCCGCTTCACCCCTGGGCCGCCGCTCATTGGCTGGCGGTCGAAGCGGCGTGCCCGCCCCCTCCCGGTGCCCGGTGGCTTCGCGGCGCGGCGGGGCCGGGGCGTGTGGCGGGGCTATGGCGGGCGCGGCGCGGGGGCCGCGGGGGTTGGTGCCGTTGTGCGCGCTGCTGGTGCTGCTGGGCCCGGCTCGCGGCACTCACATCAAGAAGGCGGAGGCGGCCGAGCCCGGCGAGGCGCTGCGGTACCTGCACGCGGCCGAGCTGGGCGAGGCGCTGCGGGAGCTGGCGGCCTCGGCCCCCCCGGGCCTGGCGCGGCTCTTCAGCATCGGCGAATCCGTGGAGGGGCGGCCGCTGTGGGTGCTGCGCCTGACGGCGGGGCTGGAAGCGCCTCGGGCCGGCGAGGAGCCCGGCGGGCCGGCCCTGCCCGGGCGGCCGCAGGTGAAGCTGGTGGGCAACATGCACGGCGACGAGCCCCTGGCGCGGCCGCTGCTGCTGCAGCTGGCTCGGGAGCTGGTGCGGGGCTGGGCCGGCGGCGACGCGCGGATCGGCCGCCTGCTCAACACCACCGACCTCTACCTGCTGCCCAGCCTCAACCCCGACGGCTTCGAGCGCGCCCAGGAGGGAGACTGCGGCGGCGGCGGCGGGGCGGGCGGACGGGAGAACAGCCGCGGCCGGGACCTCAACCGCAGTTTCCCCGACCAGTTCGAGGCCGCCGAGCCCGACCTGGGGCCCGTGCCCGAGGTGCGAGCCCTCATCGCCTGGATGCGGCGCAACAAGTGAGTGCGGGGCGGCCTTGTGCCGTCCGGGGAAGAGGGCCACTCTGCCCTTTCCCGTTCGGCTTCGGGGAGCAAGATTTATTTTGAGACGCTCTCCTTGTGTGACTGCCCGTGGGGACCCGTGCTGGGGGAGGCCCTGCGGGCTGTGCTGTGATTGCTGCATTCAGGGGCTGCCAGGCAGCTCGGTACACCAGGAGGCCTCCTGGTTTCCTTCAGTTCAAGCTTACCTGCAAGGGGAAGCCTTGTGCTTTCTTAATATCACGTTGGGAAATACTTTTTGCTTTCTGATCATTTACTTGATAGTTTTGCGAAGGTGAAGATGAGACTTTGATTTAAACCACGCTGGGACAGGAAGAATGCAGTCCTTTGTGCAGCAGCTCGTGCTGCTGTGCTCACTGTGCCAACGGAGTGCTGGTACAGGAGGGAACGGGCAAACAGAACTGTTTGATTTAAATAAATAATAGGACAAAACAGAAACGTAGTGGGTGTAGCACAATTCACGTGTGCTGTCTGAAGCAAGGGCAGAGGTATCGGTCGTGTTACCTCTGCTCGGAAACAAGATCCCGTTTAGCTTCACTTCTCTTTCAGGCAAAGGGGGCTGGTACTGGCTTCTTATTCACAGTGTTCCAGCATGGCTCTTAATTCTTTGCTTCCCAACCCCAGGTTTCTGCTCTCTGGTAACCTGCACGGTGGCTCAGTGGTTGCAAGCTATCCCTATGATGACTCGCCCACACATAAGCCCACAGGAGTCTACAGTAAATCAGCTGATGATGAAGTGTTCAAATACCTGGCGAAAGCTTATGCATCGCATCACCCCATAATGAGGACTGGCAAGCCAAATTGCCCTGGTGAGGAGGATGAGACCTTCCCTGAGGGCATCACCAACGGTGCCCAGTGGTATGATGTGGAAGGTAAGCCGTGCAGCTGTGCTGTTCTCACTGCTATTTGGGGTCATGTAATGGTGTTTAGAAATGAATGATTTCTTGCAGTGGTGATGGCCAACAAGGGAAGGACAGTAGATGAGGTGATGTTTTTAGCTTGGGATGTGCTCTGGCAGCTTGAAATGGCTTTAGGGTCATACCAGCAAGTGCTTGCTGAATCATGGCTTGGGAGATGCTTGTAAGGAGCAGGTCACAGCACACTGGAGGGCTCTTCTGCTCTCATCATTGCTTGGCCATGCAGTGGGCTGCTCCGTGTGTGTCACTTCTGCTGTTGATGAGACTTAGGTGTCAGTTTGTGATGAGATGCTCCTGTAAAAGGACTCCCATGAGCTAGCAGGAAGAGAAATCTTGGCTGTGCCCTTAGAAAGAATTGCACCGTTTCCACAGCCGCTCTGCGGAAGTTGTTCAACCACGGGCTCACCAGACAGCACGGTGACTTCTGTGGTGAGGACAAAGCACCAATCTTGCGTAACTGATCTGAAGAAGTTGCACTGCTTTGCTGTGTCTGGACTGCTCTGCTTTCCCTTGTTCTGGGGCTGAGGGAGAAGGCATGAGAGCAATGATACCAGGCATAGCTGATCCCAAGCAGCTCCCAGCTTAACGACTTCTGAAAATGCAGTGTCTTTCCAAATGTGGATTTCAGAGTTGAATCATTTACTTAACCCCACGTCCACGCTTCCGGGGAAGCAAGGAGAGTGATCCATTATTAAACCTGAATACATCCCTGCCATGCTGGAAGAGGAAGTCCTTATCTCAGCGACGGATGGATCATTCCTGAAGATTTCACTGTTCTGATAAGTTGCAGTGTTCAAACAAGATGTGGTTCTGCCATGTTTGCTGACAGCTGTCTTCTCTCCTCCACCCTGCTGAGCACAGTGCTGGTATTTACTGACTCAAGGTTCACTCTGGCAAGTGGGAAGTTCAATACGAGGAGAGTTTGTGTAATCTCATGCATCTGCTCGTGACGGAACAGGATATCCTGGATGATCTGTGCTGCCTTGTTCTGGTGGTGGTTGTTATTGGCAACCATTGAGATCAATAGGTTTTGGCTTCTTCCCAAACTGGGACTGGGCTGGTTTGAGCTTTCAGCTCTAGTTCTGCTCCTGGCCTGAGAAATGCTTCTCACCACAGTGTTAATTTCATCCTCCTGCTGGGATGGGGAATGCCCTGCCAGTGCCTGCCTGCCCCTGGAAGGTTTGCTAGCAGCTGTTGCACAGGTGTGAACCTTTCAGGCTGCCTTGTCTTGGAAGCTGGTGAAGCTGGGCTTTGCCTGCCTTCCTCGTGCAGGAAATGGCAAGGTGTGAGCTAGACCGCAGCGCTGTGGTTTATAACCTAATAGCCTTCAACTTTCAGCCTCTGCGGAAACAAACCCTTCAGCTGTGACAAGCCACAACCCTGGGCTCTGTGCTGATGGCTGCAGGCAGTGATTATAGCAGAGTGAGCTGACACTGGCTCAGAACGAAGCGCTGCCAGGCTGGCACCTGTGCCATCTCAGCCACGCCGTAACTTCCATCTGAGTGCTGATCAAAAGGGTGATGGTAGTCCTTGGAGCACGTCCCATGCAGATCCATAACCCACAGGAGTTGCTATAGAGGGAAGAGCACAGATGATCTAACAGATAACACTGGGTCCAGCCTGGAGATTTAGGTGTGAAGTTTCAGTATTGCTTCGTGGTTTTGGGTGTTAATGCTGATTATCAGCTGTGGATGGAGTGTCAGTGGTATGCTGCTGTCCTCAGACCAGGAGGCTTTTCCCAGTGACCACAGAACTGGAATGCATGGGAGGAGGAGGATGGGGAAGTCCTGGTACACTTAGGGAGCTCCCTGTCTGGGCTGAGCTCTGGTGAGAAGCATATGACACGCCTGAGGTGCAGGTCAAGTGCTCGTGGCCTGCAGAGCAGGTTGTGCTGGGAAAGGCTGCAGCCTCCAAGTGAACTAAAGCCAGGAAAAACAAAGAATTGAGAACAAAATGTTTCAACAGGTGGTAATTTTCCTGCCACGTTTTGTCGTGTGAAATCAAACATGCTGGAAAGCCGACTGCTGCAGGATTCTTTGTCCTGGAGCTACCAGTTCGGGCTTATGCTGGTGCCAGACCCCATTAACTTTGTTTTCAGTACCCTCTTATGTGTATCAAGCTAAGGTGGCAAGTGGAAACCATCCGAGTAATTCTTAAGGTCAAGCGTGAGCAGAGAAGCATGGCTCCCTGCCACGCAGCTCCATGTGGCTGCTGCATTCCAGCTGCTATAGATAAGCGTGTCTGGCACTGCTCGGGCTATCTCTGCTGTACATGCGCTTAGTCTTCCTTCCTTTGTAACCTCTAGGGCTTTTAACTACTGAATGGCCAGTCCAGATCAAGAAAATAGTTGGAAATTTGGGCTGTTTTATGATGCAGCCTACTGCAGTATGGGTCAAGAAGGGCGAGCTGACCTGAACAGTCCATGACCTTAAGGAACTTTTGTCTATTGGATGGATGCGTTTGCCTTTAGGTGGTAAAGACCCTGATTCAGAAATGGAATTAATTGTCACATTGAATGGGGTGTTTTGTGTTCTGTCTCGGGAGGCTTTTTCTTTATTTGTAGCCCTCTCTCACTGCCCATCTGGTGAGCAGTGCAGTACAGTGCATGAGAAGGTTCTGCTGTGCTCCTTGGGGCCCTGGAAGGCTGCGGGGTGCACTGCTCTGCACTGGATTGTGAGCTGCTGGAGCTGCAGGCTGAAACCTCACCTCCTCTGAGTTTTGATGACTGCAGACTAATGGACCGAAACATTCCTCTGCCTTTTTGGGGCTGCTGCTGGTCTCATGCTGTGGGGCAGCTGGCCCTGTCCGCAGAGGAAGTGACTTGTGCAGTGTATTTAATCGCATCTCTAGCTTGCCTTGTGCCATCTGCTCTCCCTGCAGAGCAGACAGGAGCCTTTCTCTGCTGTGACTGAGCTGCATGTCTCCTCTCCTAACGTCTGCTCCAGTGAGAGCTGAAATTAGAAAGGTTTCTTCATTGTGCAGTTTGAAAGTGAAGTCTTTCCAGGCTGCCCTGAAAGGCTTCTCCTACCTACCTTCTCCTACCTACCCCCCAGAGGCTGTGCAATTGGTATATGGAAAAATATGCAATTCCATATGCTGTAAAAATAACCATCCTGCTCTGCAATGGGTCGGTGAGAAAGCCAAATATGTGCAGCATGTACAATCCAAATTTTCAAGCATGACTATTTCTTGAAGAGACAGTTTCACCAAAATCAATGTACCAAGCTCCAATTTAGTCCATTACTGCTCTATTATGGGTGAGCATCTGTCCTAAATTTACTTGAATGGCAGATGAAGCACTAAATATGCTTCATAATGGCTCTGGTGTACGTATGGATGTTTTCAAATGCATTAGTGTCCCGCTATGAGCAGATGGTTCTGGGCTGGCAAATTGTTCCTCTCTGCACAGAGTTCAGAGGAGAGAGAGCAGCCTGCTGCAGGCTGCTTTTCCAAACCTGGTAACGGGAGCTGTGTGAAGCCAGTCACAGGCCTGGCACCTCCAATCTCTTGATCTGAGCTGTACAGGTGTTTTTTTTAGGTTCTCAGTCACTTTTTGGGCCCTCGTGCTAGCCAGAAAAGCCTCTTTCCTGTTTTGATCTCAGCCTGCGTACAAGCTGCAGCACTCTGTAGTGGGAAGTGCCATTTGCTTTGCTATGAGAGCTGCCTGTTCCCATGGCAGCTGGCTCCCAGAAGAACCAGGAAGAACTGGGACGTCTCTGGTCCGTCCCCATCCCTCCTGTCATCCCAGAGGTCCGTGCTGTCAGTCCATCTGTTTCACCAGGCTGCTGTGGGGCTCTGGTTGAGAACAGCAGCTTGAGTTTTGGACAGTGAATGCTCACAGCTTCCATGCTCATGGTCATGGAAGACTGCTGTGCTTGGGGGAGCAGTGCTGATGCCTTTCCAGGCCATACCTTGTCACAGCCTCTGCAAACACCAGGGTGAGCGTTGGCACCATGGCTGTCCATCCCTTCCAGCCAGTTAGTTGTCCAGCACTTGTTTCTTAGACCTACCTGCTGAGATCCTGCACTTTCACAGGCTTGTGGTATTTGGGGGACGTGCTGCTTACTATTGAAAGCTCCTGTGAATGTTCAGAGTGTTGTTTGCAGCCCTCAGCAGTGTGCTGAAGCCCGTGCTCCGGATCATGCACTGCTGCCCAGCGGCCTCATGTCCTGCTGTACATCATTCATTCCTGTATGAGAAACAGATTTGCATGTTGAAGGTTGATCTTAACTTCAGCAAATGGGGTTAGGGTGCTTGCTAGAACAGGGTGACCTTTTTTCACTCGTAGCAGTGCCTGTGGTTTCTCTGAAAGGAAAGAATGAACAGATAAGCTTAATGCTGGGAAACAGCCCTCGAGCGCTCCTGTTTTCCGGTGCTTAAGGGCTGGCTGCTTTCACACCAAGCTGTTGAGCTTCCCCAGGTTGGTACTCTGGTGCATTCTTTTGTGTCAAGCCTGAAGCTTCCTTTGGGAGAAGCAGCTTCTCCTGCAGGCCTTACGAGTCTGAGGTCAGCGTGCAGCATGAAGTGAAGGCCTGCAGCAGCAGCGTTCCAGCTCTGTGTGCCTGCCATGCTGTCTGGGCTGTGTAGCAGACAGCTCTCCAGTGGCATGAACCCAGAGGTATTGCCAAGTGCTGTAAGTTTGGCTGACAGAGCAGCAAGACAAGGGACTGCCTGTGTCTGGATGCCCAGTGGGTCATTACTGGGAGAAGAGAGCTCAACCAGAACCGGCTTTCACAGTGATCCCATCTGACTTTTCTGCAAAAATTTGCTCTCTGGGGCCGTGGCAGTGTCCTGGTGAGGTGCCATGGGGCTGAAGGATGGAAAGGAGTGTGCCTTCCATATGGAGGGATGTCTGTGTATTGCTCTCGTGATGTGTCTTTCTCTCATTTCCTCAGGTGGGATGCAGGATTACAACTATGTGTGGGCTGACTGCTTTGAGATCACGTTGGAGCTGTCCTGCTGCAAATACCCACTGACCTCTGAGCTGGAGCAGGAGTGGGAGAACAACCGTGAATCTCTCCTTTCTTTCATTGAGAAGGTAGAGGGAGCTGACGTGGGGTGCGGGGACAGCACCTGTGGAAGCCCCTTGTCCCTCGTGGGCTGGGAGCACTGCATCAGCTGCACTCGTGGGCTGTGTGTGGTAACACAGCTGCTGCAGATGCTGTGCAGAGGCTGGGGACTACAAAGGTGCCGTGCATCTCTGTGGTTCTGCCACAGTTCCCACATCCTCAGTGATAGTGAGCTCCTCTGAGAGGCCTTGTGGCATATAGTGTTACACAGACTGTGAGCAGCAGATCTCTCTACCCACGTGTGGGCTGAGTAGGGGACAGTTCAGCTTGGGAAGGGAGGCAGCTATGGGAAGATTAGCTAGGGTGGATCAGTTTTGAGAAGCTGCTGCTTTCCCAGCGCGTGCTGAATTTCCTGTCCTTGCTCCCAGGCCAAGCACTGTCCGAATCATGGGCTCTTGTTTCTCTTTGCCTGACAGCTGTCCTGCTCTGTTCATCTGGAGACAGGGGGGAATGGTATCACTGGGTGAGGGCACCGTTGCCCTGCTGTTCCATGTCTTCAACCAGAACCCTATGCTGTTTTCCTCCAGGTCCACATTGGCGTGAAAGGTTTTGTCAGGGATGCAGTCACCAAGGCTGGTTTGGAGAATGCGACCATTGTTGTTGCTGGTATTGCTCATAACATCACAGCGGGCAAATACGGTGACTACCACCGCCTGCTTGTGCCTGGGACCTACAATGTGACTGCCGTTGTGATGGGGTAATGGCTCCGTGGTGCTGCCTGCTGCTTGTGTTACTTTACTTGGTTTCTTCTCCCAGAGTATCTTCTGTATTTAAGGGGCTTGGCTGGAAGCTGCAGCAGGAAAGGTCTCCTGCAATGGATGAAAGCTGCAGCTGTGTTTGTTCACCCCTGCCCTGCTGCAGTGGGGAGCTGCTGGATGCACAGCACTTCCGTCCCCTTTATTTGCTTATATCAACCCGCATCTTACTTCTGGGCAACAGAAGAAAGTTGCAGTAGTTCACCCCAGTAAGAGTTTGTGTTGCCTCATGTCTGGGGGTAAATGTGTTGCTTGCTGCTGGCTAGCCCTGTGCTCGACTTGTGGCTTCTACCCTGGAGAGTCCATGAACAGGATCTCGTGCCTCTGACACAGCAAAGGGCAGCAGCACGATTGGATTTGGTGGCAGGGGGATGAGCCCCATCTGCCTGTTTTGCTGGTGAATCTCTCACATGGTTGTTAATATCCCAGTGTGCTTAGAGCAGGAGGAGGAGGATGGGAAAACCTGCAAGGGTTTTGGCCTCTGTTCTGCAGAGCCTACTTGCTGAATCCTGCTCTTTTTCTTCCTTCTTCTTACAGTTACACACCACTGACCAGAGAAAACATTGAGGTGAAGGAGGGAGATGCAACAGAAGTGGATTTCTTCTTGCAGCCAACTGTGACGGCACCAGCTCCCAGCCTCACACAGCTCACATCAGCACCTGCTCCTGTCTCTACCGTCGCTTCCACCGTGGTGCAGGCAGAAGCCCCGAGCCCAACCTCTCTCCATCAGCCAGTCCAACCTGTGGACTTCCGCCACCACCACTTCTCAGACATGGAGATCTTCCTGCGGCGGTACGCCAACGAGTACCCCAACATCACCCGTCTGTACTCCGCGGGCAAATCGGTGGAGCTGCGGGAGCTCTATGTGATGGAGATCTCAGACAACCCTGGCATCCACGAACCAGGTGATGTGGGAGATTCTTTCTAGCAAAGCACACATGTGAGTGGTAGACCCTCAGCTCTGGGGGACGATGGGCGGAGCAAAAAGGAAATGTTGAACTGATATCTGAAGAGAGGCTGAACTCCTCTTTAGAAAGACCAGGTGCAATGGATGGCACTTGGGTGAGTTAAAGAGTGTTCCTAGGGATGCTAACCTCAGTGGGTGGGAATCTGGGGACAGAAAGACCAAGCACCCTATTTGCGCTTGTATTTGTCCTCTTGGTGTTGTGAAAGCAGAAAGGTATTAGGTAAATGCCCTCTGGCCTGGAGAAAGGCCTAAGAGTGCAGTGCTGGTGGTGGTGAGATGCCTTCAGGCTTTAACATAATGGCCATAATTATCTCTCTGGCATGGCTGTGTGTCTGCAGGTGAGCCAGAGTTCAAGTATATCGGTAACATGCATGGGAATGAAGTTGTGGGGCGAGAGCTTCTGCTGAACCTCATCGAGTACCTCTGCAAGAACTTTGGCACAGATCCTGAAGTGACCAACTTGGTCCGGAGCACACGGATCCACATCATGCCGTCCATGAACCCAGATGGCTATGAGAAGTCTCAGGAAGGTAATGCTGCCCATGCTGAAAGACCTGTGGGATCTCTAGTTCTGAGAATGAGACCTGGGGTTTATTGGCCCTCTGGGAAATGTGGAAGCATTCTACTGGAGCTGAAGTGCTGCCTGCACAGGGAGGCTGGGAAAGGACTTGGTGTGTGCAGTGGAATGAGTGGGTGGACCCTGCACTGCAGGAAGTGGGCAGCTGGCTGATGCCTGAAGTGGTCAGAAAGAGCTCTTACATTTCAGCAGTGCTGTAAGCTGCCCCTGTTTGGGTCCCCTTATGGTTTGTGGCTATCCCAAGGCTTATTTAAAAACAAAAAAATAGTCATTCCTTTTACACAACTCATACTTGCTGTGCCTTGGTCTGTGCTCTTAGTAACATGTGATGTGGAAGCCAGGCAGTCTGCAGAGCACTAGTCCAAGTAGAGGCTTTTACCATGGTGTTGGAATTGGCAAAAACGTTCAAGGAAGTCCTTCAAACAGTGTGGCTTTTGCAGATTGGCAGAACAAAGCTTGTCCAGAACAGTTTTCTGGAGGTAGAGCTATTCTTGTGTTTAATACAGAACTTGTCCAGCTGGTTTGAGAAAGGTCTGAGGTTCTGCAGCTGTGACAGCAGCTGCTGGGATTGTTCATGGTTCAGTGTCTTTCTGCTAGCTGTGGCCTGACTGGCACTGACAGAGTCCCCCACACACCTCTGTGCCCTCCTGAGGAGGGTGGGTGTCCCGTCAGTCTGGGGTGTGGGCAGCCAGCACTGTTGTTCCCTGCTGCTTTCCACTAATCAGTAGTATGAAGCTCTTCAACAAGGGGACACAGCCTCCATGACAAAATAGGAAATTGCATAGAGTGCAAACCTGAACCTGTGTTTAATTTTCAGGAGACAAAGGAGGCACCGTTGGCAGAAACAACAGCAACAACTACGACCTGAACCGAAACTTCCCAGATCAGTTCTTCCAGGTGGCAGACCCTCCACAGCCAGAAACCCAGGCTGTCATGAGCTGGCTGAAGACTTACCCGTTCGTGCTTTCAGCAAACCTGCATGGGGGTATGTCAGCTACACCAGGTTCCTTCCTCAGCACCGTGGTTTGAGGATGGATTATGCAGGAATCTCTCTGCTGTGTCTGTGGCACAAACTGAGGAGCACTGCTGTGAAACAGCAGGAACAAAAGCAGCCAGGTTTCTGTACTGGGGATGGTGCCTGTAGAGAAAGAACAAACCAAATCTACTGTTACTTGGCTAGAGTTTGTGCTGCTACAAAATGGACCAGAAGCTGAAAACCATCTCCCCAAGCACGCTTGTAGGCAGTTGAAGAGGCTGCTGGGAGGAGCACAGCCACTTCTCTGAAGGGATTACATGCACAGGCCAGCAGCTGGCACATTGCCTGCAAAGAGATGGGGCAGTTGGGATGGACTCCCCTGACAGCAGCTGCTTGGTGGCTGGTTCTGTCAATGTGGCAGTGCCATGGCTGTTAGAGTCTTCATGGTATTTATAAATTGAGGGAAAAGCAAAGTAATCCTGAGGGCTCCCTGCCTCGAATTGCACAGCAGAACAATGAAATTTGCTGTGATTTAATTATCTTTTTAGTGTGATCTGAATTAAGTCTATGTATTACAGCTTATTCCCTAAGCACTTGGTCTGCTGGCTTGGAGCTGTGGTGACTTGCAGGTGTTGCTTTGTGCTAGCATGTTTAATTCTGTAGTGCAGAAGAATGGCATGTGGGTGAGAGGGAGCTGGCTGTTCTCCAGCAGCAGTCTCGGTCCCACAGTGCCATTAGCACAGCTTGCTTAGGGAAAGTTTCAGCAAGCCAGAGCTGTTGTAGTCTGCCTGTCCTTGCAGTAAGCTCCAGAAGGCTGACAAGCTGCAGCAATTGGGCCGAGGGCACTATAGGAAATTTCCTTTGTGTTCTGCCCTCTGGAAAACGATTATTAGCAGACTGTGCCCATCCCTCCTGCATGTAAGAACAGAGCTTTGATGTGTTGTGGTTGAGGTTTGCTTTCCTTGCTGGATGCTCTCTCATCCTTTCCTGTGCTTTTGTTGTCTCTGCTGTCTGCAGTGCCTAATGCTACATTTAAGGTCAAGTCTGGAGAGCTTGGTGTCCTGGTCCTCTCCGGAGAAAAAGAAAAGCTGCTTCTGTTAGGCTGAGTACTCCATTGAAAAATGCACAAGTCTGAGTCAAATCTCATTTCGCCTGCAGGTTCTCTGGTGGTTAATTACCCCTATGATGACGATGAGCAAGGAATGGCCATATACAGCAAATCCCCAGATGACGCTGTGTTTCAGCAGCTGGCACTTTCCTACTCCAAGGTAAAGCTCTAAAATGGGAAATCCCATCTGCCAGGGTAGGTCTTGATGCTGTCATGAGCACTCTGAGTGTGTGGTAGAGGAGCCAGTGGCTGTAGAGTGCAGACTCGGCTTCACATGTTGCATCTTGTTTTTCAGGAAAATAAAAAGATGTATCAGGGAAGCCCATGTAAGGATATGTACCCCAATGAGTACTTCCCACATGGCATCACGAATGGGGCCCAGTGGTACAATGTTCCAGGTGAAGTCACCCTGAAATCTCTTGTGGTGTTTCTTTCCAATTTAATGCATGTGCAGCTTAGAGAGTTTAATCTGATCAATCACAGACTTTGCGTTTGTCAACCTGGATTACTGGGACATGGGTTTCTCTTGTAACCTCTTAAATAATGTACCCAGGTTAAGTCATTCTGGAGGGGAGGAATTTATGGTGTGGCATTTCTGGTTTCCAGCAGTGTATTGACATGAAAGGCATTTACAAGGAGGGTGGTTATTTGTCTGCTGTTTTGACATCCCCCTGAAGCTTGAATCTTGCCCCACGTAAAAAACCTTTTTGCTTTTGTGTTAATTGCACGTAGTAGTTAGTAGGTAATCTTTCTCTATTTGATGTTTTTTAAGTCCTTTTTCTTTGAGCTTTGTCACAGCTTCCTTCAGGAGGTCATATCAAAATTGCTGTTACATTCTTGTTGTAGGTGGGATGCAAGATTGGAATTACTTAAATACGAACTGTTTTGAAGTGACCATTGAGTTGGGCTGTGTGAAATACCCAAATGCAGAGGAGCTGCCGAAGTACTGGGAGCAGAACCGCAGGTCCCTCCTCCAGTTCATGAAACAGGTGAGATGCTTTGACCCCAAACAATGGTGAGAACTACCTTTTGGGTTAGAGGTGCTGGAATAAACAGGGCTGATCCACACACTGCAGTGAGTGCTGCTTCCTGGCCGTACCGGGTCCCTGCTCCACAGCAATCCCTCCCATCCAAATGTGCCTCCATTTCCCCTTCTCTGCTCCTTAACATGGAAGCAGCAGCCAGGTGCTGCAGGTGTGGTCATTTCATTTGCCAGTAGCTCAGTTTTCCCTTGGCTAGAGCAGTCCTTCTGTGCTGTTTCCATCTGGCTCATGGCTGCTGGCAGCACTGTGCAGCTGGGTTGTGCAAACAAAGGTGTGGGAGCAGAGTGTACCGTCATGGCATCGTGGGCCAAACAGTTGCCCATTTGTTATACTCAAGTGATCTTCATCCACCCCAGTTTCACCTGAGCCCTTTTGGGACATATCACTGCTCTGGGAGCTCTGGGAGCTGGCGTGCTCTGCGTGTCAGTGCTCCCACACTGAGTGGGGCTCTCTGGCTCTGTCAGGTTCACCGTGGTGTCTGGGGGTTTGTGCTGGATGCCACAGATGGAAGGGGCATTCTCAACGCCACCATCAGCGTCGCTGAGATCAACCACCCAGTGACCACCTACAAGGATGGAGACTACTGGCGCCTCCTGGTGCAGGGGACGTACAAAATCACAGCATCTGCCCGAGGGTGAGCAAGCCATGGCACACGGAATAGGCTCTGCATAACCTCCACAGTGCTCTCCTGGCTTATTGGTCAGGAGTTGACAAAGCTGTCCTGCCCTGATGTCAGGACTGTTCCTTTGGTGACACTGTAGAGTCCAAACCTTCCCTTGTTTGGAGGTGGTGTGGGGAAGCAGTTGATAACTGGGTCTTTTTAGGGGAAGTTCTCACGCAGGCAGCTGCCCACAGAAGTGACTTCAGTGGCTGCCAGAACCTTGTTTTCTTTGGGTTAAAGCTACCTGACCTATTGTCCTACCTGCCTGTCATGTAACTCTGCAACACCTGAACCAGAAGCAGCTCGGGGCAGTGCTGAGTCCTAAGCTGCTCCCTGCCCTGCCATTCCTGTGTCTGTTTTGAAGAGTTTTTGCTGTTTGCATTTCTGCCTCTTGCTTCCTTTGGCTGGAGAGCAGCAACAGTCCTGTGCTGAGGGTCTCAGGAGGAGTGGGGTGGCTCTGTGTGTGAGGCCTCAACCCCTGACATTTCCTTGTCCCTTCTCTTCCCTGGGCAGGTACAATCCTGTCACTAAAACAGTGGCAGTTGACAGCAAAGGTGCAGTGCAGGTCAACTTCACTCTTAAACGGACCGATGCCAAAGTGGATGAGGGGAAGGTGCCGGTCCTGAACACCCCAGACACCAGTGACCCCAACGAGAAGGAGTTTGAGACACTGATCAAGGATCTCTCTGCTGAGAATGGTGTGGAGCGCCTCCTGCTTTCGTCCTCGGGGAAAGTCTCTCCTTATCGATACCGCCCCTACAAGGACCTCTCCGAGTTCCTCCGGGGCCTCTATCTGAACTACCCACACATCACAAATCTCTCCAGGTGAAAACTCGAAGCAGCAATGCTCAGCTCCTCCATGAGCAGCAAGCTGTGGCAGAGAAGTAATGCAATGATGAGCTGTGAATGCGATGCAGAGATGGGGGGAAGCTTGTTGCTGTGCTTCCCTGTGGTGCTCGAGTTCAGAGGAGCTCCAGATGTAAGGGTGTGCTGGCAGAGCATTGGCTGCGGGGACCCACAGACACATCTATGTGCTTTTCCTGAGACCTCATTTTACTGACTGGAACCTGGGCTGCAGTCAGCTGCCTGGGGTGCCTTGCACTGATATTCCCAGCACTGAGATACCAGGTTTCTGGAAGCATTTATTTCACGCACTCTGTTCCCTCTGTTTTCCCAATCCTGTCTGGTATCTAAGCTGTAAAAGTAGACAAATATGGCTTATGAATCTTAGAATTATAGAGTATTCTGGGTTGGAAGGTACCCATGAGGATCATAAATCTGATGGCATTTTTGATTATCTGCTTTCACATCTTAATTTAATAATGGGAGCTGTGTTTGAGGTAATGCCCTGAGCCAAGGTCTCTGCCCCAGGAGCTGTCTGTATTCCTCTGCTCTCCCTTGTGACCTGTAGCTATTACCCTCTGTCAACTTCAGAAGGCACAAATCCAGCCTCTTTGTCCCAGGACCCTGCTTGCTTGTTGTCGCCAGGCACAACGTGCTCATGTGCTGTCTGTGCTGGTGCCAATGCTGTCACTCTGATCTGTAGCCTCTATTGTCTTTGCAGTTGCATCAGCCCCAATTGTGTTCCCTGCTTTGCTTGCATTCAGTTTGCTAACTTAATGGCATGACTGTAGCAACAAGTTCTGCACTGCTGGAAATAGGTCCACTTTTGTCCTCTGAACTGGGTGCTTTATGGATTAGTTTGATGTCTGCATGTATCCTGCACTGACCAGTGAGGAGAAAAAAGTCTAAAGCAAACAAACCCACATTGGAAGCACAGAGGCATTTGTGGTATTCTTGGCTGTATAGAGATGTGTGGAGCACTGGGTGTTCTGTGCATCTCTGCCTGGGTGCTTGTGATGTGGCTGAGTGTTCTGTCCCTTGCCTCATGGAAGGACGCAGCATTCCTTCCCACACTGGGTTTCTCCATAAGGCCAAGCTCTGTTCCTGAGCTGACACTGCTTTCTTCTCTCTCTTGGCAGCCTGGGTCAGAGCGTTGAGTTCCGTCAGATTTGGTCCCTTGAAATCTCCAACAAACCCAACCAGTCAGAGCCCGAGGAGCCCAAGATCCGCTTTGTCGCTGGGATTCACGGGAACGCTCCTGTTGGCACGGAGCTGCTCCTGACACTGGCAGAATTTCTTTGCATGAACTACAAGAAGAACGCTGCAGTTACAAAGGTGAGGAGCTCTGCTGCAAGGAACCATTTCTTGGAGCCCTCCAGTTGTATCCTGAGAAGACAGTGCTCATCAGGAAGGACTTGTTCTGATGTGTGGGTTCTGGAGATGTACAGTGAGCAAACCCTATTAATGGTGCTGATGTTTTGTTTCCTTCCTGGTTTATACAGCTGATTGACCGAACACGGATTGTGATTGTGCCATCTCTGAACCCGGATGGACGGGAGGTAGCACAGGAGAGGGGCTGCACCTCAAAGATAGGCCAGACTAATGCCCACGGCAGAGATCTGGACACAGACTTCACAAGTAAGGTTAACTGATGCAAACTGACCTGTGGTGTCCCATGGAAATGCAGGCTGCAGAAGAGGTCACCGTCTGGCCTCTCTAGGTTGGATGTACTCATCTAATTATGGGGTCTTCCTATAAAGGGGACAGTGCTCCTGCCTCAGACTGGAGGTAGCACAGCTGCTGGGAGATGTCCAAAGCTTGAATTCCCCTTAGAGTCCATAATTTGCAGACCTTTATATGAAAAGGAGAAGACAAAGCAGAGCTCTTCAGGAGCAGTCTGGAGATCAGACAATATGTTCTCCTGTTAATGGATTTCTTTCAATGCTAAATTTCTGAAAAACATTCTCTATTCTTGCTCCTTGGAAATAGTCTTCTTCTTCATGCTTTTAACTTCCTGGTATATCCACAGCTTTATACCAGTGCTATGCCCACCTTTCCTGGAAAAAAGGGAGTGTTCTCTCTGGCTACGTTTGGCTGGAATAATCCCAAGTGCTTTCTTAGCAGTCAGTTCAGGGACAATGAAGAAAGCCAACACATGTGAAACACCCTCTGCATCACAAAAGTAAATAGATTGGGAAAACAGTGATGTGTCACATTTGTTAAGCTTTGCAGATGAATTCCACCCATGAACAGTGTGGATGAGGAGCAATGTGCTGAGATCTAGCAAATATATTTTCAGGCAGATACTTCCAGCCATAAAGAGGGAGCATTGCTGGCCTCTCACATAGCACAAGAAACTATTGCCAATCCCTTTTCCTATTTGTTGTTCTCATTTACAGGCAATTACTCCAGGTATTCGGGAACACGAGAGCCTGAGACCAAAGCCATCATAGAGAACTTGATATTGAAGCATGACTTCAGCCTCTCTGTTGCTCTAGATGGTGGATCTTTGCTTGTCACTTACCCCTATGATAAGCCAATGCAGACAGGTATGACCGACTCCTCCAGGGTCTTCCATGCAGTTAGACTCTAGCCATGTGGCTGCATGGTGTAAGAGCTTGTCCTTTTTTTGGTGTTCTTGTGCCAGTGATGTGCTGTAGCCTTCTTTTGGCTTTAACCCTTCAGTTCTGGAGAACTGATGACAGTCTGTAAAGCAAAGCTCAGCATCCTCACAGGATTCAGCTTGGAGTCAGAACATTTATCGTTTCCGTTTTCAGAACAGTACTTCAGTTTTTCCTCTGCATGTGATACCACCCTTCGATGTAAGAGGAAATCTGACATCTCCCTGAAGCAACCTGTGTGACTGCTTAATGTGGGACCGTGGGGTTAGGATAAGAATCTCTTCCTTGGTTTGTTAGGAGCTGCACTCCCAATGACTCACCTTTCTGTTTGTAGTGGAGAACAAAGAAACACTGAAGCATTTGGCATCTGTGTATGCAAACAACCATCCGTCCATGCATTTAGGCCAGCCAGGCTGTCCCAATAAGTCTGGTAGGTTTGGTTCAAACTGTAACCCCATGACCGTGTTTGTGCTGCGTTCTGCTAGGAGCAGATCAGTCTGATTGCTGTGTTCTTACTCTCACAGATGAGAATATTCCTGGTGGTGTGATCCGTGGCTCTGAATGGCACAGTCACCTGGGAAGTATGAAGGTACTTCATCTCAGCACAACGCTTTCCTTGCAAATATGTCTTCAAATTTGAGCAAAACTTGAACCGTCATCAGCTGCGCTCTGGGAAACCTTTTAAATTCTGCCTCTTGTAATTGTGGTGGTTTTGTTTCAGGATTTCAGCGTTACTTTTGGTCATTGCCCTGAGATCACTGTTTATACCAGCTGCTGTTACTTCCCCAGTGCAGGGCAGCTCCCTGGCCTGTGGGCAGAACACAGGAGGTCTCTCCTTAGCATGCTTGTGGAGGTGAGCAATGGTCTGGGGGGGGGAGAAATCCTTGCTGGGGGTGAAGGTGGTGGGATGAGTGGGTAAGAGAGGAGCAAGACAGGAGTGTGGAAATTCCTCGTAGTTTTTATAGGTGATGTGTAATTGCAGACAATAAGAATGTAGAACAGAGGCAGCGACTAGAATGCACTGATTTAGTTAGAAGTTAGACTTCTGTGTTGTTTTACCTTCTAGTGGGCTGAGCAGCCCTTGCAATATTATCCAGTCTTATTTCTTACAGGAGAAGTGGAGATCGTTAGGGTTTCTGAAGAATGTGCTGTATTTTGAGGGGGAGGCCTGGGTCCTGTCTAAGTTAAAAATATGCCATACCTTTGGATGTGAACATGAGCCATTTGAAATGCTTTGTTCCAGGTTCACAAGGGAGTCCATGGATTTGTCCAAGACAAGAGTGGCAAGGCAATTTCTAAAGCTACCATTGTTCTTAATGAAGGTTTGAGGATTTGTACTAAAGAAGGTGGCTATTTCCATGTGCTGTTGGCTCCTGGCTTGCATAGCATCAATGCTATAGCTGATGGGTACCAACAGAAGCATATGCAGGTATGTGAATATCTGTTGGAGATCTCCTCCCTTGCTTTCATATGAAGGCATCCATCCCTATCTCCTCTTACCTGGGCTGTACCCTGTTGGCTGTGTTTAGCTTCTAGTCACGTTAGTTGTCTTCTGCCTTGTTACAATGGAGAGAAAATTCTGAACATGGTAGAGTTGTTCCAGGCAAGTTTTTCCCTCCATTGCATTTATCTTTGGTATCTGGTTCTGCCTGGCAGCAAATGTCTTTTTTCTGTGGACATCTACCAGAGGTGTATGCATTGAGACAGTTTAATTTCTTACATCTCTCCATAGGTCTTGGTACGCCATGATGCACCCAGCTCTGTGTTCATTGTGTTTGACATGGAAAACAAGATATTTGGTCTGCCACGGGAGCTGGTTGTAACTGTTGCAGGTGAAGTGACAGTTCATTCAAAGCTTTGAACCTTGTTTTCTGGGCTGGTTCATCCTGACAGTAACCCTTTTCTTTTCATTGAACTGGAAAAGTTGCCTGTGGGGTTGAGTCGTTTCCTCCTGCTTTCCCTTCTGAGCATGTGCTTGGCCTTGCAGTCTGGTCCAACAGCCTGTGGCATTAGTGATGCTAGGCTAGCAGATAAGAGGAAGGTGGGAGTGTTGAAGGGGTCTGAAGGGTCCTGAATGGACCTTGAGATGACTGGAATGGGGAGAGCCTGTTTGTGCATAGAGCTGGGATCTAGATGATCTTGCATCTTCCCCAGGGTCTCTCTGAGTGATCTGGCACTGTGCAAGCATTAAGGAATTTATTTATTTTTGTCAGTGTGGCTGCTGCTAGGGAGGCTAAGGTTTATTCCCAGTGTACTGCAGAGGAACTCGGTGTTGCTGTCTTAAATTGCTAGCCCTGAAAATCTAGTGCTTCTCTACTGTGATCAAGCTCCTTCCTCCTTGGGCACAGAACTGAGGAAAGTGGCTGTGATTGTGCAAAAGGAGATTGATAAATGGAAATGAAGAAGCCTCTGGGGTAGGGAACATGGAATTAAATTCAGTTTCTTCTATCTGGCAGGTGCAAGTATGTCTGCTCTGGTCCTCACTGCCTGTATCATCTGGTGTGTCTGCTCAATTAAGTCCAACAGACACAAGGATGGCTTCCACCGCCTGCGGCAGCACCACGACGATTACGAGGATGAAATCCGCATGATGTCCACTGGCTCAAAGAAGTCTCTCTTGAGCCACGAATTCCAGGATGAAACAGACACTGAAGAAGAAACATTATACTCCAGCAAACACTGACACCTCTCTGACAGGAAAGGAAGTTCCCGTGGACTGGCCCCAGTGGGAGGGGAGGGGTAATCCCTCTGGATCAGTTTTGAAACATTAACTTGCAGGACTGTGTCCTCCAGAGGTTTGGGTGGCAGCTTCTGACTTCCTTCTGCTGTTTGCTCTGTTCCTATGTACATGCAAATCAGTGGGTGTTAGAGGCTGCGTTTGGGTTAAGGGCATGGCTTATGTTTTTAGGTCGAGGTCTGGAGGTTCACATGACACTGATTGAAAGGTAACTTAGCAAGGTGGCCAGCAGAGTTCCTAACACTTCCCCAGCATCTCCACCCAGCGAGCAGATGGTGGGGAAGTGCCGTAAGATCTGTGTGGGGTCATAGTCAAAACACTCTGAAGTGGTATCTACCTGTTTTGATTTCATTTTTCTTACTGTACATGGTGGAAACCTTGATCCATCACTGACTCCATGTTCTGCAGAGCAGCCCTTGGAAACAGTCTGTGCTTACTTCTCAGCTGCTCCCCTGGAGCTTCTTCCCACCTTGAGATGCTGTGGCCAGTCACAGTCTGCAGTGGTTGTGGAGCACCTCTAATACGTTGCTAGTTCCAAGCAGCAATTTGGCATCCTGAAAGTTGGGGGAGATGACATCAATTCTTGGTGTGAACTGGAGAAAGGAGTGAATGTCAGAGCTTCTGCAAACTCTGGTCAAGTTCAGGAGCTTGCCAGCTCTGCAGAACTGCTGTCCCTGCTTCTGGGGAAGAAAATTTCTGTCCCTGTCACCCCTGGTTGCATCTCATTTATGTGGACTTGGCTTTTGGAGTCTCATGTTAGCGCTGCAGCAGCACAGTGTCTGAAAGCACAACTGGAGGTTGTTCTGAGCATAATTGGAGTAGCAGAGAGAGAGGGCGTGGGGCTATCCATGGCCTGACTTCAGTCTTGAGTTTTGAAGAGCAGCTGCACCCTTTGCTATTGTCCACCTAATACCATTTAGTGATCAGAAAACTTGGAAAACAATCTCTCATCAAGTTCTGGTGATGTGAGACACCAAATCAGTCTGCTGGCCTAGCTCAGTTCTGCTACTACAGTGTCCCTGAAGTATGTAGCAAGAGCTCCACCTGCTTGTGTCTGCAGAGAGCTGTGAGGGGCTGGATGCAAGGCGTGAGGAAGAGCTGAGTGGCTGTGCTGGAGGGAAAAGCAGCCAAATTCTCTTCTGGAGCACTTAGGAAGTTTGAAAGAGAAGCTGCAGTGTGCGTCCTCAAGCTGCGCTGAGTTTGTGGGGCATAGAAAGGGTGCCCAGAAAGGCAGGATCCCTAAGATATTTGATTTCCAAAGCCTTTATATATTTCTGAAGTTCTTGTGCTTTCTGGGCAGAAGTCTGGGGGTAGGATGTAGGCACTTATTTCCTTGCTGCTTGTTCTTTTGTTTGTTTGTTGTTTTGTTTTTTTTTTCCCAATGGACCGAACTCTGTGGTGCCAGGAGCACTCACTGCCTTGGACATCCAGCGTACCCTGAGCTCATCTGCCTCCAGCAGGACAGGGAAGTGTGCTCATGAGATCTGCATGGGGCATTGCTGCGGTGTATTTGCACCCAAATGTGTGAGGAGGTCTCTGGAGGAACAGCACAGTGGATTCCCTGTCCCAGGCTGCTGGTGTCTGTCTTGCAAGGAACCCCACAGGTGGTAGATTCCCCTCCAGAGCCATGGCTCTGTGGCCGTGCTGAGGGCCTTGGCAGCTGCCTGGAAGGGCGAAGATGACCCTTGGGGTGGCAGCAGAACTTCTTCCCTTTTCTGTGGTGTTTGGTATAGGGCAAGAAGCATGAGTTAAGTTCTGGCTGGAGCAGTGCTCTGGGAACAGGGAGATGATTGTACACACTCCTGTCCTGCGTTGCTGTGGTGTGAATGAGCCCTTCAGTGCTCTGCAGGAGCCCGGGCGGGGTCTCAACTCCCCAGTGGGTTTGGTGCTGGACTGTGACTTCTCCATTGTGCAGGCAGCTCCTGGAGCGCCGCGTGGGCAGCGTCCCCAGCAATAAGGTCCTTGGGAATCAACACACGGGGCGTGGGTGGGGCTGATAGGGCCGATCATTCTGTAGCCACGTGAGCCTTCTCTGTGCTGCAGCGGTGCTCAGCGTGCCGAGGAGCCCGTCCGTCCTGTCTGTCCGTGGAAGCGTCTGCCCCACGCGCACTGTGCCTTCGCTGTACATTTCCACGAGGGCCTCGAAGTGCCCTTCCCCGGGAGGCAAGGGCCGGCGCTGCCCCGCGCGGGGGGGCCCTCGGGTCGTTTTTTATCTGTATACCGATAACCTGTATAAAACTATTTTGATGTCCGTCCGCCTCCTCTCCGTTCTTCGTCCTCCCGAGGGCGCGGGGTTGGAGGGGCACGTGGTGCCGCGCGCCTCCCGGCCGCGGGGGGGCGCTCCCACGGGAGGTCCGCCCGTCCCGTCGGGCACCGCGCCCGCAGGGAGGCGCTCTAGGCGCGAGTTGGCGGCAGGCGGCGGCTGACGTTGGACAACAAAGATGGCGGCGGGGAGCAGCAACTACTGGGAAGGCGAGTGGGGCCGGGGCGGCGCGGGGCAGAGGCGGGCAGGGCGAGGCCTCCGCCGGATCCTTTCTGCTCGCTCTCGGCCCGAGGGTGCGGTGTCCTCGTCGGCCGCTCAGCCGTGAGGCGCCGGTGCCCGGCTGAGCCCCTCGGCGAGGAGGCCCCGGGCCGTGTGGGGCGCGGCCTGCGGGCCCTCAGCCCCCGTTCTCCTCATCCACCGCGGGGTCCGCTTCTGTGTGAGGGTCCCGCGGGGCTCCCCGGGCGGCCTGGGGCCGTGTGTGACTCCCCCCGCACCCCCCTTCCGTGCAGATCTCAGGAAGCAGGCGAGGCAGCTGGAGAACGAGCTGGACCTGAAGCTGGTCTCCTTCAGCAAGCTCTGCACCAGCAGCCGGGACGGGCGGCGCGACAGGTATAGGTACTAACCCGTTTCTTTACGTTTTACTTGCTTTTTGCAGCGTTTGGCTCACGTCTGTGGTTTGCTTAACGCTGCTCCATGCCACCACCTGTGGTGGTGTTGCTCAGTTGCTTAAGAAGCTTACTGTGTGGTGCTGGCGTGGGGTTTGGGGAGGTGTCTGTTGATGCTGGCAGGTGTGTGTGTGTTCCACCTGTAGGTCACTGAGGGAAGCTGTATTTCAACTTCAGTTTGTAATTCGTGCCACCAGAACAGCTCAGGTCAGAAGCGTCCTTAAAGATCACCCAGTTCCAGCTCTCCTGGTGTGAGTGGAGTTGCCACACAACTGTGGGGAAAGTTTGTGAGGAGAAGATCTGACTTCCTTAACGCACAGTACAGCTGCCCACATCGTTTCGCAGTTCTGTGGTTCTCACGTTCTTCAGCAAGTGCTTTGTACTCTGGCAGCTCAGCCTTGCACCTCCCCAGTGGGCAGCTGTGGGGCTCATAGCCCTGTGCAGGGATCAGGGAACTGGGGCACAGGGCTGTGGTGACCAACCCAAGGAGGACACCAACAAAGTGGGGAAGAGAAACAGTCAGTCTGTGGCAGTCTGTTCCCAAGGGGTGGCTGTTATTCTTTCTGGTTTCCT
>VXAB01006176.1:191227-220926 GCA_013399175.1 Odontophorus gujanensis
GGGGGGGCGCTCCCACGGGAGGTCCGCCCGTCCCGTCGGGCACCGCGCCCGCAGGGAGGCGCTCTAGGCGCGAGTTGGCGGCAGGCGGCGGCTGACGTTGGACAACAAAGATGGCGGCGGGGAGCAGCAACTACTGGGAAGGCGAGTGGGGCCGGGGCGGCGCGGGGCAGAGGCGGGCAGGGCGAGGCCTCCGCCGGATCCTTTCTGCTCGCTCTCGGCCCGAGGGTGCGGTGTCCTCGTCGGCCGCTCAGCCGTGAGGCGCCGGTGCCCGGCTGAGCCCCTCGGCGAGGAGGCCCCGGGCCGTGTGGGGCGCGGCCTGCGGGCCCTCAGCCCCCGTTCTCCTCATCCACCGCGGGGTCCGCTTCTGTGTGAGGGTCCCGCGGGGCTCCCCGGGCGGCCTGGGGCCGTGTGTGACTCCCCCCGCACCCCCCTTCCGTGCAGATCTCAGGAAGCAGGCGAGGCAGCTGGAGAACGAGCTGGACCTGAAGCTGGTCTCCTTCAGCAAGCTCTGCACCAGCAGCCGGGACGGGCGGCGCGACAGGTATAGGTACTAACCCGTTTCTTTACGTTTTACTTGCTTTTTGCAGCGTTTGGCTCACGTCTGTGGTTTGCTTAACGCTGCTCCATGCCACCACCTGTGGTGGTGTTGCTCAGTTGCTTAAGAAGCTTACTGTGTGGTGCTGGCGTGGGGTTTGGGGAGGTGTCTGTTGATGCTGGCAGGTGTGTGTGTGTTCCACCTGTAGGTCACTGAGGGAAGCTGTATTTCAACTTCAGTTTGTAATTCGTGCCACCAGAACAGCTCAGGTCAGAAGCGTCCTTAAAGATCACCCAGTTCCAGCTCTCCTGGTGTGAGTGGAGTTGCCACACAACTGTGGGGAAAGTTTGTGAGGAGAAGATCTGACTTCCTTAACGCACAGTACAGCTGCCCACATCGTTTCGCAGTTCTGTGGTTCTCACGTTCTTCAGCAAGTGCTTTGTACTCTGGCAGCTCAGCCTTGCACCTCCCCAGTGGGCAGCTGTGGGGCTCATAGCCCTGTGCAGGGATCAGGGAACTGGGGCACAGGGCTGTGGTGACCAACCCAAGGAGGACACCAACAAAGTGGGGAAGAGAAACAGTCAGTCTGTGGCAGTCTGTTCCCAAGGGGTGGCTGTTATTCTTTCTGGTTTCCTTTAAGGTAAGTAGTAGTAGGGAGAGCTAGATATATGTGTTTGTATATATAACAGACGAAGTTGTTTGTCGAGGCAGATTTGTATTTGACTGGAGGATTACTACCATAAAATATACCAGCTCTTTCTAGGTTAAGGTCTGGAGCTGAAGTTCTGCAGTTCCATCACACCTGGCTATCAGCTTCTTTGTCCCTGTGTGCAATCTTTACAAAATGCCATTCTTTGCCCATTGATTGTGGATCCCCACGTTGCCTATCAGTTGTGAGAGTGATTACTGCATGTATGTGTGTTGATTTTATTTCTTTTTCCAAATCAGTGTGTACTTTTTCTTCTTCTCAGTACTGCAAGTTATGTTTTGACATGTACAAACCTACACATCCTCCAGCCTTGTGTGGTTTTGGCCTTTTTGATTAAATGTTGCTTTCTTGGGCCCTTTCATTTGAAGTTTAAAAGTGTTTCCTGTTATTAAAGAATGGATACTGTGATGACTTGGGTACAAAGTTTCTGAATGGTCAAATGATGGGTTTTTTTAATTTTTCCCTGAATTTCTATTCTGGAAACCTGAGAGCAGCTCAGGAATAATTGTGTTACCCTTGAGTCAGTTTCTCCCTCTCTTAGTTTTGCTTCCCTGCACAAAACGTTCTGCTCTTGCTGTAGTTATGGAGACTATCATTTGTTTGGTGTCAGGTGTCTCTTCCAGAGGGAGGTGCTATTTTCCCCAAGTGATGCAAGATGTTGCACGTTTTAGTAACTTGTCTTCTTTTTCCTTAGCTCTGACACCACTCCCCTCTTAAATGGGTCGAGCCAGGACAGAATGTTTGAGACCATGGCTGTGGAGATTGAACAGCTTCTGGGGAAGGTAATACACAAGTTACTGTAGTTTTACATCAGTGTTCTGTAAGCATTGCTGTGCAGGTTTCTGTGATGAGTGTTTAAGAAGTATTAGTGGGGAGTCATAGAGAAGCATTTCTGAATGTGTGCAACTCATATTAGGGAGTGCTCCTTCACCTTATACACTGTACATTTCCTACAAGAATAAACCATTTCAGGTTATTTTTATTTTGATGTGTGGCTTTTTCCTTACAGCTTACTGGAATAAATGACAAAATGGCAGAATATACAAATAGTGCAGGAGTCCCATCCCTGAACGCTGCACTGATGCACACGTTACAGCGTCATAGAGACATCTTGCAGGTAACAAGTGCACGTCCCTGTCATTGTGTTTTATTGCTTTGGAGTAATTGTTAGTAGTGCTGATACCACAGCTTGCTCAGACACACACTGCAGGGGCTGGTTGGCTGGGGTGAGGCTGTGAGTGCTCAATATGAAAGAAGCAATCTGATTTGTTGAAAAAAAATCATGTGTGCTGCAAGCACAGCATCTGAAAACATTCTTGGAAACAGACTTCTGCAAATGAGGTTAGGGTTTCAACAGTTTTGAGTGCACTTGGAATGTGTTGTTAATTTAATAAGTTGGTCTTAGGCTGTAGCAGAAATGTGAAGTCATGGCCTGAAGCAGTGATGGAGCACCTGGTGGGGAGGCAGGGCCAACCCAGGGGAGCTCAGCTGCATGCAGTGTACCTGAGTGACCAGAAGGGGTGAAGCCAGGATCCACTCCTTCCCAGACCTCATTTAAGGGTTGGCAGTGGAAGTGAAGGGGTATCTTCCTAGAGGTTCATGTATACCTGAGGCCTTCCCATGGTAAGCAGCTTTTTTCCTTTGTTTCTGTATTCACAGCTGCTGTGCTTGGGCTTATCCTTACTTGCTGCAGCCTGGGGCTCTGCTGCCCTGCTCTCATTGCTCTGTTTTCCATCGTGTTACAGCATTACACAGGCTTTTTGCTATGAAGCTGCAAACATTTTACAGAGATGACTAGATTTGAGTGTCTTGGCTTTGGTAACTTGATGTCAAAACTGCTAACTTTGGAGTAATTGTTTTATTACAGGATTATACTCACGAATTCCACAAAACCAAAGCGAACTTCTTGGCAATAAGAGAAAGGGAGAATCTGTTGGGATCAGTGCGAAAAGATATCGAGTAAGTTACATTGTGGGTTGCACCAGTGGTGTGGGGGTGTGCCAGGAGGGAGAAGGCAGCACCCTCCTGTAGGAGGAGCATGCTTGGGTCAGGTTAATCTTCTGCACTCTGAGCAAAAAGAGAATAGTTGCTTGAATTCACAACTCTTTACAGAGTTTCTGATAGAGTTATTTGGTGGCTTTGTTTGTTAATTTTAACTGTGAATATGAGCTCACGTTGGTAAAGTAAAATGGCTTAAAATTGTTTTAACATGACTGCAGCTTTTCTGTTTGGTCATGGAACAAGGCATGGCATGTACATGAATCAGTAATGTCTGCTGAAAAGCCTCTGGAGAAAATGTTTTTTCAATGCTTTATTTTTTGCATTTAGATCATATAAAAGTGGGTCTGGTGTGAACAACAGAAGAACAGAACTATTCCTGAAGGAACACGAGCACCTTCGGAAGTAGGTGTTAGTTGTTATTTCTGGGTAACTTGCACATTTCCTTACGTTGGAGGTTGTGAATTTTTCTTGGAGGTGAAACATGCCTATTTCCAAGTATGGATGAAAACTTTGTCCGTGATTTTTCCTTCTCTCTAACAAATGTGTCCAGAAGGTGGGAAGAGAGTTAATTCCAAAGTACATGAGAATTGTTTCTACTTCACTGGGTAAGGAAAACAGAAGGTGCTGTCTTTTTATTCTTGCTGCAGAGGGCATGAGGTTAGAAGAGGTTTTATTTGTGCAGTCCCCATGCACAGAAGCAGCACACCGTGACAGAAGAGCACTGTTGGTGTTTTGTAGACTGCTGGGATCGTAGTCAAAGGATAGCATGGATCTTGGTGTCTGTTCTTGGCTGCAGTCATGCTCAGCTTCAGGCCCCCAGCAGAGGGCAGGCTTTCATTTAAAAGGAGGACCGGACTGAGTTTGTCTCTATGTGATTTCTTAGAGAGGACTGAAATTCTCAGTCAGAAAAGCTTTTACAGAAAACTAAAACTGGAGTTTCAGTTTGTGGCTAACCACCACTTTATCCCTGTTTCCTTTAATACCTTTAAAACGTTAGGATTAATTGAAGTTTGAATTGTGACTTTTGTTAGGTTGAATTTGACTGGACACGAATGATCTGGAAATGCAAAGTTTCCAGAAAAAGAAAGTTTAAGGAAGAAGAATAATAAAAAAAAGCAGGCTTAATATTTTGGAGGTGAACGTCACCTGAAATGTTGTGCTTAAAATAACTGACATTGATTCTGTAAAGTAAACTGCATTCCTTCCAGATGTCGGGGTTTCTATTTTGAATTGTTTTCAGAGGGGTGGTGAATATCATGTTAGGTATTTTAGGTAAAGCTGCAATTAAAATCTTTCTGGAATTTTAAAGCTGAGGATCCTCTGAGTGCACTGTTTTGAAGGGGAAAGCTTAAGGTTCTGCAGACATAACCTGGCAGATGTTTTCAGACACTGAGAGCAGAGCCCTTTGAGATGTCCATTGCTCTGCTCTCTTCAAAGATGCCAAGCTCTCCTGTGTGCTCTAAGGATGCAAATTCAGAAACAGTTAAACCATCTTCTAGGTGATAATTTGAAGATACCAATCAAGACTAAAAAAAACAACCCAGAAATTCAACATGAATTGGGGATGTTTAGGAAATAGAACTAAAACTAATCATGGTACAGTGCTGCACAGCGGAGATAACTTGAAAGTGTGTGAAGAAATCCAGTGTGGAAGGCCAAGGCAGCTTTGGCAAGAAATCAAAGCCTGCAAGATGTACAAAACTCCTGAACTGAGACTCTGTGAGCGTAGATATATATGCTGGCATAGGAAATTACTGAAGGCTTTATGTGTTTTGAGGTGCTGAGTGATCCAGGGCAGTGAATGATGGTGCTAGGCTAACAGATAGAAAGAGTCACTGGGTGGAAACTGTCATGAAGGGACAACAGTGAGAGTTCAGATGTGTTTGCAGTGAAGTTGTGGAACTTGTGGACAGAGCTTGAAAATAGGGATGGGAATATACACCGTGCAAGGTATTATTACTGTGAGCTGCAGAGTGGTGGCAGTGCCACAGGAGTGATGTGTTTGTATTGAGCAGAGCAGTGTTCACTTGGTTGTGACCTGGCTTAATGTATGATATCAAGTCCCACAGGGGTAAGGAGGAGTGTCTGCCCAGGATGGGCCTTGGGACAGATGTGGGATCTCAGCTTTGTGCCTAAATCTGCCTTTGGACTTTTCTGCCTGATATCAAACGTCATCCTTTCAGGAAAGGCTGAGAATGAAGCGGAAGTCTGCCTTCTCCTGATGTAGATAATAAGAGGGGAAATTAAAAATAATAATAATCTGGGAGTGGAAAAGTTTGATGAGTGAAAGGATCCAAGGCACATTAAGCAGCAAGGGAATGAGAGCAGCAGAAGCTCTCTGCGAGCCCTCGGTGTAGCAGACACACTGCTCTCCATTAAGCTGTGGGCATTGGGCATCCATTTGGATTCCCCTCCCCAGTCTGGTGCTGCTGCTGTGTCAGTGCTGCTGGCACAGTGCTGTGCTGGGAGCACGGTGCTGCTGGCTTTTAGGGAGGCACAGCTGTCTCAGTGTTACTTCCTGGGGTTAAGGGGTGTAAGCTCTCTGTGGCTCTCACTTTGCAGTTTTATTTCTGTATCTGTGGTTTGGGGGTAGTTTCCCACCCCTGGAGGGAGCACCGACAGGGCCTAAAACTTTAATCAAAATTGTAATAAAGATTTTAACACCTGTTCATTGAAAAGAGGCAGGAGGGCAGTCCTTGTTGCATACTGATGCCCTGCTAATACTTTCTCTTAATACCTCAGGTCTTCTGGCAAGACAGGTGCTTACAGAAACATCAAATCTTGCATAGTGACGTCTCTGGCTGATTTCTTTCAGTATTTGTTTCCATGGGACCATGCAATTCAGTAAATGTGTTTGTGTGCTTTTGGCAAGGAAGTAAACAAGTCATTCTTTTTCTTGTAATGTTTTCCATCTAAAGGAAGGGAGAATTTTGATGAATAGATGTAACTGAGCAGTTTATAAACTGCTCTAGAAAGTGCTGCCTCAGTGGAAAGAGTCCTGACAGCTCGATGTGCTCCCTGAGAAGTTCTGCAGTTATTGATGAGCTGTGCCCGGAGTCAGCAAACAGTGGAGTGATGAAGTTTGCAGTGCTGTGTGTGTGTGTGCAAGTGAAAATGTTTCCCTGTGTTCACGCTGAGTTGTCGGGGAAATACAGAATGAAACACTTTGTGGTGGCCAGCTCTTGTGGAGCCTTGTCCTGCCGTTGGAGGGTTGCTGCAGGATTCCTGCCTTGCTGCTTAGCTCAGAAATGAGACGTTTGCCCATTTCCAAGAGAAGCACTGCTGGTGGCTGTGCTGGTGCAGATGGTGTGGGCTGATTTCATCACCAGCTGGCTCCGTTTGTGGCCAGTGCTGCCCTGCAGGCCCTCAGCCCTGGCGGGAAGGAGGTGTGCAGCTTCCTGGGGTATGAGGTGAGCTGAGGGGCTGTGCCACGGGCACAGAGCAGCGCTGTGTTAACACAGCGGGTGGGGGAGCCCTGGTGGGTGGGTGGAGGAGTGGGAGGAGAGCAATCAAATCACAGAAGGGTGTTTGCACTCAGCATGCAGAAGAGGAATGGGAGAAGTGAGCCGTAGGAATACGGGAATGTGCAGCAGTTGCGTAATTGTGCTATAAATAAGATGTACCTGGCTCACAGAGATGTTTGGGATGGGTTGGTGCTTGTGCAGGACTTCGTGCATGTGAAGCACTGTGAGCTAGGAAACATTGCTCTTGCTGCTGTTTCATTTTCCTACAGAACTGTATGAAATTTCCTGTTGTTGTTGGGGCAGAAATGGCCGCATTCTGTAGAGAATAATCAACTGGGAAACCACCTTCAAACTTTGTGGGTAACACTACTGAGCTCTTAATAGACAGAGTGACTTCTTCACCATTTTTCCCTCTTCTTACTGATGCTGCTCACAAGTGCTCAGTACTGCTGTACGCAGGGAAGTTGGCGTAATGAGATGCTGAGGCACGTTACAGGGATCTTCCTTAAAGTGCATTGTGGGAGAAGCTCCCAGCACTCTACCTTGCTGTAATTTCCCTTTCTCTGTTACACTCTGCTCTGCACCTTGCTCCATGGGCTGTCTCCTCTCTCTGCATTGTGCTGCCCACATCCCTGAGGGTTTCAGAAGACTTCCAGCACTGGCTCAGACCCAGAGTGCTGCCCTTCCACCCACCCTCACCTCCCATTGCAGGGGATGCATAGGCACCTGGGAGCAGCTGCTGCAGTTTTCTGCATCTCCAACATGTAGTGCAAAGGGAGAGACCATAAGAAAAACAGCTAATTCACCAATTCCTGCCTCCTTCCCAGGGTGGCTGGGCGCAGCAGGAGAGAGCTGTGGTGAGCCTCTCTGTGCCCAGAGCCTCAAAAGTGCTGAGCTCCACTGTAGTTGGGCCCACTAAGGGTTTTCTTAATTGTTCCACTTGCCTCTAAATTGAACTTATTTTGTCTTCGTGTCAAAGCAGAATGTGCTGTTCTTGTTGCTTTGTTTTCTTAATTTTAATACAGATTTCAGCTGAAACAGAGCTTGGTAATGAATAACTTTCTTTGCTTTATAGCAGTTCTGGAAAAAGCCAAATAGATGTGCTATGAAAGGCAAATCCACACAAACAGTCAGCTTGGTTTGGACTGTTTGGCAAGAAGCACTTAAAAAGGTGCAATTTGGCTGCATACTTGCTGTGCAATAGTAATAGAAGGCTGCAGTACTTTGTCTATTGAACTGGAAGATATAATGTGAGACGGGAGCAGAGAATCTAGGTTAAAACGTTTCCTCGCTGTGATTAACTGAAAGAGCTCGAGCAGCATTGTGTCACCCTTTTCCCAAATGCAGTTAAATATCATTGGCTCCTTTGTTTCTGGAACAGGGAAAGTTGAGAGATGATTGCATTAGAAGTACGTGCTAGTGCAAGCCAATTGGGATGATGACTGTAATCACCCTGCAGACTGATGTGCCTGGTGCAGCTCTGAACCTCCCTGACACTGAGTTTTTGGGTAGGGCTGTATGTGCCATCCTAGAGGCAGCACAAATCAAGTGGTTCTCCAGGAAGGGATTTGAATGAAGGAGCTTTTTGGTATCCAAGGGAAGCACAGTAGCTGCTACTCCTGGTTCAAAACCCAGCTCTGTTTTCTCATTGTACTCTGTCTCCTGTTGCAGCTGAGTTTTCTCAGTAGCAGTTGCACATCAGTGAGTCCTTCCTTCAGCCTGGTCCCTGTGTGGGGCTGAGTGGGCTTTATCTGTGAGCCTGGTGGCAGGATGGCACAAGGTTTTTCTCCATCCCCTTCCTCTGTAGCATTCCTGGTCTGAGTGCAGAATTCATGCGTCTATCACCATGCTTATCCATCCCCAAAGCCAGATTGAGCACAGCATGTCTGTTTTCATATTTTAATGGTAAATGTTTCTCAATAAGGGAAGCAGTTCTGAAAAAAAAGAAACTGAGGGAGAAAAAAAAGACTGAAAAAGAGGCACTTCTCCACTTATTAGGAGTGTAATATGACTGCATGAGCGAGTTACTGAAGTAGTTTAATGAGAATTTGGGGAGGTTCAAAGGCTGCAGGCGATGAAGGAAGATGCTCTCCTGGGTGTTGTTACTATTTATAAATAATTTTCTAAAAGAATGTGAAAATCAGCCTTTAGCATTTCAGGATTTGAAAGAGGTTTTCCCTTTTAAAAATAGTTTGAGCTTCATTAGAGTAAAATCAAGTAGTGCTTTTCATCTTCCTGTGCTATATTTAAGGCTTAAAAGGAACAAAACAACCACTAAGCTAGAGGTTCTGTTAGTCTCACAAGGTTTATTTGCAAGCTTTCCTTATAATTAGATTTCATTTTAAAGACAGTGATAATAAATTCCCTGATGCCTGTGGCTGTGCTGAGGTCGTTGCACCTCAGTATGTCTGTTCCAAAAAGGAGGGATGGTTCCTGCACGCTCTGAGGGCTTCCTTTGGAGATTCCAGGACCAAGTTGTGCAGGTGACAAAGGATGCAACCAGACAGCATTGAGAACCTCACAACACGTGGTTGCCTTCTCATCATCGTGTATAAAATGTGAAAGCTTATGCTTTCATTGCCATGTGCCCCCTAGGAAAAGTGTATGGAATCTATCCCAGTTCTTTATACACATCTGCAGGACTCAAGACAAACCCTCACAGTGCAGTTGGGGAAGATTACCTGAGTGCATCCTGAACAAGGGAGACTGGAGATGGAAGCTCTGCTCTGGTTTGTGGTTCTGGGCTTTACCTGAACAGCAACAGCTGTCCTTGATGTGGGGAGGCAGGGACATAAAGCCACCCTTCAAACTTGAGAGCTCCATGCTCACTTCTGAAGGGAGCTGCTTGTTTCAGAAATAAACAAGTCGGTGCTGTGTGCTGATTTGCTGTTTGTTTTCCTTCAAACACTGTTTCATAACTAGGACAGCTTTCCTTCCACAAGGTCTGTATTGAAGCTGGGACTTTGACAGTTACAGAACCATGTCTTACATGGGTTGAACCTGTAAGGTAGGTGCCTTGTTCAAACAGACCCAACGGCCGTGGAGTTTTACAGAGTTTCTTTTGTGCAGCTTATTTAACATGAGCAAATTAGCCCTTATTTCAGAGGAGCTGCCACCAGTGATTGCAGAGCTCTATTTATCCTCAGTGAGCATTCTGTGTTTGTTCATGTGTATTCACAACAGTGATGCATATGGTATAATTTCCCAGCTACAGAACATGTTAATATCCCCATTTGTGAGAAGGAAATGAATTCAAAGTTAAGGCAAGTTAACTCCTGATACTTACAGCATTATGGAAAACGTTCTAGTGCAGGTGTTCGCTATAGGACAGTTTTATGAAGCAGACATCTTCAGGAGAAGTGGGCCTTTCCTGCTGTTGTGATTACCTGGTTTGGATATGTGTGTGTGGATACCTTAAGCAGTGATTATTACCATTTTTCTGCAGGTGTCCTAGCACCCTGGGTTACTGGTGGTCTCACTTAAAGCATTGGCTCCCATCTTTTGAGGTTTAAAATTATTTAGTTCACTGTACAATTGCAGGAATCCTTTCCTGAAGCATAAGAAGCAGGTAGGTAGCTCTGATATCAGGTGCTCTGGCCGGGTCCTACTCGGAGCCTGTGTGGCTTTCCTCACCTGCCAAAAAAACCTCAAAACTGCAGCAGGTGGAATGCAGAGTTAGGAGGCAGAAACCCAATGTGTATTTTAGGCTTTGTACTAAAATAAAACTGGGTTGTCATCTCAGGGATAACTCTCACTTCATTTCTGTGCTAGCTTCACTGGAAATTAAGAAGGTACTTGAGGTATTAAATGCAAAGTTGTTCATGTGGCCAGGCTTTTCAGAAAGGTGTTCTCCTTGGCATTCCTTTTTGCCATTACTTACAGGTATGTGAGCAGTAGGATGGGTTTTCCAGCCTTAGGAGAAAAGGTTGTGCTAGAGAAGAGGCACAATCTTTTATGTTGCAGTACTGGATGTAGGCAGCTTGTGTTTCGTGGCATTGGTGCATCAATCTCATCACTGAGCACAATGCCCTGCTGCCAGCAGGCTGTCTTGGTATCCTCTCTTGTCACACTGGTGTTGGACACTGAAGGCTGTGTGCTCTTACAGGAGATGCTTATTTAAATTATTTAAATTTAATTTAAATTATAACTTTTAAACCAGAGGAAATAGTGAAAACAGCAGTGCTGCTGAGTGCTGGTTCTGCGTGCAGTGTGTAAAATCCAAGGAGATGCCGACAGAGTCCATTAGTAAGTTACTGGAATTGTTCTGACAGCTGTGGTTACTGATAATGACTTACAGTAAGGCCTGCCCTCTCAGTTCATTTAACTTTGTTCCTATGGGTAATATGGAGCAATTACACAGGAGGGTCAATCTATCCAGGAACTTTCACAGCTATGGACAGAGAGCCTCTAGAAACTTCGTTACGTGATTCTTGGTGCCATTCTGGCTTTGGTTTTATGCTTACTAATAGGCAACCAGCTGCTGCACTTCATTTAGATGATAGGAGCTGTTTTCATTTTAAGTTTTTAACTGTGTTCTTTGGGTGAACTGGATGGTACTGATTATTGGGAAGCCTCTTATTTCCTTATAGATTTGCTTTGAAGAGAGAAGTATTGCTGTTACTCACCCTCCTGGGACTCTCAGACATCAGGCACTCACAGTAGTCCTTCTGCGTGCCAAAGAGCTTTCTTGGCTAACTCCTCTTTTTGCAGTAACGTTTGTTTTACTCTGCTGATAGTTCCCAGACAAATACATGGAGTGCAGTGGAGGTGCAGGCTGTGCCCTTGGGGGATCCCAGAGGAACAGTGCACTGGTGTCTCTCTGGCCCCTGAATGATGCTCCACCCCAAAGCCAGAGTGCCCCTTGGTTTTATTTAGCTTGCATCCCTTGCATTGTTCTCCACACAGCCTTAGAGAACATCTTTTTGTTAGTTACAGTCCTTATGAAGACAGAATTACAGATGTTAGTTAGCTGTGGAGCTGTGTTAGCTGATCTCTAGTTCAGATCCAAAGGCTCTTCTCACTGTGACCAACGTGCTGTTGAGATACTTTGTGATGTCGTTAGGAGTCCGATTTTAATGAGTTTCAATCACAGGACTGCAGATTGCCCCCACCCTCTAGATTATTTCATGGTAATCCTTTTTCAGGTTGTCAGAGCCTTGTCTCTAATCCCCAGGTAGATGCAAAGCACCTGGAAGGAAATCCAGCACCATTATGTTGGTACCTGCTGCCTAGAGCAATGCATTCTGTCCCAGTGCTGCTCATTATGGACTAATGAATAGCTTGCATTGACTAAGAGCAATGTGATGATGCACCATCAGGATTTTTTCTTCTCCAATTTTGCAGCTCTTCCTCCTCCTTTTTGAGTGTGATTGCTGAGTGTCAGACTGCCCAGCTCAGTGATGTGCAGAAATAAGCTTATACACTTGGAGTTTGAAAGCATGGTGCCATTTATGTTGTTAACATTTTGTTCCTTTGGGGCAGACCTATACATGGACTTAATGCTTGTACTTGTGCTGGTTTTTGTTGTGTTGTTGCAGGCTGTTATTTCTTTTTGGCTACCTCAACAGAAAGTGTGAAAGCCTGGCATCTCCTTAGCACCCAGCTCAGTGCTGCTATTAGTGAGCTGAGGGCACCCACTGGTTGTGTGGGTGTTTGAACCTTTCTCTGCTTTCTGAGCATTCATCCCTAGCAGTGCCCATTTACCTCAAGTCTTTGCTTTTGGCCAACCTGCTGGAAGCTTAAGACATGCATTTGTAAGCAGGTGGGCTCTTTTTTTCTCTGTACTGCATATTCTTAGCAGGTACCACTTCTGCTCTTCACTAATGACATGGGTTACTTTGTGTTGTTTGCACAGTCCTCTGCTATGCATTTTCATAGAATGGTTTGAGTTGGATGGGACCTTTAAGATCTTCCACTTCCAACCCCTGCTACAGGCTGAGACACCTCTCTCTAGACCAGGTTGTTCAGAGCCCCAATCCAACCTGGTCTTGAATGCTTCTCCTTTTCTCTCCTTGGGTGTCATATCCCCTTGGTGGTTTTGACTCTGTGCTCTGTGTTGGCCCTGCTCAGTGAGGCTTCTGCAGCAGTTTTTGTCTGTGTTAGCAGCTGTGTCTGTCAATACTGGCTTTGCACCTCCAGCAGAATTTTCTTTCCTTGACGCTGAAGTGAGCCAAGCTTGATAAGAGTCTGATAGCATCTGGAATATCTGATTTATTATCCCAAGGAAGACTAAATTCCACTTCCCGTTTTTCTAGTTAAGTTCTTGAAGGGACTTAATAATACTTAGAACTTGTTTGATGCCACAGAATCTTGGTGGCTCTGAGTCAATGCTGGGTTTTTTGGGTGCTCACTGTGTTTCACTTGTGAGATAGAAATGGTTGGGATGGGAATAACTGCGTAAGTATGAATTACTTCATAATCTGTATATGTATTAGAGCATCAAGTATATTCTGCAACATTTGCATTCCTTAAAGCTCCACGTTGCCTGGTGATTCAGGACTGTGAAAATAGAAAAGATGTGGTGCAAGCAGCTTGGGAGAGCGAAGCCTATCGATGAATCTTGCACTCAGAGAAAGAGCAAAGTGAAATCAGTACTCCTGTGAAGAAAGGAGAAGAGAAAAGAGAAGAAAGATTAATTTTAAAAGCTAGATGTAACGGGCACGCAGCTTTTTTGTCCTAGAAGCCTATTTCCCTTAACTTTTCCTCTGGGTTAACTTACCTGTCCACGTAGTTAAATAATGAACTGCATGCTCAATCTTTTCTGAAGATAACAGTTGCACAGAGGCTTGATTATTTCATGTGCATGGCTGCTGCTGCTGGATTTGTGCCACTTATTGCAGTAGGTGATGACCTCAGCATCTTTTAGCATTCCTTTTGCATAGTATTTTCAAATGACTTGGTCAAAGTGCCATCTGTCTCGGCAGGTGAAAGTGCCTAGCTTACTGAAACATATGGCAAGTCAGATTAATGTTGCCCAGAGTGATCTCTTGCTTGGATGCTCGAAAGGTAATGTCCACTGCTTGCAAAGCAGAAGAATAAAATGAAGATTTTCTGAGGAGCTCCTTTTTGTAATGTTTTGGATGTGTAAGATACACAAGATTACTTTTGTCAGTGCCTTGCTTTTTGATTCTCAAATAGTTGAAATTTGACCTAATAATGGTGAGATCAGTGTGAAACAGAATATTAATAGGCAGACATCTGCAAACATCCCCTCCACTCACCCTATCTCAGTCAAACTTTGGGTCTCTGCTCCCCACTGCCCTTTGGTCTTTGTTTTGGGAGCAGAATGAAGTGCTCCAGTTCCAACGTTCTCAGTGTTTGCCCCCCTACACCCTTGTTGGGTCCCTCTCAGTTCCAACTTGAGCAAAATATTTGTAGTGCTCTGCATGCTGTTTCCACATTTCAAACCGTGGACTTGCCAGAAATAGCAGTTCTGGTGGAGTCCCCATCCCTGGTGGTGTTCAGGAGCTGTGGAGATGCAGCACTGGGGAACATGGCAGTGGGCATGGTGGGGTGGGTTAGGGCTGGACTTGGGGGTCTGAGAGGTCTTGCCTTGCTTACAGCTGGGAGGTGCTGCTTTAGGGGATGCTTCATGCCTCTTCTTCTCCAGAACTCTCATTATATGTGTACCAGATCTGTGTTGTAGTGAACAGCAACTGTGCCCTGAACCAAGACTTAGCAAGAGTAAATTTGTGAAGGATTATGTCATGGAAATCACTGATGTAATGATCAAAAGTACTGAGTGCTTGTTCCTTTCTTTAACTTGTTTGTTTTTTTTCCTTCTTGGCTTTCAGCTCAGATCGACTGATAGAAGAAACAATAAGGTAGGAATGAATTTACTAATTTTCATTATTTTCTGTACAATCAGTACTTGCTGAACCGTGTCCAAAAGCCTCAGTCTTTTTCTTTGTGCAGTAACCATATTGTTCACAACTTGCACGCAGCATTACAGTGAAGTGGGGTTTTATTTTTACTATTCAGCGTTGACGTAATGGTGTTACTGAAATATTTTATTCAGCCTAATTTGGAAAATGTAGGTTTTTGTTTGAAGATGAATACCCTCTATGAAAACAATGGGCATGGCTGAGCAGAGGGAATCTTGGGCTGAGCTGTCAAGGGCCATTCCAATATCAGGGCTGTTTCTTCTCAGAGTTACCCTCCTGCAGCATGGTTTTCTGTGGTCCTTTGGCGTGTTCAGCATCCCAGCAGTTGGTAGGGACTTGGACAGTATGGGCTTGAGTGACCACTGCTGCTGCATAGTTACTTATCCCTTGTTTTTTGTATGGTTTGAATATTTAAGTGCTGCCTTCTCTAACTGATCTAGAAATTTTAGAATCATAGCGTTATAAATTACTTTTGTCATCTGTGCCCTTCCCAATCTTTCATTGAACTCTGAGATTTTGAAAACCAATAATTCAGAGTGCCCGACTTAATGGTTTTAAGTTTTAGATTATTGCTTTAAAAAAAAAAATAAGAAAGAAAAGGAAGAAAGCAAGCAAGATATGGTTTCAGATAATGCATGTACTGGCATAAGTGATGAAGAGGAGTAATTAGAGGCTCTGTGTCCATTAAGGGCTGGCTAGCTTAAGTACATTCAGTGGGCTCAGTATAATTAACACGGTGGAAGAATGTGTTAAACCACCACGTTAATGTGCTGTGACAAACCAGAAGTGGTCACTGCCATAATGTGGGTGCAGCCTCTCCACAGGCTCATAAAGATATTGGCCAATCTGAGCACGGGTATTGTGAGCCTTCACTTTACTTTGGTTCTCGTCTTTTCCTGATTAAACATCCTCTCTTTTATTGCCATATTTTGTAGCCCTACTTTTCCACCTCGTAAAAATGCTCTGTTGAATCTCATCCTTGCTGCCACTCTTGTAACTAAAGCATTAAAAAGCCTATGATGACTTATTAAGCTTAATATCCTGCACAATGACTCGTATCGTTTGAGCTCTTAGCCTGGTGTCCTGATTGTGTGCTCACTGAGAAGTGTGAGAGTATGTGATAAGTGAAGTCCTGAGTACGTCAACTTGCAGGCTGGGGCTCCAACAGACACCTACCTGCATGCTTCCCAGGATCCTCAACGAGATGTGAGCCTGCCCCATGGTGTCCCAGCTGCAGTGTCATCAGGAGGTGACCTGACTACTGTAAAACAATGTTGAGTTTCAGCTGGGTGAGCTGCAGAGCTGTGGTTGACTGTGGATCAACCAGGGACGTGTGCCAGACCCAACTGCCTGGCTCAGCTCAGAGCTCCTTGCTGCTGGGTGCAGAAAGCATTCCTTCAGTCAGCAGATGAGCTGTGATTTTAGGAGGCTGGATTTCAGCTCTCCTTGCTGCACTGCTTATTACCTATAGTAAACAAACTTCTTGTAGCCATTGCCAAAAATGTTCTACATTTCTTTTTGTGGAAAAAGAGTTCGGTCACCACGCACATCACACAGGGCGTGCTGTTTAAGTAGATCCTCTTAATTCAGTTCTGTCTCTGGTGAAACCAGGATGACTTTTTCTCACCCCCAGTAACTGGAGGTGTCCAGGTGTGGTACTCCTGCTCTTGCAGTGCACTGAAGATGTGCAGGGCTGACTTGTCCTGTGCATGGTTCTTCCGTGGAGCGACAGACTTGCGAGAGGATGCATAGGTGCTGGAGCTGTCGTTCCAGATGTTGTGTTAGCATGAACCTTGTAATGGGATTTGAAATGAATTATGTGACGTGGCTGCTAACTGCAGCATATTCCTTTCCAGAAAGGAGTGGGAAGTGATAGTTTGTACTGCAGTCCTTTTGGAGCAATGTTCACTCATCTTGGGTATATTTAAATGTAAGCATAGATTCTGCTTAATATGTTTGGTATTCTTTTCAAACATTATCCCTTTCTCAAAATAGCAAATGATTTATTTCTTGTTTTCCAACTACTGATATTTTTAGGTTGGTTCACTTTGACAATTTGTTACAGATCTGCATGCACAGTGTGACCAGCTCCTAGGAGCTTCCCGTGGTACTCTTGCTGATGCCTGGCTCAGTCACTCTTTGTCAATTAGCAGAATGGACTCAGACCATTTTTGCTTTGACCAAACCCATAGATTAAGTCAAGGGGAAAAAAAAAGCCACCTCCGTATATACTGGGGGTATTCCTTTGGGTAATAATTAAGGTTTAATAAAAGGAAGAAATTCACTAGTGTTAAATCCTGCCTTCCCAGAACGGAGAGGCACGGATTGGGTTTTGAGTCCCAGCTGTGCTCAGGAGAACCTGCAGAGTCTGGGAGGAAATCACACACATTTCTGGGGAACTGGGGAATTTCTTTGTTTTTTTTGTCTGAACCTTCATCAGAAAGCACGATAATCTGTAAAGAAATGAGAAGGGTTATGTATGTGTGTATATATATATGTACACAAAGAACAAGTGATGTAGTCAGAATTGTTATCAATTTAGAAGCAGAGCTTGTGTTTCTATGCATAGTCATAGTCCATTCCCTCAGTCACAGATGTTGTCATGCATTTAAATAAGCAAGTGTGATTCATGAAGTACAAAGTGAAGCAGAACTTCCTGTAACATGAATTATTTGATTTTCAAAGCGTGTCTTGTTCCTTAAGAACTTTGTTTTGTTTCTGCACCGATGCAGATGGGGCTGAGCTGTGTGTATGGGTGAAGCAAGGAGCTGACTTCTTGTTACGTTTTGTTGGCTGATGTACTGCATCTGAATGGCTGCTTCATGGAGTAAAGGCACCAAACCCAACTCTGCTGGTTCAGTCTGGTGCAGCACTGAGGAAATTTTGTGCTGTAGGGAGCACTGTGGCACGGGGATGTGTCTTAATTCGGTCCTGATAAGAATTACCAGTTTTCTTTAATGCTGCCACGTGGACTTTAGCAGAGATGTTTCATCATTAGTAGCCATCAGTCAGGAGCAAATGAGGAACCAAACCTTCCCTGTGGACTGAGGAGCTTGGGAAAGCTGGAGGATCAACATTCATCGTCTCCTGGAATGCCTGGACAAAAAAGCATCGTTTTGTTGGGAAAAAAAAGTGCACTTTTGAGCCTTAATTCTGTGTCATACTGCTGAGTGAGTTAGAGAATTGGTTCTGACACAGGGAGCAGGGAGAGTCCTCTAAGAAGGGTTTAATCTTATGTCATAAACGTGGAGTATGAGTTTCAGAATGTAAGAAAAAATAATTCTTCATCTGAAGAGATTGCTGCCTTGAGTGACTAAATGGGACCGGTGCTGTGAGCACGAAGAGGATGATTAATTTTTTTAATTAAAAACAAAAGACATTTGTTAGTAAACAAATGATAACAGTGAGTTAATGAGCATATGCTGGGAAATGGAAACAGAGCTGTTTAATGAAGGATATGAGGAGGCCTCAGTGCTGGAGGCAGTCAGCACTGGTTCCCAGGAGCTGTGCCTTTCCATTTTGAGAGTGCTTAAATGTAATAGTCTCAGGTTCACAAGTAGAAAGGCTCAGGTAAACCAGGCAGTATTTTGGGTAATCAAATGGTGCACAAGGAACAGTTCTTTCTGTCTGAATTTTGATCAGAAGTGGAGCTGATTCAACTCTTCATTTCTTCTGCTGTAATTTTAGTTCTCAGGTGTCCCTTCCATGTAATCAAACTGATCCATTGCATTAATGGTGAGTTGGTGGATCCACAGCAACCAACACACACACGCTTTGCTTGACACCAGTACAGTACAAACCAAGAGGAGCAGCTTTGGTGATCATTACACGGAGGAGAAATGTGGGTTAACAGATGGGGGCACCTCCTTCTGAACTCCAGGAAGGCCCCAACGAGCCCTGCTGCTTCCACATGGCTCCATTTTCACCTTGTGCTGATGTGGTGCCATATCAAACAAAAAACTCAAACCCATAAAATGCTTGAGGTTCATCTTAGTGTGCCTGGAAACATCCGTTGTGCCGGGGCTCTGTTCTGCTTTGAAATACATCTGAAACTGCAGAGCAGGAGCTGGAAGAGTCATCTTCCACCTAAAGAGAGGGATGCAGATTTTTTTCCCTTTTTCTTTATGTTCTTGGTCTGTTTGTTTTTCCCAGTCTTGACTGGCACATAGTAGGAAGGCAGAAGATAACTGCATAAAGGTCTCCTTGAAGTGGAGTGGGCAGACACAATGGAAGGGAAACAGGAAGAATTTAGTGCTCTAGCAATACTTCAGGGCTCATTGATCCAGGCTCTTTTCCTGAGGTGTCTGTGAGCTGTGACACTGACCTTGTGCTGCAGACCTGGAAGGACCACTGTTGGGTTTGGCTGTGCTGAGTTTTGCCAGTTGTTGGCTGCAGTGTCCCAGTGGAGGAGCCAGTGGTAATGAGGTGTGCAGGCACTGAGTGTGAGCAAGCATAAACTGCTCGTGAAAGTTTGGATGTCTGTACTGGGTAGAAGATATCTTCTCCTGTCTGTTAGTTTTCCTCTTGAATTGAATCCCTATGATTCTCTCTGTTGTGTTGTGATGTTCCAGCTAACTGTCATTCTCTCAGAACAGTTTCCCTCCATATTTATGGCTTAGAAACACCTGGGGCTACAAGGGGCATTTTTCCTGGTGGAACTATTGGTTTTAAGGGCTGATGAGGTACTTTGGTTTAAAAAAAAATGAAATAGCTGAGTATTTCTCTACAATCTTCTTTTAAATGTCTTTGTATTTAAAGGGAACAGTTGCTCCAACTTCCAGGAACAGATCCAGAGGAGGGCCATGAAAATGAGAGATTAATGGAAACAAATGTTGTTTCATTCATGTTGCTTCACCTCATTCATTGTTCTGCAGGGAGGTGTTGCCTGCTCTCTTTCCTGTTGTTTTAACTGTAGATTATTCTTAGCACCAGCAACTTGATCCACTCTTTTTCTTTTTCCAGCATTGCCATGGCAACTAAAGAAAATATGACTTCGCAGAGAGGGATGTTGAAGTCAATACAGAGCAAGATGAATACCTTGGCTAGTATCCTTCCTTAAAAAAAAGCCACTGTGCTGCCAGTGCTTAAGAAAGAGGTACAGTAACATTGGTTGTTTCAGAATGTCATTGATTCAGGGACCAAAATGCTTTGGGATGCCAACAGCTGTATAACTACAGTGGTCTTGCTGGGTTGTGGATGGTCGTTTACAAATGTGATGAACAAATTGATTTCATTCAACTTTGAATCCTGCATATAGACCCATGCCTTCAATTTTCATGTAGAGCTCTACAACAGCATTTAATGCCTTCCCAACTCTGCATTTTCCTGAAAGTGTAATGTGTTGATTTTGGCATTCAAGGCCAGAGCAAGTGCTGCTGCTTGGTACTGTTTACAGCTCAGTATTCTTCACCTGAGGATCCTTCTGTCTGTCACAGTCTTGCTGATGCTACAGTTTCAGTCTCTTAACTTCTCTCCATGCTTTGTGCCCATGACTAAAGAATGTGCTGGGTTGTCAAGTCATGTGTGTTTGCTTACACCTTCCCTTCTGCCATAAGGGCCCAGAGAACAGCACTGGGGTCACCTGCTCAGACAGATCACATCCTGAAGAGGGGCATCTGGTGAACCAGGAGTGTCATCCCAGTTCTTAACAAAACTGGCAAGAACTATATGTATAGATATTTATATATTTAATAAAGTTTGACCTTAAAAGAGCCTGAGTTCCAAAGACACAAAGCTCAGAAACTGATTATCTTTGCTGGTCGTCGTGTTTTTGTACCTTAAAGGATAGATTTACTTCATTATGGTTTGACAGTAGGAGGAGTTCTTCATGTGCTGTGTAGGGAATAGTGCATGCAACATGCCTGCCTTTCTCAGTCAGCCTTAGTTGTTCCCTTTTCCATTAAATAAATATCATGGAAATTTTATATAGTTGCCCCAGTATTATTCTTATTTTTTCATTTAAACATTATTATTAAGAGTAACGAAGTCTCATATTGGAGATGATACCAAGCACTGGTAGTTTAGGTGATCCAGTACTGAGTTCTATGTAAATGTGAACTCTGAACTGTTCTGTTATCTCTTCCCTCTGATTATTAGATTACAATTTATCTGCCTTATTAGCAAAGTACAGCTGTAATCCTGCTTTTACCCTCCGTTAGTTTTCTTATTGCATCTTTCTCCAGCTTGGGAGTAGCTCTGTACTGCTGACTTCCACATGACAGAGTTTGGGGCTTGTTAATTCAGACAGTGCATTTTTGGTACGACCTTGACTCCCCCTCCTTAAAGATCGGTTCCCAGCAGTGAACAGCCTGATTCAGAGGATCAACCTCCGGAAACGGCGGGATTCCTTCATCTTGGGCAGCATCATTGGCATCTGTACCATCCTGCTGCTGCTCTTTGCCTTCCATTGATGGATATTCCCCCGTGGACTCTGCTCAACTCATCGCCACCATCCCTCCCCCCAGCCAAGGAAAAGTGAGTGGGGGAAGTGATGGGACTTCCAGCAGCCTGCTGCCCCTGGCTGGGGCTGTCAGCATGATGTCTAGAGTTCATGATGGTAGACTGTGGCACTGGTTTGGGGTTGAAGCTGCAGTGTCTGCAATCTCTTTCCCTGCCATGCATCTTCCTTTGGTTAAATTCAGTGGGTTTTTCATGTTCTCTCCTTTCCTCCCTTTCTCACTGCAAAGTAAGTAAATATGGCCACGTAACAACTCCAGTAGAGCAGCTCCTGTGCTCAGTGGTGCTGGGGAGGTGCAGTGCTGGCCAGCAGGTGGGGACTGCAGGAAACCTGCTTCCCCTGCAGGCACTGCTGAGCACCGTTGTCCTATGAGAAGAATATTGCAGCTTTGAGCCCTCAGGTTGCTTTACTACTAGATACATGTTCTGTAATTCTTTTTAACTCATGGTTGAGGTAATCGTTATTTCTGCATCGTTTGTGCTGTGAGAACTGCTTCATGCAAATCCCTCAGAGAAAGAAAGGATTGCTCAGTTCACTTTTTGCACACAATATGAATAAACTGCCCTCTGAGGAATAGTGCTGAGGTTTCTTCTGGCTTTAAAGGGTCCACCAGATCCCCTTTTGTAAGAAGGGAGCACAGTGCCCTAGCAGCTGTTACCCACAGTGTTCAGTCATCTGAGAAGTGACCAAAGGTGAGTTCACCTAGAAGCAATCTTCAGGGTGTCAGAGCTTGGATTTTGGCTGACATCGTGGGGGTCTTTATAAAGGCAACGATTGAGAAGTCTATACTGTAATTTACGTCAAGTTATTCTAATAGCACTAATATTTTTACACTGTAAGATGTAATCTGAACTCAGTTGGCCATGAGCATTCCCGTGGTTGTCCCTGAGGCAGATGCACCCGAGCACAAAGGTTTTGGAGCTCCTCCTCACAACCAGGAGCTGAGTGTAAAGCAGTGAATCCAGTTTCATTTACTGTTATCCAGGGAAAGTTGTTGTTCTTGTCCAGGCACAGGACATGGAGCCTGGTGTGTTTGATGGTCAGGACTGGTGGCAGGAAGGGCTTTGGCACTGCAGTACCACCAATGATGTTTTCTTTTCTTTCTGCTCTTTCAACTGCTCTTTTTTTCCCCCATCCGTCGTATGTTAACGCAGTGAATTCCAGCAGGAGCACTGGTTGGTAATGTCTGAGAGATAATTAGCTCTCTTACAGTGCTAAGATTCCATGTATGCCATGGCCACGGGTGTCACGTAGCTCCAGGTTTTCTCCTGGAGCAGAACCTGGCAGGGTGGTCACAGCATTGTGCTGCTCCCAGTGTCCATGCAGTGCCTGCAGGGGGAGGGGGGTGGGATTTGTGTATGTGTGGTGTGCACCCCACACTACCTCCCCTGGGATGTTGGTATGGGCTGGAAGGTTTATTTGCAGAGTAATAACTTTGTGCTCCAGAGCTGATGGGTCATCGTCGGGGTCGGAAAGCTGTGGGAACTAATACATGTAAATAAAGGGTGGTGATTTGGTTGATCTGGGAATATTCCTGCTTGTATTAAAGGGGTTTACATATTAAAAACCCTTGATGGAGAAAGGAAGTTTCTTAGTGAATCAGTGCAGTGGGAGATCAGCCCTTCTCTGCCCTGTTGCACCCTGCAGGACCCCGGCTGGTGCTTGTGTGTCTGCTCAGGGCTGGTAGGATTTGGTTGCTCTGCAGTTGGTGCTCTGAGACCCACAGAGCCATAAATAAATCCCTTCATCTGGTAACCCGTCTTTGTACTGGACTTAACTGATGATTTGGTGCATATATTTAATCTTATTGTGTGAAAAAGCTGCTATGGAAAGTATGTAATTATAATAAATACATAAAGACAATGGATCTTTTTCATGTTATGAAGATGCTTCAGAGGAAGCAGTCTGTGTTAGTGCAGGATGGATCTGCTGAGCTGTGTGTGCTGGGAGTGCTGCCCGTGCTCCTTCCATGTGGTTCCTTTAAATCTGAAGGAAAATACGTGGCAAAACAGTTTCCATTTCTGGAATTCCCAGCAAAGTTGTGATTTCGTAGCTCAACCGAAGTGCTTCAACTCAGCACAGATGTGTGAGTGGTGCTGTGCAGGGCACGTCGTCCCCTTCCCCCTCTCCTCTCAGTTCCTGCTTGATGCTTGGCAGCACACAGACACCAACTTCAGAACTGCCCTTCATTGGGCTCCTGCTGCAAACTTGTGGTGCCCCAAACCACCAGCAGTGCTGTGTCCTCTGCTCTGCCCCTCTGATCCTCTGCTCTGTTTGCTGGAGCCAACGGACAGCACTGCATGCATGTGCCAGCACTGAGCATTGCTGTGCTCAGGACCAAGAACGTGAGGGTGTCTGCTGCCGTGGGAAGGTGTGATGGGTTTGTGGCATGAGCTCTTGGGTTGTTTACATCGATCAAACAGAACCTTAGGTGGTTTAAAAGTCATTCCTTGTGAAGGTCTGGGGATTGCTGTGAGCAGAACCTGTTCCTCGCTGGGTGCTGAAAATGAAAGAGCAGAAATATGATGTGAGGTTCCGGGTCTGCACTGACACCTCATCCTCCAGGAACCACGTTCCCAAAACTGCTCCACCATTCCCATTTTGTTGGCTTCATTGGGCCTCCCTGTGCCCAGCAGCAGTTTATTTGCCCTGATCACAAATAAGGGGGGGGCAGCAAGAAATAATTCTGGTGCTGCATTACAGCAACCCTTAGAGCAGCAATGCAGCCAAAGAGAGCACAATGGGACAGAGCTGAGCTGTTCTCTGGGTGACATCTGAAATCCTCCAGGGATGTGTGGGTTGGATGTGTGAGACCAGCACTGTGCTCAGCTCTGCTGTGGAGTGAGAAAAGTGGATTAAATCAAAATGCTCCCAGAATGAAACCACCACCAAAACCTTCCTCACAAAGCATCCCGGTCTGGACCTCTTAGTTCATTTCTGATTGCACTTTTTGATTGCTTGATTTTTGTTTTTCACAGAGCTGCTTGATACTTTGAGCATCTGTAATTATTTTTTTTCACCTATTGTGCGTTCTCTGGATGTAATTACAAAGCTTTGATATGTAATTTAATAATAAATGAGATCTCTAAGGGAGGAGCTTGGTTCTTTCCCCGGGACAACTTTTCCCTCCCCTGGCTGCTGTGGGATTGCCCACGGACATCCACGTGGGTCTGTTCTCCCCTTCTGTGCCACGATGGCTTTCCCTCAAGGTGAGCTCTGTGAAACCTGTGACACCTCCCCATCATTTAAAGCATGGGTTCCCCAGTGCACACCCAACCTGAGGCGGAGCGGACGGACTCTGGGAGGCATTGCTCTGCTCCTTTTGTTAATCCACCTCTCTGTGGTTTGGTTCCTTTGCTCCGTTCTCACGGCGAAGGAGCACTGCACCTCGTGGCTGTTGGGTGCTGCTGCCTGCAGAGCTGGCACCAGGAGCACCGTGGTCACACAGAGTCCGTTCTGCAGACGTTGGAAGCGCCGTTCATTTTCCCAGTTGTGGCACTGGTAATAAGTGGTGCATAAAATTCCATCTTCGTTTGGATTAGGAAGTGAATAATTAATGGGGTTGAATCCTTTTTTCCAGCTCCCTGTACAGTCAATAATTTATGGTGGCACAAACGCATGAGATATATTTTTAACCGTCCCCCTCCCAGCACACTGCTCAGTGTGCACTCAGCTCCTCCATCTCCTGTCACTGTTCCTTGCTCCTAATGGGACCCCGAGGCTTTGCTAACCCACTTCTGGTAGCACTGCTCCTAAAGGAGGAGAGGTCTGGCTGCAGTCAGAGTCCCTCCACCTTGGAAGCAGCATTTGTGGTCCTCTCACTGTGTTTTCTTCTTCCCCACATTGCGGACCCCACAGGTCCTGTTTTGCTGCTGTTTGTGCAGTGGAAACTTCCTTCCAGGCTGCAGGATGCTGCCCGGCCCTGTGCTGAGCTGGCTGCGTTGCTGCTGGGATGCTGAGCCGTCACGTTGGTGAAGCTGCCTTCGTGGGAACGGCGCAGGTGGAAAAAAAAGGAGCTGTGAGGAGCCCCAGGAAAGTGCTGAGCTGCCACAGCACAAAAATTCATCCCATGTGTCATCGCTGCAGGTGCGAGGTGGGGGGGGCACGTCCCCATGCCCCCATGGCACTGCACTGGGGGACATGGGTGGATTCCCTCTGCACTATAGGCAGAGTTCCCTCTGGGTCAGGCGTGTGTCACCAGCACTAAATTTACCCACAGCCATCGCTGAGGTGGGGCTGTGTGAGTCAGTCCATGACAGCCTTACGTCAAGGAGCAGAGGGTGCTGCCAGCCCCCAGCAGCACCCATCCCAAATCAGCGGGGCACTGTTCAGCCCATGGTGCACCCAGAGTGGGGCTGGGGGACAGCAGGATGCTCTTCCAGGGTTTCCAGGTGTCTGGGGGGGGGATTTGAAGCCTTTCCAACCTCTATTCTTGTTTAGAAATGTATAAAGGAGAAACAAGACTCGTGCTTGGGGGATGAATGAGTTCATCTATTCTCATCCAGGAATACTTCAGCTCTGCACTGCTGTGGGAGGAGGGGGGAGGAGGGATGCTGCTGTGTGGGTTTGGGCGTTCAGAGCTGGGAAGGTTATAACAAATGGGCTTTGAGGAACGGCACCTGAGACCAAATAGCAGGAGGAATTCTTTAGGACCCGCAGCCTATAGTCAGCCATCCCCACGGGCTGGGCAGGAGAAGACCTTTTGCTGGGAAGGCTCCATTCCCCTCTTCATTACAGCTTCGCAAGGTTCAGAATCCTTCAGCAGCTCCTGGCCAAAGAAGGCTCCAACCACACTGTGGAGTGGAGGCAAGGAATGCCATCAGTCATCACATCTCCGTGCTCAGCTCAGGGAGAATCCCCACTGCCTATTTTAGGAAACCTGGAGCTGGTGGGATGGGAGTGCTCGTCTCCGGGAGATCCGGCAGCTGCCACCAGAAGGGCAGAGTACGGAGTTATGGGTGCCAGAGCAGACCTGGACATCTCCCCGTGCTCCATTGGGAGCTCCCATGGAAAGCGGCCGGCGAAGTGGTGACCGACTTCATGTCCTTCACACAAACTCATTAGAAGTGAATGGAGAGTCTACGGTGTTCAGCAAGAACCATATCCACGCCGAAATGGGATGTAAACCTCTCGCTGTTCCTTTGCCTATCTATTATACATGAGCCATCAGAACAGTATATTAATAAAACAGGAGCAAAAGCACTCGGCACTGCCCTCTCTTCAGCAAAACACCGGAGCAGAGGCTGTCGGCTTCCACCTCTGAGGTCTGGAGCTCCATCTGCCCCCTGCTTGGGGCAGTGGTCAGTGCTGCACCTGATGGAGGGACCACTCTGTGCTGCAGGAGGTGGGATTCACACCAGGAAAACTCTGGACACGGCAAAGAAATAGGGTTAATGCGGTCAGAATGAGGTACAGAGCGCAGGGGGAGATGGTGCTGTGATAAAGGGGAAGGGCACAGGGAAGGCTGGGCTGCAGGGCTGTTCAGGCAGTGCCTCTTGGTATGAAATGCGGGTGACAGATCCCCAGATCACAGCTGTAGCTTTTGCCTTTTAAGGAAGAAAAGGAGGTATTGGTCCTACTGCTGCCTACCAACAGACCAATGCTTTGCTGGGCTCCTTCCTGCAGCCGCTGTTTGGGATGAGGGGATGGAGGAGGCTGCCCAAGGTGGCTGCCTGTTCAGGAAATCTGTGGGTTTGGTCAGTAATTTGAGGATCTGCACCCTCACAGACTTCCCTGTGCCAAACACAGAGCTGAGATCTGGTGGCAGTGCCACCGCAGCCAAAGCACCGCATTGCTCTCAGAGTGGGGAGCAACAAGACAGAAGAAGCAAGTCCAGCTTTGACCATGCATGTTACATTTTAATTCTTTTCTCATGCCAAGAAATACAAAGGAAGTATATAAGGTACACCGTATCATCCCGCAGAAAAAGAAGCACCGACCAGCAAGGCCGTTCCCGCAGTGTCCATGCCATGAGTGAGCTCTCCTCCAGCTGGGCTCTGAGGGATGGGGCTGTGCCCTGGGACGTGAGCATGAGAAGGCTGCTTCCCCCCCACTGCCCTCCTGGCTCGTGCCCAAGCATGGGAGATGTTTAGCTTTGCCAAATTCGGCTTTGCCAAAAATGAAAGAGTGCACGCGGAGGGAAAATAATCGGCCTTCAGTTCAGGTGGGGGAGTAGTGAGCGGCCGAGTGCTGGGAGGGGGCTGGGGGCACTGGGGATACGGTGATACAATGGGGATACAGCCCACAGGGGCTCAGACTGAACAGAAATGGGGATGGGGTTTAAATGGCAGCAACCAGAAAGGAGGGGAACAGCAACTAGGAAATCACCACCAATACAGCAAACTGGGAAAACTCTTCTGTCCCTTTCCTCCCTTTGCACTAAAACCCTCCTGCTCCACTCTGCCAGCAGTCATCACTTGGACTCCGAGTGCTGTGCATCCCTCTGCCCCACGGCTGCTGCATCCCTCAGAGAGCCGAGCTGAGACCGCAGTGCTGCGGACAGCGGCTCCTGGAGAGTCGTGCAGCTAAAGCTGTGTGCAGGGTTGGGCTGCAGAGGTCGGGGGAGAGCGGGGAAAGGGTCCGGTTGGTCCTGGGAGCCGCCTTCTGGCACAGCACAGGAGCTGGGTTGCAAGGAATGAGAGCGTTTTGTGTGGCTGTAGAGATATCCAACTGTATCTCAGTGTGGGATGAGGACTGCAAAGATGCACTGAAGAGTGCAGGGTGGTACAGTTGTATCTAGCCAGGAAGGAGATGAAAAAAGGGAGGGAGTTGAGAGGTCTTTGTGTTTTAAGGGTTTTTTGTGCTCAGATGGATTCTGGTGCCTCTGTGCATCCCCCAGGCAGTCCCAGCTTGCACAGAGCCCTCAGGAAGCATCAGATTCAAAGGAGGGATGCACTCCCTCATATTTATACCGTGGAGGAGAAAGATCTGTTTTCTGAGCTGCTCGTGCACGTGATTTGGAGCAACTTTGCCATCTGTGCGATGAGAATAGCGCAGCCCTCACCGCGGGGCTGCAGCCGTGGCAAAGCACTTCAGGCTGTGAGCTGGAAGGTTTTGTGTACTGCCAGGGCAGCATTCCATCCTCCATTTGGTGCTCTCAAGAGCTGCAGTTTCCCCATGTGCTGACCCATCTCATCCTCGGGGATCCCTCCTCCAAGGGGGGATGGGGAATCGGGCGCCAATGGGCGCTGCACGCAGCCGAGCACAGAGCTTCCCCAGCCCTGAGGGTGCAAGAAATGAGTTGCAAAAGGCAGGAGGAGGATTTGGTCCGTTTTCAGAAGCTCACAGCTTGCAATAAAGCGCAGGCAAAGGGGCGGGTGGGGAGGCAGCCCAGGAAAGTGCTGTAGTACCGTGCTATTGCTCTGAGTCCCTGCAGCCCCTCTGAATGCAAAAGGAAACATTAACGGTGGGCGCAGGGGTTTGTCTCTCCTATCCCCTGGGTTCAGATTACCACAGGAAGCCCTGTAACAAGAAGCTACTAAACAAGAGAACGGGTCCCATCTACATCGCTATGGTATGAGGATTTATGGCACAGCAGCTTTCCCTGGTGCAACCCAAGTGGCCCATGCTCACCAGTTTGGGAAGGACACAGGCACAGCCGTGCTCAGGGTCTCCTCCCAGTGCACTACAACGCAGCTCCCACACAGACAAAGCCCTTGGACACATAGGGTTTAGCCGGGGGGTCTTCCAGGTAGGGTGCCCTAGGGCAGGCAGTGAGTGCAGCCCCCCTCTCCCCACCCCCCCACGTGTGTAATTTGCAATTGTGCCAGTGAAGTTTTGCTAAAACGAAGGCTCAGCCAACGCAGAGCCAACGGGTGCAGCCAGGAGCCATCTGCAAGCATATGGCAACAGGAACCTTGCACGGTCTGCACGGCCAAAAGAAGTGCCAACACCAGTGTCAGCCTATGGTGGGAACAGGGATGTCAGGTGGGGCTGCGTGGCGTGGAAGACTTGGCTGGGAGCAGGGGGGCTTGGGAGGGTCAGGGGGAGCAAAAAGTCAGCGTTCTTTACATGTTGTTAAATACAAAACGTTAAAAAATAAGAATAATATTCATGGACCCGAGCCCAGCACGTTCCCATGGTGCTGGAGGTGCCCAAGGTGCCGAAGATGAGAAGAGCACGACCCTGAACTCCTCCATCCCTCTGAAGGTCCTCCTCAGTTGGAACCCAAAGGAATGAGGGGAGGTGAGCACGGTCGCGGGGCCGGATCCTGCTGCAGCTCTTGTGTGACAGGCACGACCCAGCAGGTGGGAGGGCTCTGTGCCTCAGTACCACCAGCATTAACCTCACTTCGGGTGCATGGAGAAGGACACGTGTGGTTGCACAGAGAAAGTGTGATCCCTCCCGTTACCGCCGCGCTCCCACGCAGCAGCGCCCTGCTCCGCCAGCCCCGGCATCCACTGCGAGCGATGGAGGGGCACGGATGGATGAGCAGATGTGGAGAACATTCCCAAACGCATGCAAATGGTCACCGTCTCTTCGTTGTCGTTGTTGTTGATTGTTGGGTTGTCTTTGTTTTTTTCATCAAAAATACAAAAGCGCCCAACGCGTCTCTGAGCTCCCGCAGCTCATCCTCCTCGTGTGTGGGACAGCACTCAGCTCCCAGTGGCAGTTTGAGCTTTTGGGTGGGACATTGTTTGTTTGTTTGTTT
>VXAB01006188.1:9959-50479 GCA_013399175.1 Odontophorus gujanensis
AAGTCAGGGGGCTTCCAGCGGAAAGGGGCGGGGGGGGTGGGGGGATTACTGGTAAATACGATGGCCTAGTATGTCCACACAACAGATAATTTTATTTTCTCCTTGGAGAATGGTCCCAAATGACACATGCATTGAGACCCTGGCTTGCTTGCTTGCTTCCAGTCATTGCCTCCTTCCCCTTCCTCTCTCTTGATGACATAGCTGGTTAGCTCGCCCACACGTGTTGCACAGTGTCTCGTCCTTCTGAACAACAGTGTTTATATTCTCGCAATGTATGTGCCTTACTTTTTGTTATCCTGTAACAGAGAGGGACCAAGATATGTTGACAGATTTTCACAATGAGGCTGTATTCGCCATTCAGCTGATAGCACATACCACTGTTAATAGTGTCTGAAGTGTCTTGTAAACCTCTGATATTCATGTGTTATTGTCCTTGGATTGATAGAATGTCTCCTATTGAAAAGTTACTGTTGTCAGTCCTGCAGATGTGTAAGATAAAAATGTGTTCATTTTTTAACTACTTTTTTTTAATAAAGCTTGTAATCCTTTTTTTTTTTTTTTCCTTTTTTTTAATTTTTATTTTTTCTTTTAATAGTGTAAATACATTTACGTACAGTAGGAATAGTGTTCGGCTGTAACAGGCCTTAGTGGTCTTCATTTGATAAACCTGCAGTTATGATCTGATATTTCTCGAGCCTTAGGTTGATCTGAAGGGTCTGTAGCACTGTGTACATATAAACTGTACTTCTGCTTTCAGAACCACTTAGCTCTTTTGTAACAAAGAAAAAAAAATGTTTCTTACAATGTCAATAAAAACACAAAAGCCTTTGTACTTAATTTCTTTGCTTTCAGCTTTTAAAATATCTCCTTGGGGGAGGGAGTTGTTTGTTGTTTGCTTGTTTTTTTTAATTTCATTGGACAGATTGTCATGTCCACTCACTTTTCTGTCTGTGCTTCCCAACTAATGGCTTCATTTCATTCACATTTTAAATATCTACAGGGAGTCAAGATCTTCTCTTTAGAGAAGAACCTCAGGGGAGGGGGGGCAGGGGGATGCCGGATGGAGGAGTACATGAAATTACAGCGTCACAAAGATAAAATTTTGAGAGGAGGGGAGGAACCAATGTGATTAACCTCCACCCACAGGCATTTCAGAGGTCAAGGCCAAGCTGTGTTAAGGCTCTGTCCTGCTATATGGAGGCTGCTTTTTCTTACCTCATTTATCAAGCATCTCTGCCAAAGGTTTGGCCACCTAGGAAGAAGCATGGGACTGGGAAGTCTGACTGGGTTAGTCTGTACATGGTTGCTGTGGTGGATCATTGGGTGGCCTTCAAAATACTTAAATGCAGTATTCTTCAAAGGGAAGATCTTGAACTGATTTAATGAGTGTTCCTGTTAAGTATAGCAGTCATGTCGGCTTGTATAAAGTGTGCATCCAGAACAAGCAAGGTCAAGTTAGTTGAGGCAAACACTATAGAAGGAGTTGTAGGGCTGCTTCATTTTAAGGTGATCAAGACAATCAAGGATTTTCCATGACTTTTTTTCCTCTGGCCATTACTAAGCTTCTGACATGAAGTTTGAAGAGCTTGAAGAGCTTAAAGTCTGGGAGGGAAGGAGAGGTGTTGCCGGATCAGGTGGGAAGAGAGTGAGGCAGGAGGAGAAGCCTCGGAGCAGCTGGTAGTGTGAAGGAGGGCCTGTGGAAAGACTGGGGTTTGATAGCGGCCACGCTGCCTCCTCTCATGTGCTGCCAGCCAAAATCTGCCCAGCGCATGGTGGAGCTCCAGGACCAGCTTGTGGGCTGGGAGCTTTCTCTACCAATAGGGTGTCCTGGTGAGCACTGGTTACACCCAGTTGCAGGCTCAGCAAGCCTCCATCCCCTTCCACCATCCCTCTGCAGCCTGTCCCACTGTGGCCAAATAAGGCACGCCTCTGGCACAGACATGGTGGAGCAGCAGCAGGCTCTGTGACATCTGGAATGCTAAAACAGTAAAAACTTGCCTGAGTGTATGCAGGAAGAGCTGTGATGTGACATGGCGCAGCTCAGCATCATGCTAAGTCCTTAGTAAACCAAGAAACAGCAGGACAGTCTTGGCTTGTAACATCCAAACTTAGTGGATGCTGTTGACCTTCAGTTAGTCTGTGTGTTGGTGCCAAAGCTGTGAATTAATTAATTGAATTTATTCAATGATTTCTTACTTCAGAGGGGGCATGTACTCTGGAAAACTGATGTGTTAAACATCATAAATGATGTGAAGTTAATGCACCTGAACACCAAACACAAGGGCAACAACAAATCACTATTAACAGCAACGCAGAGCTGAGACCTGCCAGGGTCATGGATGGAGCAGAGAGGAAGACACAGGAGGAGCTGAAGGTGCCAGTGAGGTTACCAGGATGGCTGTAAGCTATGGCACCACAGGCAGGCCAATGTCATTTTTTTCCTTTCTCAATGTTTGTGGGCTTGACTGCAATCTTCATAGAGTTTTTTTGAGGGGGGATAATGGGAAGGAGACTGCTTGTTCCCTGCATGCTGAAACATGAGCTATTTGTGTGAGAAACATAGTTTTGTTACATGATTAGTGGAATGGAAGCCCCTAGGCACCACTTCCCAGTACAAACAACCAGTAATAATAACTCATGCTAAAGTTGCCTCCTATTTAACAACCTGGGCCTCTTTCCATTCAAGGAAGCACATAACCCATTTGTGTTTCCACTGCTCTTGTTCCCACTGCCTCTGCCCATTTTCCCTCTTCAACTTCAGACTGGCCCAGTGGATCTCCCAGGTAAAAAAAAAAACAAAAAAAAAAAAACAGATGCACTTGCACCTGGTGTCTACCTGCATATGTACCTCCACATTGACACCTGCCAGACTCCTTGCATAGGGTGCAGCTCCACGGCCGTGGTGAGGCCTGATGGCACAGTTGGAGCAAGGAGCAGTGGGCAGATGAGATGGGAATGAACTGGAAACAGGACTGTCAACCAGGGGCTGGCTGAGCCGCTCTCCAGCCTTGCCAGCAGCACTAGGACAGCCGTCAGGTCTGCAGGGCTGTCTCTAAAACCACCCTGCTCTGCAGAAAAATATTGTGAACATTCCCACGACCAGAGCAAGACAGAAAAGACAAATAACTTGGACAGCAACATAAAACAGTGGCAAAAATCTGGAAGGCAGAGCAAGAGAATAAAAAACAAGAGGGTGGAAAGCTCTGTAATGACAGAAGAGAGCCCCAGATGGATATGAGCTGAGAAAAGGCTAGAGATAGAAATAGCAGTGCTAATTAGCCAAGCTGAACGACCCCACTGCTGCTGTGCTTCAGCATGCTTCACCACCCTCAGCCCCATTGCCGCTGGCCCTGTGGTAGAGATGGGGAGCAGGAGTGAGAAGCTATAGTGCCTGGTTGCATGAGAGGGACCATGGGAAGTGTGTGTGCCTCCCCATCCCACTCGTCCCTCCTGCTGTACCTCTGCTGCAGGAAAACACCCTATTTCTGCATCACAAGTGACCAGTGTTAGCCCAGTTCTCCTGAGCCACAGGGACAAACTCCATGTGCTTGTCTTGCCTTGAGACAGCTTTTCTTGAAGGTCTACCATGCACCCCACAGTGCCCTGGGATCACGGCAATGTTTTCACTGGCTAAATCTTTAATCCACCTAAAGAGCTGCTGCTGGAAAAGGGCAGGTATGTCTCATTCTTAGCAGTGCTGATTGCTTCAGTCTTCATTGACCTGGTTCTCATCACCCACTGTAACCTCCTGCCAGGTTGGCTGTGAGAACCCAAAACGGTGCAGCTGAACCGCCTGGTTGTGCTTGTCTGAGCTGGAAGCCAAGCAGTGGTAGTGGTTGTGGTGGGTTCAGTCCTCTGATTTCTAATATCCCACTGCAGCTTGGCCTGGCTGCAGGTTGCTGACTGTCCAGCACTGGTGCTTAGCTACTTAAACTTCCCTGCATCCTGTCCTTTCCCTGCCTTGCATTTCATTCCCTTCTCAAAACTGGCCTGGGGGCTAGAGGAAAAAAAAAAACACAAGACAAACACAACAAAAACATTCTGTGTTGTTTTTTCCTCTCCTTGGGTACTCCCCTGGAGATTGCTGCTGTTTTCTCCAAATTACAGAAGCAGTTTAAATGCTTGAAGCTGTGCAAAAGTGAGCCACAAAATTAGGAGGCAATGCCTTTTTCAGCTCTGTGGGGTGCAGTCTTGAACCAGCATAGCACTTCTTGCTTACCTTCATGTTCTGAAGCAGCTTGGGTTTCAACCAGCTCCTCACCCAAGCTCTGCTTGCCTTGGGAGAGAACCTGGCTCCAATTCAGCTGCAGCATCAGTGGAGAAAGAGAGGGCTTGGCACTGGCTGGCAAAATGCTTCAGGAAATCCTCCTCTGCCTGTTGCTACACCTCAAATCAGAAAACATCAGAAGCCTGAACAAAGTATGCCCTCAACAGTGGCATTTTTTAAGTACTGCTGCCATTGCAGTGTGTTTGCTGATTGTATTTTGACAGTGCCTTCTTGCTGGTAAACACTAGGCCACTGCAGACAAAACATCAGGTTTAGCAGAGACATAAAAAAAAAGGCTGCAAAAACACTCAGCAGATAGGGGGGACAGTCCCATTTTGAGGCAAACAAATGGGAAAACCAAGCAGGGAGTGTTTCATCCTCACACACCAACCCAAGAACAGTGCGATGTTTTGCTCAACTCCACACAAATGCCTTTATCACATGCAGATTTCCTGATGGATTTAACTCTGTTCCAGCATTTCTCACTTGTCCTCGTGGGCTTGGCAGCCATCTCTCTCCCCTCCACAGTGCGTGCTGTCACCCCAGCCCACATCACCTCCTGGGCACTTCTCTTTGACTGTGTTTAGCTTTGGCCATAACATTAAATGTGCATGTCCGTGCTGCTGCTCATCTGCCCTCACTACCACAGGCTGGTCCAGCTCCTGTCAGAGCTCCTTGTTCTGATGAAGCTGACAAATGCGGCAGGAAATCCCATCCCTGAGGCCAAGGGGCTGCTGGCAGTTCAGTGCTACTATATGGTAGGAGTCTTATCTCACTGTGTGGTGCCATGAAGGCTGCTGACCACAGCCACCCATTGCCCTGCCCATCCCTGATGGGTGTGGATCCAGAGCACTGACCCTTGGCCAAGAAGTGAGGGTCCTGACTGGTCAGGTGGGGCTGTGATGTCAGTTATGGATTCATCTCCAGCCCCTAAAGTGTAGGCCCATCACACAGCAAGACTTCAGTCATGTTGTTCATGGGGGAGAGACCTCTCAGTCACCATCACCACTCTCCTTTAGATGCACAAACACCAGGCAGTGGAATACCTGCATTAGGGGAGCACTGGGCAGGGAGATCTAAGAGTCTGATGGGGGGACATGTCACTTGCCAAAGGAGAAGCCCTGATGGCAGAAATGCCCACAGCACAGTTTGTAGCTCCACGCTTGGCCTTGTGGTGCTGCCCTTAGGGACAATCCACCAGCCACAGCCAACCCATCCTGTGACACCTGTCAGGGTGCAGCCTGCAGCCACGTGGAGCTTCCACGGTCAGTCACTGTGCTGGCATGGCCAGCAGCAGCTATTATTAGCTGGCATATGAATCACTCGCACGAAATGATTTAGCAGCTCAGCCTGATCTAGGTTGGCTGCTTATTATAAGAGCCTCATTCTCAGCCCCTGTTATGGTTGAATGTGGAGAGAACGTGGGGGGACCTTCTGGGAGAAACCTTCTGCCCAAAGCTCTCTCAGCTGCTCTCAGCCAAGTGGCAGATGGCCAGGGATGGCTCCTCTGGCCTCAGTGCCCAGCCAGGGGGTCCTGCATCTATAGGACACAAACAGAAATGCTGGATCTAGCAGAGCTGATGGACCCATGTGCATGCAGGGCATGTGCGACCCCGGGACTGGGATCCCTGGTGTGTTCCTGGGAGCTTGCTGGATGCAGAGCAACAGGAGAGAGCTGGGAACACATTTGATTTTCTGGAGGGGAAAACATGAACACGCTTTGAATGCTGCTTTGTCTCACTTCAGCCTGGACCTGCAGAAAGGCAGCACAGTTGGCAACACCACTAGCAGGAGCGGCAGCTGCTGAAGTTCTCACTCGCTCTCCTTGAGGGATTTCACCCACACTGCTTCCACTGTGCCTCCTGCAGGTGAGAGATTTGGGTACCTGGGTCCACTCCTATGATTGTGAATCAAACGCATCAGCAGCGAAGTTCAAACCAAAGCTCTGCTGTGATCTTTCCTTCAACCTGTGCTTTTCCTAATATAATTACAACAACTCACTATGTCATCTTTTCTCAGGATATGAAATACGATTTTCTGAGCATTGCAAGCTCACACTAAGGAGCATTATGAAGAACAGCGGAGTACACACCATTTTTTATACATAACAAAGAAGTCTTTATTTAATAATGAACTATTACAGCTCAGTACAAAGATTTGCTTTGTTCAGTGACTAGAAATTGTTTGCAGATTTTTCTAGCCACTGGGAGTTGACAGTTCACTTAGGAGATCAATTCTTATAGCAAGAGCTCGTACATGCCTTCTTGGCTCCGAGTGCTGCAGGCCTGGCTCTCCCTTTCGGAGTGAGTGGAACACGGCTGGGTGCACCTCTTGGTAGATGAAGCAGAGGCTCATTGTTCTCTGCTGTCATTCCCTTCAAGAAAGTTTCCAACTTCTTGACCCAGAAATAAGCCAACACAGAGCAAAGAACTATGCTGCTACAAGCCCTTTGGCAGGATGAAGGGGGTAGAGCCCTACTTCTACCAGGCCCAAGGCTAGGATGAAATGGTTTCTCACTGTGCTGCTGAGGCTGAGAAACCTGAGTGCCTAGGCCCAGAAGAGGTTCTGAATTCCTACAGTAGCATGAGGACCTTGGCTCCGCAGCTATTTCCAAAATAAAGGCCGTGCTTTTGTAAACCTGCACATATACATGCACATTTTTGTTTGTCTGTTTGTTAGTAAGCCAGTTCACTTCCACTTCTCAGATGCTTCTGGGAGATAAACTGAAGACCCTCATGGCACCAGCCCCTCTCTATCAGTCAGCCACCTATACCAGGGAGCTGGAAATCTGGCATATGGGCCCTCAACTAGTTTTCTTGCTACTGAGTGGAACAATTTGCAGATCTGCAAAGCCTCCTAACTCCTCTGAGACTGCTTTGTGCTGTGGGGTTCTGCTCCAAGCCCCACATATGGCACCTCCAGCCAATGGAAGGACTGTTGGTGAATGGACTACTTGTGTCCTGGGACAGAGCAACACAGTGGTTGCCAAATGCATGGCTCCATGACATCATTCAGGTTTTTGTCTGTCTCTCAGGAGTGAGAAAGGAAAAGAAAAAAAGCAGGGGGAGGAATCTGGGCTTGGAGCAGCTCTCTCTAACCATTTATTTACCTTAAGTGCATGCTTCATGCTCTTACTCATGGGTTACAGTCATGGGTGCACATAAGGTCTTGAGAGTCCTTAGCAGCAATCCCTCGACAGAGAAGCTGGGTCATTGCATGCTCAAAGCATTTTTTTCATTGCTTTTCTCATCGGACAACAACATACAATAACATCACTGGTGCTTCTGGCAGCTGCCACACTTCCTTTCCCCACACACCACTGATGGCGTGTGAAGTAGCATGGGAAATGCTCCTCTGTTTCAACACCGAGCTGGGTGTGAGGCAAGGGACAGTCAATGCACAAAGCTGAGCCACCAGGAGCTGCAGAGCAGGATGCAGGCATCCAGGATCCCACTGTAAGATGCCTAAGTGTGTGTGGCACCTAGACTTGCTTGAGGCTTGGGGGGCCACCTCCAACAACAAATACCTTTCACTGGGCCCTTTGGTCCCAAATCACTCATCCTGGGAACCAGGTAAAGGGTGGTCTCCATCCAGCTTCACAGACACATGGCCTCTTCTCTGCAGCTCCTTTTTCAAGCAAAGATGAAAAATGAGCAAGATTCACCTGACCTGTCTTATACACTGACCTAGGGAGGAAATGAAGCGTTTCCATGCCTGTGTTTCCCCATATTCTTCATCAGGAAGGGAGTCTGGCTTGAATAGCTTGGATGGAGATATCAAGGTTTAGTCAGACAAATCCCACCCAAAGTGACTGCAGCTGCTGGAGGAACATGAGCTTTCTCATAATCACTTCCCTTCCCCATAGTTTTGGGGCAGAGAGAATTGCTTGAACTGATGAGTCATTGAAGGATTCCTCAAAAATTGCATAAAATATGCTTGAAAGGATATGCATCTGCTTGCATCAGGTCTCAACACAGTTCAGGGGGGTGTGGAGTCCCAGGCAATAGGGTAGTCAGAGGGCAAGCCAATAGTGGTGTCACCACTCACTCTGTTAGCAGATTTCCCGAACACGGAAAAAGGAAAGACAGCAACGGAAGGAGCATCCAGGGCATCTTGTGGGTTTAGACTGCTACTAAGTTGGCCACATCCCAAGAGAAACAACTTCCACTCTGTCCCCAGGCTCTTGCTTTTACCCCCGCCTTCCTCCTTTCCCTCTGCTTTCTTCAGTCATGTCCCTTCTGAACAGAAACTTTTGGGAGGCTTATTTCCTTGCACCTGTTTCAGCTGTGCTGTAACTGTGGTAATAACTCAACCACTGTTGGATGGAAGGTTACAGCTATTTCTTGGTTCCTTTATTTTTTTATTATTACATTATGGTTATATTTAGAGATAGGCCTGAGTCAGAACTGCACGAGAGGAGCTCTCCCACGGTTCGGGAAGGTCTGGAGATGGAGCCAGACCCCTTCATCTCAGCTAACCTTTCTCTTGGTAGTGCATGCCTCTAAAACCCAAGGTCTGTGCTGGGAAAAGTTCAAATAGAAGTTGAAGTGCAAACTTTGTAGTTCAGGTGGGTCTGTGACTGTAGTGGGACCAAGCAATGTGCAAAGACTTAAATTCTGCCACATCATGTAATATCTTTCTACAGTCCTTGTTGGGAAAGAAAGTCATTAAGTACGGTTTGGATAGCCAGCTGCTGCCTTGCTTTCCAGAACTAGTAACTGAGACTCTTGATACAATGATCAAAGCCAATGGCAATAATGTAGGAATGTCTCAGGAGCATTGCCTGTGTGGCCTCAGCCCCTCTCCATATATTTTAGTATCTCATGTATTTTGGTCACAGATTAAAACACAATTTTGGACCTGTTATTCAGTGTGACTAGATTCTTTATTCAAAGTGATGTTCTGACCTCCCAGCTCTCAAGGCTGAAGATGAACATTCTATAACCAAGAGACAGGACCTTCTAACTTCATGGGATGGTCAATAACCCCAGTATTGAGCTTGAAGTCTCCAACTGGGCTGAAACAGCACTGACCTCCAAAAGCTTCACTGCTCTGCACCACAGGTAAAGACCAGGGGGGACCAATTCAGGGAACTGGCTCAGGTATTGTGCCTGAGTGATTTTAACAGTAAGGATGCTGACCTCTCTGCCCCTACCAGACTCATCAAGTCACAGGCAGGACCACAGCCATACCCAAGGAGAGAGAGGCATCGTACCAGATTCCACCTTCCAAAGCTTTTTTCCCCTGAGTTTCCTGTGCTTCATAAAAGATAAAGAAAAGCCATAAATACCCTACAACGTGCTGTATCTTTTGCATAAGAGAAGAAAAATCTCCATCCCCAAACCTTAAAGTTTTGGCATGGTCAATGTCTCAGCATGGATCAACGAACAAATACAAGGCAATGCAGACTATATGTGTGTATATATGTATATATATATTTTCTGTCATAATGACAGAAAGGGACAGAAATGTGAACTGGGAGACTTCTAGAAGATGATGACCCCATAAAAATTTAAATGTAATCACCTGCTGGTGATTTCATCTCTGGAACTGGGCTCAGGAATGTCTATGAAGGCAGCCCCTGAGGTGCTCTGCCCTCTCCTGCCTGGCCATCATTACCCTGTGTTAAGAAGTAGGGACTCATGACATAGCTGAGTCAGTGTAACCTCAGTGTCCCCACACCACATCTTTGTGCTTCAGAATCACAGAGGATAACTAAACCTTACTCTAGGACAACTGACACGACTGCATGTTTTAACCGTTACACAACTAAAAGGTATTTATTTTCCCAGACACCAGACCACCCCAGTGTCCCACTTGGTGCTTCCATATTCCAAGTTCAAAGAAGGTAGGATTAGGTTAGTTATAAAGAAGAAATCTTTTACAGTGAGGGTGCTGAGATACTGGAACAGGTTGGCCAGAGGTGTGATTAATTCCTGGGTCCTTGGAGACTTTCAAGGTGAGGCTGGATTAGGCCCTGGGCAACCCAGTCTAGCTGTGGTGTCCCTGTGGGGGAGTTGGACTAGATGGCATTCAGAGGTCTAAGGATTCTACGATTGTATTATATTCTCACTAGGAGATGGACATCAGGCAAGACCACTGCAGCCCAGGGATGCTTCTGCCGACGCTTCTGCCTTTCATATCCCATCACTTGCTCCTGGGTTCCCACCATCAGATGTGCCCTCTTGCCCCACTGAACCTCCAGTGAATGCAGAGATGGTCACTGCAGCAATCCCATAATCCTGTTTTCCAAGGCAGAGTCTCCTGTCCTGTAGGTACTGCCTGAACTCTTTGTTCCCAGATGTATTACTTTTCATTTAGCTAAATTAAAACACATTTCCTTGGATTGTGACCATTCAGCCAGGCAATTCCGATCCCCCTGTAACAGTAAACTATCCTCTCCATTATTTACTAGGCTGCAGGTGGACAGATTGAAACACTAGCCCTGCTTGGGCTGCCCCCATTCAGCTCAATGGGCTGTCGATGCTGTACAATAATGACAACTATTTCAGTGTCTGGGGAATAGATTAGTTCATAGCTTACTCTTTCAGCTGAAATATTTGTCTCTTCTGAGATTTGGGAGCACATTTGGGATCACTGAAGAGTAGCATCCTTTCCTCCACAGTCTGTATCACTGCTGCATGATAACAGCCTCTCTCTGCCTCCCCCCTCCACTTCCTCTGGTGGAAAATCACAGATAAGAAATAAAGAGAGAAGGAAAACACATTTACTTCGTTAGTTTATACTCCAAGTCATGCAGCAATAGGGCTGCTGAACTGACAGCAACCCCGTCTCTGTCCTCCACCACAGCTGCATCCTACCCTGAGAAGTGAAATGGGGCCAAGTGGGGAAATCAAGGCACAGAAATAGTGAAGAATCACCGTCACAGCCCCTGTGCAGTGGGACCCAAGGTACAGCAGCCTGCAGAGGGGCTGCAGTGCCCTCCGTGACCCCTGGGCTGTGAGACCGCAAAGCTGAGCAATGTGCTAGGGTCAGGCCTTCTCCCCATCCTGAAGAATGAGCCACTGAGTCCGGGAGTTTGCCTTCTATTCGTGACCACATGCTTAGCAATTTTCCAGGAAGATGTTCTGCAATGACCACTGACAAATAGTGGCATTAGTAAGCAGCATGCAGAGAGGGATTTGGGGTGACCACATTGCCATAGAGATGTGTCCCACGTGTGGGGCTCCAGCGGTGCTGTGCTGCAGAGCCCACCAGGCCACACACGTACCTGTTGGTGCACAATGCCAGGACCCGCTGATCCATGGCTTCCTGCATGCTTACTGCAAGACTGTGGGAAGAGGCACATAAAACTCCCTGCTCTCATTTAGCCCTTCTGTCAAAGCTGGAGAAGTTCTGGCCCGGCTTCAGCTACAAAACCATATGAAATATATCAGCTGAGGCCGCACGGAATGGGAGCGGATGGCCAGCCCGGATATTGCTGCTCTCTGCGTGGAGGTTTCCTCCCACAGTGGTGCGGGTGATTCACCTCAGAGCCCAGGTGCTGCGGCACGTGCCAGGTCCGAGGCAGAGGGAAGGAGGTCAGGTTCATGGTGACACATGTCAGCCCTACCCATAGGCACATCTTGCTCTAAAGCACTAAAGCACTGTGGCAGCTGTGAATGCGCAATTGATTCTCTGGCATTTGTGCTTTTCTCTTCTTTCACGGCTGCATCTTCGGTACTCGTGGTGAAGCATTCAGAGAGCTGCATGAAGCATGAAAGCAGCTCCATGGACTTCCAGATTCTGTGATCGGGCTTTGGCTCAAATAAGAACAGAAAACAAAAGTGTTCACATGCTTCTAAAGGCACCCAACTGAAAATGAGCAAACAAGCAACGAGGCCTCAGTTTCTCAGGCCTCAACTTGAAGCACCTCACAGCAGCTCAGTTGCAAGGAGTCAGCACGCACCTTCCGGTAAGCAGGTTCTGAAAAGTGCACAGACCCAAGCACACGAAATAGAAACTCAAAGAGCCACTACTTGCTCGTGAAAAATGCCACCCTGCCTGGAACCGTGCCATGCTAAGTGATGGCAAAGTGGCTTCCAGCTGCAGCCTTGCAGAGACATGCCCCTTGTCAATTCCCTTTTGGATGATAATGCTGTTGAGTTATCATGTTTACATCAAGAATCATTTGCACGGAAACAACTTCAGGCAGCCACTCTTTCATTTTGAAAGAAAAAATCCTCAACAACTTCAGTGGTGATTGTAAAGTATGCACCACGACAGAAATGTTGTACGTGGATCTACATATCAGTAAAACACTTGGTTATTCTATTTTGAAACAGAACATATGTATGGTTTCCTTTTACTTACAAGCTCATGTAATTAACTGTAGTTCTGTTTGGCTAGAAGTGGTTGTTAAATAACAAACACAGGGCAAAATCTTATTCCACAGCTGGATTAGTTTAATCATCTGCACTGCAGCAGCATGGGGTCACCATGCTAGGAAGAAGCCCAGTCTGGCCTTGATTTTTAAAGGTGTTAAAATGTTGAGGGTTGATACTCACTGAGGCTTTTGCTACAGGTTGATGGGCACTACGATTGTCTTCAGTATGGGAAGTGTTCTTGAGATCCCATTGATCCAGTAAGAGTATAGCCTGGAGTTTCCAGAACAAACTCATGTTCCAAAGAAATTGCATGCACAGGGAGATGATGTCATGAAGTCCCTCATTGTGACTGGCAATATCTGTGATTGAGTCCTACCCTGGATGGCTGTTTGCACGAGGAATGAACCTGTGGCCTCACACAGTACGAGCAAAGAGAAGCACAAGTGATAGTCAATAGCAAAGAGACCTTCCAGAGTTCCTGAAAACTGCAAATGGGTGCAGATAAAAACTCTAAATGGAACGAATAAGAATGAAAAAGCAATTGGAAATTACCACATAAATCACTAACAAAGAAGGAAAAAGTAAAGAAAAATGATGATGTGAAATGCATAAATGCAGTGAAGGAAGCCGCTGGTCTTAGTGGAATCATCCTGCACAGGCAAATATCTGAAGAACAGAGTTTAAAAATCAAGAGCAGAAAAGCAGTCCAAGCAATGACAGAGGGCAATCACAGAATGGGTAATGTTAACTCCGTGTCATAAAGGAGTGGCAAAGAGTTTATTTCCTATTAGAAGAAAGATTACCTCCTGGTCCATCAGCAGAAAAGGGCAATGTTTTTTAAGTGCAGCAGCACAGCCTTCTGCCTGAGAGCTGTGCCAAAGGGGCTCAAGGTGTGTCCTGCAGAGAGCTCTGCTTCTAAACCACTGGACCCTGACGATGGGCTGCAAGTACGTGAAGAGCCCTGGGCAATGCCCCTCTGACCTAGGCTGGGAGCAGAGGATGCAGAAGTGGGGCACAGGAGGAATGGGGTGCTAAAGCCTTGCAGGAGGCCAGAAGCACTGACTGAGGCTTCAACAAGCCATGCTTCCCAAAGGGATGCAAAAGCATGCCAAAAAGACACAAAATAACTAGCAAAGCAACCTTTGAGTGAAAGACTTTCCAAGACGAGTCTGCTCCTTGCAGGAAGGATTCAGAAGAGCATGGATTTCAGCATGGGGGATGGAGATGGCCCCTCCTAAATCTTCCAGTCCAGCAGAGAAGGCTGTAACAACAGCTCAGGGAGGACAACTGAAGCCAGATCAAATGTGCAAGCTGGCACCAAGTGCTAGGAAGGAGAGTGAGTGAATTACTTACTGGGGCTGCAGATGGCCCTGTTTCTGGATTCTTTATTTGGTTTTGGTGAGGAAAGCATTCACAGCACCAGTTTCAGGCAGTCAGATCCCTCAAGCCTGGCTCCCCCATGGAGATAGATAAACCTTTTGGAGGAGGATCCATTGTATCCAAGTGAAGCATCTTCTTTGAGGTGCCCTCTGGAGGACCATCTCTCTCTGCCCTAGGGATTGCAGAGGGATCCCACAAAGACCAGATGGATACCAGGTACATGATTCCTATCTGTGGCCAGCAGGAACCTCCTTCCTGTCTTCCAAGTACAAGCAGTGAAGCAACTTTTCCCCTAAGGTCAGTGCTCATGAGCTGGTGCAAGCCATGTCTGTGGCTGTTTGCTCAGAGCCATCAGCAATGCACACTGTTCAGACATCAAACAGGGCACCTGCTTGAGCTGCTCCAGCAGGTCACCAAAAAGCAGAGGCTTGAATCTATGAGGTATTTCCTGAGTATTATGAGCAGGCAGCTTGCTGGCATCCACAGCTCCCAGCTTACAAATGGCTCACACCACAGAGTCACAGGAATAATTGGTGCCCACAGCACGGAGGGAAAACCATTCCTGCAAGCACTGTAGCAGGAAGAGTTTTTGCAGCAGAAGTCTCATGCTGGACAGAGCAAGGTCTAATTGTAATTACTTATATTCAGGTGAGAATACTTGTGATGTACATTTGCATCCATTTTGCTTTGCTTTCAGAAATGAGGTGACAATACATATATATTTTCAATAGCTCTACCAAGAGTGGTCATTTTCCACCATCCCAACAAACACCAATACTTCCTACTTCTCACTCTGAAGAGGTTTTCCAAGTTCCTTTTAATTTATTCCACCTGGCTCCCATTCAGCTGCCATTTATCATCTGGCCCATCCAACATTGCTTGCTAGGGATGGGCTGCAATCCATCACTGCACGTGGTGAAGCAGCCACAAGCATGACACTTTCTGGTTACTGACTGCACAGGTAAACCTGGGTACCTTGGTGCACCCATGAGTAGCATGCCTGGAGGCCGTGGGTTGTGGGTGTCAGGATGGGAAGGGAGCTCAGGCGCCTATGGCTACACACAGCTGTGTTCTGCAGGCAGGAAGTGACATTTGGACTGATGAGCTTGCAGAGGCATCCTTGCTTTTTCCTTTCCTCTGGTCTTTGCTCATAAATGTCCTTTTCTTGGAGTTGCAGTTTGGTAGCATACAATCAAACAGTATCTGAGAGATGCTGCCTCAATCCATTCCAAAGCTGATTCAGTTAAACTGCTGAAAACTTCACTGGGAATCTCCTCTTGAGCAGAGCTTGGTCAGACTGCATTCCTGGCCCACTAAACCAACTCTGGAAGAAGCATGTTGCAAGTCCACACTGAGAGAACACAACTTGAGTTCACTCTGCTCTAATTGAAGAGGTTTACTAGACTAGAGTGGTTCATACACGTGGAAAAGAAATGCAACCTATTCCCATGTATATGCAAAGATGAGAGCTGCAAAAGCATTTGTTCTCTCATTGCTGGGCTCTCATTAAGGGCTGCGTGCTGATTATTTATTTATTTCTAATTTAGCAGCAGCAGCCCCACGAAGTGCCTCCTTGACCCGAGGTGGCTGCCAAAGGTTTGGTTCAGGACCAGTTTCAGTGCTACTGTAATCCTCCTCTGTGCTGGAGAGCCAGGGCCGGGGAAAAGCCAAGCCAACCTGAAACTGGAGCTGCACCGATGGCGCCAATCTAATTAAGTCATGAAAAAGCGTTCCTCTGGAGAGGAGCCTCCTGCAGCTCACAGGCAGAAAGGTAGAGAACATGTGAATCTGGCCACAAGCCTCAGCTGTTGACAACTGGACGTACAAAGCATCTGTACGCATGCCTTTGGGGAAGGAAGATGAGTAGCGCTCGGGGGAGCTGTGTGGTTGTTTAACTCTTTGTTCCATACACGACCAGGCAAGGAGAAAATGTTTCGTATTATGTTGAATACCATCTCAGGTTCTGGCAGGATTACTCGTCAATATTATTGCAGCCTCTTCAGTTACAATGCTTCAGCAGTAAAGTAGTTAGACTGGCTTTGAAATACAGAAATTCAGGCAACACAATCACGCTATGAAAGAGCTCTCATTAGCCTTTGGCTGACCTTGAAAAATTGTGTTTCTCTCCAATTCTTCCACAAATTGCCTTTAAGGAGACCTTCTTAGTTCCACCAAGTCACAAGGTCTGGCTGTGTGACTCATGTTTTCAGCTGGTCTCTCACGATCACAAGGCGTACTTGCCTCTTACACTCAGCCACAATTGCCACAAGGAGGATATGTAGAACGCACCGATGGCCTTATTACAGTGGCATGTTCTTATTTGTTTGGGATTGTTTTTTCCAACCTCAAATGTTTCATAATGAAACTATTGGGCTTATAAAAGATGTCACTCATCACATCAAATTTTGAGGATAGGTCATGGTAAGGACTCTGTCAGACTGTAAGCAGGGCTGATAAAGTCTCAGAGGTGAAGAAGGTGAGTTAAGCACAGTCAGACACTGCTGGGGGCAGGAGCTGGTTCTCACAGGGATGCTCCCTCTTCTCTGAGACAAACACGCTGTTGCTTCCTTCATCACCTGGCTGCTGCCAGGCCACCAGGTACACTAAGCCAGGAAGTCACCTTGTGCCCTGATCCCTGTCTCAGTTAACTTGTGGCAGCAGCAAAGACCTCCAGCTCAGTGCTGGGCTGTGCTGTTTGCAGCAAAATGTGGTATCTGCAGCAACTGCTACCGTGTCCAGGGCAGGAGCCAGGGCTCACAGCCGTCCACTATCCCCTGGATTGGCGGCACTGGAGCAGGGACTGCGCTGCGTGGAGGAGCAGAGGAGCCGGCTCGGCTCCCTGCACAGTAGGTCGGCCGTGTGGCACAGAGGTGGCACATCTGCAGGTCCACAGCCTCGCCCGGCAGCCCGCCGTAGCCTCGCGGAGTCGGGGGTGTGATTCCACCCAAAAGAGGGCAGTGCTGCTTGCGGCCAGGCGGGATGAAGTTTGCTGTCCAGCTGCACGGCTTTCCCCAGCGGCTGGAAGAGATCCTCGTCGGCTCTTGGCATCGATCGAGAGCGGTACTCGCGTTAGCCTCTGTTTTCACTTCCTCCCCTTCAGTCATTGCCCTTTTGCCACCATTTCTCTCGAAATTCAGTAGAAGGAATCACACAGATCCAGCCTTCTCAGTGTCAGCCTGCTATCGGCAGCTCACTGCACGCCCTGTGCTTTCAGATGAGCTGCAGCTTGGGCGTAGCTGGGAATGGAACCTTGGGTGGACCACAGCTCACAGCCACCCAGCAACGTCCAGAAGCTTGATGTCACAAGAAACCACTGATACTGTGAATAATTTAAAGCAATTATAAAAAAACAACACCAAAATCCCCAACCCAACAGGGTTCTTCCCCTGTCCTAGCGGCTGTGAGTTCTCAAGCAGCCCATCCTTCCCATGCCCATACCCAGCAGGTGTGGTTACAAAAGCAGACCACTGTCCCCAGCACCTGCTGCAGGCATTCATCACAGTCCTCACACTGGGGTCTGTGCATTTCCATGGCCAACAGCCAGTATGGGCCCAGCCCAGTGGGGAGGGACAGAGCTCTGCTTCCCAGCATCTCTGGGCTGCTTAGCCTGGCAGCCACTGCCTGTGTTAATGCTGTTTTCTTGGCTCCCATGCTAAAAACACCAGACATCACAGCAGCAGCCAAGGTATTAACAACAAAAACAGCAGCAAAGACAATAGCAACAGAAGCGCAGCTCATGAGCTTAGCTTTGTTTAATGGTACAGAATCTGCACGGCCTCTGAGAGCTGGACCCTGCACAAAAACCACAGCCAGCTTTCCCTCCTCTGCTGTGCTGGGCAGGCTGTGCTTCAGAGCAGGGCCAATGCCATCCTTCCAGGCTGTTCCTTCAGCCATCGGCAGAGCAGATTCAGACTCACTTGCATCCTTGAACACAGGCATACCAGCCCTGATGTGATCTGATTGTATTGTGTGTAACCCATGTATTCCTCTGCAGGGTGAACCCCCTTGAGCAGCTCCAGCTGCCTTCACACAGGCTCTGGCACTGCTGTACTCTGCAGGACCTCATGCTTCAGCCTGGAGCTGGATCTGCCAACACCTGTATGGCGAACACAGGGTGTTTAAATTGTGACTCTGTTCTTGCATTTGAACGCAGTTGTCATCTAAGGAAAGAGTATGGCCTATCACATGCCCCGGGGATCCCCTTCTTTCCTGAAGCTGCCTGGACATGTTCCCTTCCAAGTAAAATATAAACCCTTCCCACAACTCTCTCAGGGGGAAGCCCTACTTAGACACTTACAGTAAAGACTGCTGCCCACCATGGGGCACACTACAGGCAGCCAACCTGGGTCCAACATGGATGCAAGAACAGCAGTGAAACTTTTGGCAGGAAGGTGAGGCGATCGGTATTGTCACCTAGATCCTGCTGGCTCTGAATGGCTCCAGGCTTTGGGGCCAGTGGCGGAGGCATCCATTGCACGATGTTATGCTGCTTGCCAATGCCTCTCTGCTTGGTGGCACCCACCAGCAGTGTCTGCAGGTAGAGCTGCAGCCTGGCCTGCAGTTTTGAGACCCCCACAAGCAAAATCCTGTTTGCTGTTATTTCTCTGATCTCTAAGCATATCTGGTTAGATGTCACATTAGTCTCCACTTCCCCACAGAGGTGGTTGTACCAGAACAGGACAGATGGCACAAAGCAGTATGGAAAATGTGGGCTTTTCTCTCCAGAGGCAGGGAGAAATGTTAAATGGTACTGAGTGTTAGGAGAAGATGAGCAATGTCAGTATTACCGCATTTGGGAAAATGCAAACATGAAATTCTTTCCCAGTGAATTGTGACAGTACCGTGCTATGTAGAAATGTGGGGAATTAAGCAGTGTCATCCCATGTGATTTGTACATTTTTAAAAGGGAATTAAATCCTTGTGAACCTATCCAGATTTACAGATGTTGAGGCCTAACTTGGCTTGCTAGTGTGCCAGCTTTGCATAGAGGCAATTCCACTGAGACCTGCAGTGTCATTGCACACTGACAGAAGAGAGTAGCTTCAAACACTGCCACCCTTGCTCTGCTCACTGTGCCAATAAATACAACACATTTCCATCCACTGAGTAAGAGTAGCACGGAGCAGGCCCCCTGTGGCCTGCTCAGCCCACTATCAGGCCCATGTACCTGGGGATATCCCCCAGGACAGAGTTTCATCTGCACCCTTCTGGCTCTGGCCTCCACACAGTGCTGGACGAATGTCAGCATCCACCTCCTTCCGTTTGCATATCATCACCACACACAGGCACTATACCATTTGGGGTCCAGATTTCCTTTCCCTCTTAAATTTATGTTGTATCCCACAATTGCTTCAAAGCTGGAGCTGGTGCAGCACCCTCTTTGCTGAGAGAATCATTTTCTGGTGCTGTGATTGTGATGCATCTCTAATGAGGGATCACCTTCCCACCTCCCACAGGGTCATGCATGATGTCTGTCAGTGGCAATAGCTTTGACCTCCCTCCTTGTTTGCATTGGCAAGAGACAAGCCAAGCCCAAGTGATAGACTTGTGAGCAGAATCCCAGGAATTTAAATGAGGCATGAGCCCCTCAGCAAGAAGCTTAATGCAGAAGGACACAGGTGTGGGGAGCATCCTCGGGCAAGGGGGTGGCTGGGCATCCTCTCTCCATTCCCATCCAGGGAGGAAGGCAAGGTTGGGATGAGAATGTGATCCCTATACTGCTGCTGTGGGATCCACATACCTGCTGAATGGACTCACTCTACCACACCAGGTCTCTCTGTTTTTCATCCTTGCGGGTGGCTTTGGCTGCAGGGGAAACTTGGGACATGAGTGGCACAGCTCCTGCTCTACATCTGCACATTTACAGAGAGCACCTGGGCTTTGCTGGTGATAGGTGTTGTCCCAGGAGCCCGCTGGCATCTTGGTGCCTATGCCAGCTCCTGCCCCACAGCCCTGCAGCCCTGCAACAAGCCCTGGGTTCCATGAGAAAGAGCTGGCTTCCTTTAAAAAAAGAATAATTATTATTTTCTGACAAACCCATTCAATTTTGCAACATTGCAAAATGAAGGTTTCACTCGTTGATTGTTTTGTGTCCTGCTGAGGGAAGGGATAAAAACAGCCAGGCAAGATAAAGCAATAGAAACTGGAGCAGGATAGAGGGGCATGAAAAGCTTGGGAGCTTGGGTTTGTGAACAGCAGGACCCAGCTTGGAAGAAAGAGCCTCTCACGTAGGTAGGCACTGTCCATAGCCACCCTATATATGCATCCTATGCTGGCCTAGTACACACAGCAAGCACAGAGGTAGAGTTGCAAACAGAGTCCTCTGGGACTTTGTGAGTGTTCAGCCTAAGAATGATGGGCTAAAATCTATCAGTACATATAACCACATGCATAAACTGAACTATCATGAGTAAAAATAAAAATTTAAGAAGGAATCCTGGGACTAAAAGTGACCACACTGATCCCAGCAGATAACCACACTGAACCCAGCACACTCAGCATGTACTCTGAGTGCAGCAACAGGCAGCCCTGCTCCTTCACCCCCACTTGCCTTCCACTGTAATGGGGAGATGCAGAGAAGCAGTCAGAGAGCAGTAAAAACAGAACCAGAGGTTGTTGTACTTGGCAGTCCCCAGAAAGGATGAGTGGGCGGTCAGTCCCTTATCTGCAAGTTATGTGCATGAGGGACTCCTAAGTATCCCACGAGATGTTCATCTACTTCTCAGCCACCCAAACCCCTCATGAAACAGCACTCTTATTTTCATGTTTTCACGCCACCTCATTTACAGGCATGTCATTAGCTCTAATTAATGCTTGTAATCAATGAATGCTTAATCGCCGCTGATGGAAAAATCCTGGTACATGCAGAGTGCTGTTTGACTGATTGCCACTGGATCAGCTAATGGATCTTTATTGCTCTTTTAGATTCTGCTTGAGCAGGCAAAATATCCGGGCTGGTGTAAAACAATCCTGCGTTGATCTCTCCAGCCAAGTGGGGTCCTTCCAGTAATTAGAAGGGTGGTGACAGGAACAGGCTCTGCTGGCTGCGGGACCTGGGGGACTAGAAAGATTTTTCAATTTTTCTTAATTTGAAAGCAATTCAGCAAATAGCAAGGAGAAGAGTGGTCAGCTCTTCTGACTTTTGGTTGCTGTAAAAAATCGTTCAACATTCCCTGATAAGCCCCTTGATTTAAACAGAGAAACAATTTAGCTCCCTGGGAGTTCCACTTGAGTAAGTCTGGTCCCAAAACTTCGCAGGCTCCAATCTCTGGAACCAAATTCCAGGAAACATTCATATGTGGATGATGCATCTGTAATAGATACAAAGGGGAGAGGGGAAGCATTTGGCAATTAGGAGCTGGAATCAATTATGACTCCAGGTGGTACTTCTCTTTTTTCAGGTGAAATGTCTTGAGGGGAGGAGAACCTGACAGCGGTGTGCTTTGCACTCTGCCTTGCCTTTTCTGTGTAATCACACTTCCCTCCATGAACTCTCCCCTATGAGGCCAGCTTCACAGGAATGCAGAAGTGGCATTGGGCTGTGCACCTCTCTGCAATCCTCCACATGAAGCGCTGAAGCACATCCTCACTCAGTGCCCCTGACTCACAGGTATGTGAGAGCACAATGTGTAGAGGGTCCTGGTGCCCACTGACTGCATCCTCCATGGTGCTGACCCGCAGGGCTGGACACCGACAGGCACAGCAGTGGCACACGCCAGGCACAGCATGGAAGCTGGGTTTCCACAGTCCAGCCCACTGTCTCTTTATGTCCAGACGCTCAGGCCTCTACTCCAACATAAATACATTGCCTGTGCTTCCCTCCCCCTGCACTGGTCCTCTCGAGTTGTGGAAGATTATGCTCTCTAGATAAAAAAAAGTGCTTGTTTCTTTGACAAATGCAAGGCTTAAAGACCACCCTCTGTTCTTGAGCAAAATTAGCTTATCTTTGCCCCAAAAAATGTTGTTACTAAATATGAGCCATCATTTGTGTGTGGCCTGAATGAGACGCTCAATTCATCTTTTTAGAGGTTATCCTTTGAGGAGCTTTAAAAGGAAATGCATTGTTCTTAATTATTCTTATCTCAGCAGCTGTATAATTCCTGGTTTTGATTTAAAAAAAAAAAAAAGAAAATATATCCAAAGAAAGATTATGCTGAAAGCTGGGGATGGGTTTGAACCCAGACTGCAGAGTTGAACTGCAGCTCCAACTCTGCACTGAGTGGTCCTTCCCTTCCCTCCAAGAAATGTGGGCCCTTTCTCTTCTACCAGAGTTAAACACGAATCTAAGTAGAAAATGCCAGAAAGTCTCTGAAGGGCAGGGTTTGTCTTTCTTTCTGGTTTTAAAGTTGTCCTAGTAATGCTTTTCCTTCTGTTTCAGAACAAGACATGTTCGGGAAGCACTACCTTCCCCTGCCAGTCCTGCACCCCTGTGGACAGTCCCTGTCCCCTTTTGCACCAGAAAGGCCCAAACCCATATTTCTTTTCCATTCAGTGAAAATTCTAAAAAATTTCAAAGCGAATTAAAATTTGAGTGAAGTTTACTACCAAGCTAAGAAACCACTTTCTGTTGGTTAAATGTTTGCACAAAAAGTGACATTTGCTGTGATGCTGTACGGTTGTCACAAGCTGCTGCCCCCTTTGAAGTGGAGCAGCACATAATGGATCAAATTCTCTGCAGAGCTTAGTGCCAGAATTTCAAGTGCTTGGCATCTTGATTTGGTCCAGCTCCTCTGAAGTGGTCAGCATCCAGCAGCTTCTATTGTGACAGTAAGTGGCAAGATGTTTTGCAAAAGGGCTGAGCTACCAAGCTGCTGAATTTTTCTGAAAAATCTGGTCCAGGATGGAACTGAAGGCAGTTTCAGCTGGTTTGATTGAACCAGCTCTTTAATCACAGTAGATTCCTTGAACTCCTTGTTGTAACACGCCCCTGCTGCCTAATACTCCCCATCCCCAGCAGCTAGGTGTTCTCACAGCCTGCTTCCCTCCGTGACCATTTTACCAGAAGCATCAGCCCATGCCCACAATTCTGCTGGGATGCAGATGGCATATGTGGCCACAAAGCACTGCTGGAAGGACAGAGCATGAACACTATGCACATCAAGGATGCCTTCTGCTGAATCAACAAGAAGGACAGGTCTTAGATTTTACTGGGCTATTTTAATGCTCATCATGTTTGCAAATCAGTGCTTTGGTGCCACAATGTGGAGCAAGGCTCTTCCTTTATCAAGTATTTGGAGCACTAGGAATTAGACAACCCTGGCTGTGGAAGCCTGATGTAGTTGTTGATGTTTAGCAAACATCGGCCTCACCTTTATATTCCAAGTACTAATGAAAAGGTTTAAAAGAAGCAAAGCAGCTTCCATAGCTGTTTGCTGTGCTGTTTTACTCTGGGGCCTGATGTAGAAGGCTGGAGCAAGGACAAACCACCATGTTCACCTCACCGAGCAGTTGCGCATCTCACAGGGGTCCTGCCAGCCTGAATGGAGTGAAGCTCATGCATCCCTTTCCAGTGCATCCCCAATCTCTTAGCTAGGGAGCCTGGAACTCCTCACAATGAAATGCTTCCCACAGAGCATTCAAGATGTATTCAGAGTGATGCAGAAGTGTGCAGAAAGTGCCTCCAGAGGAGGGGCAGTCAAGAGGCCACACAGGACAATCAGAGCACTGTGCATAGCATGTAATGTGTGGCATGGGCCAATGGATAGCAGCCAAAACCAGTCTTAACTAGTTCCTCCAGGTGACCTCAGGGTGCAACAGCTGCCAGGCTTGCATGGTACGTTGCCACCACACACAGATGGGGCTTGCTGGGTTCTTGTGCACTTAACTTCCCTCACGCAGAGCAGTGGCAGCTCACCAGCACATCCTGATGGCCTGTTTTCTTTCTTCCAGGGCCATTTCCAGAGAGCTGATTCTGAGTTGAACCTGTTAAGAAAAACTTCTGAAGGTGTTTCAGTACAGACGTTATCATCTCCAGCAGATAACAGCAAGTAACTTCTACCCGACACTGGTAGGACAAGTCATGGTTATTTTATAAAAAATAATGAATGTAACTAATATGAATGTGTTTATTTTTTTTTAATCACCTTCTGTCCAACACCTAGAAACTATTGAAAGCACATTAATAGCACGTCTCTGAAATAGATATACTCTTTAACTGGCATTAGTAGCTGAGAGTACCAAGCTTCTTCTGGGAAGAGCTCAGCTACTGCTAGTGGTGGACTTGGGTCCTCCCTCCCAAAATTGCACTCACCATTTCTAATCCCCAAAGAGTGATGTTCTTACTTTTATTTCTCATTAGTGTGAGGGTACAGGAGGACTGCAAGATTAATGACTGCGGCACGGCCACACTCATTTCCTACAGCGACAGCATCTGTTACCTCATACAGAACAATATTTTTCTGCAAGTGCTCATTCTACCTACACCAGCAGCAAAGATAAGGGCATTTACGATTTCCAAAAACCCTTATCTTTATTTCTAGACATTCTTAGTGAATGTATCAAGCAACAATGCTAGGCAATGAATGGGGAAAAAACAGAACAAAACAAAAAATAAAATTAAAATAAAAAAAATTAAAAAAATTAAACGAACAAACAACGGCCCAGAGCCTAAAGATCCATTACAGCCAGATTGTAAAGAAGTAGGATGGGGGTATGGCAACAGACCATCTCCTCTAAAGCCAGCTCTGACTGTTATCCAGACATATGCTTCAACAAAAAGAGTGAAACTGCCCAACAGGTATTGATCACAAAGAAATTATTTTTAAATACTTATTCTGATTTAAAAAGAAGAATTTCTACAGCTGCAGACAACTTGACAGTTAGTGGGAACTTTAATGCACTATCCATGCATAAATAACCTTTTACCAGTACCAGAGAGATCAGACACACACACACACAAATAGTTTGACTCATCCAGACAGTAATTCAAAGCAGCAAATATATCCAATCCTTCCCAAATCCCCATTGTGCATTTTCCACGTGGAAAGTAGACGGCTCCCACAGGGAACATCTTGTTGTCCTAAACACTTCTGAAGTTTCAGTAGAAAATACTCTCCTCCACCAAGTCACGCAATATTAATGGACAAATGGCTACTTAACGCACACATACACTTTGTCCGTGTAGAGCTTTCTTCATCTATGTAGTTGCTAGTGATACAGTTTAGTGGGATCTTGACCTGAGGAGCAATCTCTGCGCACACACTGATCCCAGCATGGGACAGGGGCCATTACCTCTCACAGACAAGCCTGTGCTTGGGACAGTAGTCATACACCCTGTAAAGCACACAGCTGATTTATATCCATGGCTTGAACACAAACTGGTTTTGGTAAGGCTTGTTTCCACAGCGCAGTCCCAGCAGTGTCTGTTTCAGCCTCCACTGAAGACTTAATCCAGTTCTGACATCCTTCCCAGAGAAGCTGTAGACGCCCCCTTTCATGGAGATGTTTAAGGTTGGATGGGGCCCTGGGAAATCTGGTTTAGTGGAAGGTGTCCCTGCCCATGGCAGGGGGGTTGGAAACTGGTGATCTTCAGGATGTCTTCCACCTCCAAACATTCTCTGGTTCTGTGATCTTAGGTCTTGTTTTATGACCATGGGTGAAGTACCAGGCAGATTCTAACTGTGTGTATGTGACTCTGAATACCATCATCCAGAAGAGACAAGGACACACCCAGTCTTCATAGACCCAATGCTTTTAGAAGTCAACAGACTCTCTTTTAACAGGAAAGGAAGAATGGTGCATTTCTGCAGCAAGAGGATCTCTCACATCATAAACACAATGTTGTGAATGTAATTTTACCAGAGGATAAAGTTTCCTTTCCATTTAAATTAGAGAGGGGTGAAATAGGTTGGACAAAATAAAACCTGATTCAGATTTCCTCTGAAGCTGGACTTACCAGAGAATTACATACAATGTTAAATTAGATACAATGTTAAATAACTAGATCTCATTTGAAAACATCAAAGAAACAGAAACACCACAGGCCACATTTAATAACTGGCCGCCTGAACAGTGAAAACAAAACTGTGTAAGCACCACCTCATACACCAAATATGCACCGATGTGTATGAAAAAGGATACTCATGTACTTCACCACCATTTCTCCTCAGGCAATTGTCCATTCCTTTGCAAAAACCTGGTCTCGTACAGATGGAAAATAATGAAATCCACTAATAAGAACATTTTGGGTGCCTAATTTTGAAAGTGTATCTCCAGACAGTGCACTGTGCCCAACGAAGACTGGTTTGCTCCACCAGCACGAAAAGCTGTTGCCAGTACCAGTACTCAAGAAGGTTCAAATTTCCATCTGAAACCTGATTTTAAGTGCGCTTGTTTCTGAACGTCCCAATAGAAATTCTGACTTGATTAGAGCAGGTTTTCAGTGCTCCCTTTTTCCAGTGAGCCCTGCAAGGTGTCTTCTGCTAGATCTTTCCCAGCATCTTTGTTGGCCCTTTTGGAAAGGTAAAGCATACTGCTCAATCAAGAATTTTCTCTCATGCTCTGGTGAAGGGGCCCACTGTCCTTCTCAGAATGCTTCCTGGCAGAAGGAGCACTGCAGTGATGTTTCCAGGTAGTGCATAGTGTCTAAAAAGCCCTGATGAGAAGTTTAGCTTGGTGTCTCCATGTTACCGTCCTGTTCACAGCCAGACAGAGGAAAGAAGCAAAACCAATCTAACTGCATCCTCCCACCCTGCTGTCTGCCTGCTGTCCTCAGTTAGCTCAGTACTGAGAGAAATGCATCCCAGAGGGATTGAGGTGGGCCGGATGCTGCCCACTGGCCCAGCCACCCTGCCTGCAGCCCTGCTGGGCCCCCAAGGACTTAGGCATGAAGTGAGGGAAAACTGCTCAGGAAGATGGGTGTGAAGCTGGCTGTACAGCCCAGAGGCTCCAGCCCAAGACTTGCCAGTCAGCTTTATTACAAACATTTGTGGTGTCCCAATGAGAGCACTTCAAAACGCTGGCGCTTGCACCGCAGGCAATGACTGTGGGGCTCAGCACTTATTTATTTATTTGTTGCTATTTATTAACTGAAAATGAATCTGTTTCTACACTTTTTAAATTCTTTCGGTTGGCGGGGAGGGGTTGCTCAGCTCTGCTCCCTTCCCTGTGCTGCAGAATAAGCATTTTTCCAATGCCTGCTGAGCAGGGTAGCGTGCAGCCATGGCTGCAGCCCTAGCAGTCTGTGCCATCTCAGCCTGGCCTTTCTGTAACACTGGAGTCAGATTTAGGGTTGAAAGTGAGATGCAAGCAGCACAGATGGGCTGCCTGCAGCACCCTGTACAGCGCTGGGTCACCTTAGCCATGTTCTGCAAGAGATTTTGGCATCCCAGTCCCTGGGAAGTGACTTCTGATTTGATTTCTGGTATAGAGTTTTCTACAGCCTGCATCATCAAAGTGCTGACAGGATCTCTGATCACTGGGCAGTGTCTTCTTTCCATGCTGCCAGGATGAGCAGGCACATTATTCCCATTTTATAAATGCAGAGAAGCTCCAGCATGAGCTGCAGACTCAGCATTTAAAGTAGGCACAAGTAGACCTTGGCTGCAGGACAGGCCCCAGCACGATGTGAGGCAGGTAAGGAGCAACCTAGAGTTGCTAGCACCAGGGCTTTGCAAAAGCCATGGAAATGAAAACTGGCACATGCCAAACCTTGAAAGCAGGAGGAGAGGCAGCTTCCCTGGTCAGTCCATTTTCACATCCTTTGGGCTGGAAAGGTCTGACAGAGTGGTGCTCTGTGGAGAGGACACCTAGGAACATAACTTTTTAGTATCAGCAACACCTGACTGAACAGGAATGCTCAGAGAGTAGCAAGCATCTGCAAAGCTTTCAGGTTCTGCTCTTGTGTTTGCTGGACAGAGGAAAATTCTTCCATATTCCTCATATTTCTGGTCTCTTTGAATTATTGCAGTTTTGAAATTCAGCAGTACCATCCATGAGCTTTCAGAAGAAAAGTTAAAAATAAATTTAAGAAAACAACCGAAGTATTGGGGTGTGTGTGTCTGTGTGTGAGTCTCTGAAAAACCAAGACTCCAACCGTGATCTAAACCAGACTGTTTCTTTTCTCCCTCCATCTTACTCTCTTATTTAAAAAGAACTGGAAGGGAAAAGATGCCATCAGTCTCTGAGTCTGTAAACCTTTTCCCTCCCTAATATCCAAGACAAGACTTAAAGAAGAATCAGTCTGGAATAGAACATGAAAAACCTTCTGAAAAATGACTAGAGGCCTAATGCTGTCACTGTCCCATGTTTATTTTTCTTTCTTTGATGTCTGATGTCAAAGAGAAAATAATGTCATCTGCTGGAAACTCAAGCATGTTTGCATTTTGAGGTAATTAGAATTAATGTTGGAGGGTAAAACTAACACCATGCCACTCCAGTCTTTCCCATGTGAGGAAAACATTCCGTAATGACTTACATTTAATCTAGGAGCTGGCAGTCAGTCAGCAGCAGTCCAGATTCAGGCAAGAGGGTAATGCTTGAAAAACATTTTCTGAAACAAAATAAAATAAAATAAAATAAAATAAAATAAAATAAAATAAAATAAAATAAAATAAAATAAAATAAAATAAAATAAAATAAAATAAAATAAAATAAACTACTTATATGTGCTCTGACTTGTAAATACCAGCAGGGGTCCACAGCCTGAGTGCCTCTCCAGTCCCAGAAGGGTGCAACTTTGCTGAAAACCATCGGCTGACAGGGGTGTAAATCAGGGAATAATGGCAGCACTGCTTCAAGACCACCACTGCTTCCTAAGTACTCAGCACCCAAAATTGCCACCAGATTTTCTGAAGAGTTCAATCCTCCATTTACATCTAAACAAGGGCCAAATTTCTGTAAAGTGCTTAGCACACAGCCTCTCCCCATTGTGACATTAATGGTAACATGCTGAGCTCTTTCAGAAAATTGGTCATACGTGTTTGTTCTGAACCAGATCTCATCACCCTTAATACATGTTGAGCAGTACTGTAGCCAGCAAAGAATCCAATCACACCGCGTCTTACTTTGTGAGTGGTACTAGAGGACTCCCTCTTAAAAGACAGCTGCAACTGCTAAATGCCCCACTGGTTGGGGCTGAGATATTAAGTTCTTACCAACCTACGTAAAACTGGTTTGAATATAATCAAGCTGAACTGAGTAGGTATGGGTTAAATCTTAGCTCCCAAGAAACTAGGTTTGGTCCTCGTAGGACAGAAATAAATTAAGACAAGGCTATTTCTGAACCAAGGAGTTTCATTTGAATTACTCAGCTGTCTTCAGGGGTTAAAAATAGAAAATAAACCTTTCCTAGTTCAAAGAAAATAAATGTCTACACTTATCTGTGTGGATAATTAAAAACAGCTAAACTCAAAGAGCCTGAAACCTTCCACACAGCTAGTTCCCACTGAGGACCAGCTTCCCAGCAGCATTTGACATATTAGAAAATAACGGCGTGATTAAGGATCAGTCTGGGGTAAGTGCAATGCTGCATGCTGCTACATACAAAGGCAAGTTACTGGTGATAGTGCTACAGAACAGACTAAAGCATTTGAAAAGAAAGACAAAAAATCTCTTCCTTTCATGAGGGCCTACAGCACCTCTGCTGACCCCATCTGTAGCTCAGAGCAGAACAAATGCTTCATTTTCCCTTCTGCAGCTGTACAAATGTGTGTGCTCTGGCCCTTGCTGTTGCATGGATGCTTTGGCCATCCAGATGACCGTAGCAATGGTTTCTGTGCTGCTGTCCTACTTCATGGATTCTCCAAGACTCACAGAAGCATCACTAGTGCAGTCACCATCTTCCCTTTTTCACATACTGTCATCAAGTTTCCCATCTTCTGCCTTTTTTCATCAAATCATGTGATCTGACAGATCATGTGCTCTGCACATGAAATAGAAATGATGATGCAGAATCAGTGAGCTCCAGCAGAAGGACAATGTGGCAAAGAGGAAGAAACAGAGCAGACACTCTCACAGTGAAACTGCTCTGCTTCCTGTGAGCACATCACATCTCCTCATCCCCTCAGACTCCACTTGACTTCCAACTGACAGCCAGCTATCAGCAGCAAAGGCAGCTGGAGGAGTCAGAAATGTCTTTCTGCACAAAGGATGTTTTAAAGGCAATTCTTTTTCATGTTTCATCCAAGCAACCTATAGGAATATGAAATCCCAAACTTTGATTTTTATCCAGATCATCAGTCTTTTTAAGCCTGCAAAGCTGAAAGTAGATACCTCTTATATTCACAATGTATTTTCTTTGTTTAGTCATGGCCAAAGAAAGTAAAACAATAGCATACTGTCCTCTTTAAAGTTATACGGGACCATGCAATCAATTCCAAAGACAATTTCCCTAATCTATGACTGCCTTTCAGGCTCGAACTCTTCCAGGTCACTTCCCACATTGGCAAGACAAAAGCATCCCTACTAAGTGTACAAGCCATATTTCTGCAAATATCGAGGCCATACAAATTCCTGGGCCCTGAGTGCTGCCTACACATCAGATGTGCTCCAGCCGCAGCCAAGCAGGAGGCAAAAGGAGGAGGAGGGCCATGGAATGACTTCTTGCTGCTTTCTTCAGCTCTTGCCTTCTCTGTTGCTTCTCATCTTCCCTACTCACCTTCCCCCATTTTTCTCCCTGTCTTTCAGACAAGTGATTGGCTCAATATGCAGATATGGGAAGAGCATGTTCTCATACAGAGGAAAATCAGCACAGCTCGACATCCTGGGGTCTTTTTTTAATCTGCAAAGGAATATTTCCCTCTTCTCTATTATCTCCCTTCCTAAGAGCAGTGCTGCTACCACAGCCTGTCTGCTGCTCTCTTCTCCCCTCTCCCTAGCTTGTTGCCTCCTCGTTTCCTCCACTGCTTCCCAGCTTAGTTTCCTCCCTTCTATTCCTCATGTTTCTGCTTTCCCCAGCTCCACTTCATTTGCAGGAGCTGGGGACTGCGCAGTGAGGGTACTGTGAGATTAATCAAGTTCGGAAAATCTGTCTTTGCTGTGCACACATGCTCTGTGTTTTTTTCCCCCTAAACTCTCCGTGAAGATAAATGTGTCCAAAACTGCTGAGAAATTCCTCAGAGAAGAGCTGACAGAGCTCCCAGCCAGAGCTGCGCCATGCCTCTCCTCTGGCACATGCAGCTCACAGCAAATGGAACAGCAGCCGCTGATAGGAATAAAGCAAGAACATGCTAACACTTTAATGGAGAGAAGAAGAGGGAGAGAAATGAGAAAAAGCACACAGATTACAAGTCTTTCGTTGCTTAATGCAGATATATTGTATCGCTATATCATTTCACTTCATTTGGTGTGAAACTGTGGTGAGCCCATTAAAGCTGAAGGAGCTGCATCTACTGATCACAATCCAATCCATTACATCTATCACTATAATATCATCGCTTCCCATATGGTGCCGTAATTATTCCGTATGCTGAATTGGGCATCACTTAAAATCTGTGCGTCCCAAAGGCTGCACTGATCTTCCACTGTCTTACATCAGGAGAAGATCCCATCCTTCTACCTGCCGAACACACACATTGCCACCAGACTGCTTAGAAGTTCGAGTGTGTTATGGAGGATTTGCCACTCCTCATCATGCACTGCTGAACCCACGTACTTGGTTCAGGATCTTGGGCACAGAGCAGAGCTGAACCTCCTGAGCAGAGTCTATGTGGACCATCATTCTACTGCTAAAGCCCTCCTCTGTCCCCAAGGGCTAATGTGAAGCTTTTCTCTGTGAAGACAAAGGTTTCTTCTTAGGATCTTCTCTTACAAATAAACACTGTGTATGCTTTCCAGTGCTGGTTAATAACTGTTATATTTCATTACTTCGCAAATATCTCTGCGCCAGCATCCCACATATTTCATGGTTCCCTTCCTTCAGATAAGTACTCTGGGGTCCCACTGCTTTACTGAAGTATTGTTCCAAGTTCCTCTAGCCATGTTCTTCAACCCTGGCTATCCCTGCAATGGGAGCGCAGGAACCAGGACCAACCAGATGTATTTGTCTGCTCCAAAATGCATCTTCAGGGGCACTCAGTTGACACACATGGCATTCATCATGCAGCATTTATCATGGTGGACTGATTCTCATGTTCCCTCACATTTTTACCTACTGTCACAGCCCACTTCATTTCCAAACTAAACCTCACTTTGTAATTACTGTATGCAAATTTATTTGGGTAAGATGTTTTATTTGTTTGTTAGCCTTGTAGAATGAGCTGCAGCAGATTCATGCTATTTTCCTTAGCTGCACATTATATTTAACCTTTTATTCCTCCTTAACTTTGCTTTCTAAATGATACCTTTTCATCAGACCTTCAGGTTAAATCTCTGATCTGAGAAGGGAGAGATTTGCTGTTGTTCTGCACTTTTTTCCTGTTGGAACTTCCTCCTATTTACTCTAACCAAGTTCCCTGCTTTTAAAACATCCAATCTAAATGGGCAGTGATCAACACTGCCCAGGGGATTGTGCACACTCACTGTCTGTATTAACTCCTGCTTTTTCCTTAGGGGTAAACTGAACCTCCCTCAAACTACGCATCAAAACGGCTTTAAATAGCAGTCATCTGTGGTATTAATCAAGTTTCTTCTTAAAACCATCCCAGATGTGCCACTCAACCAGCTTATACTGGTTTCTGTAAGAACACCCACTGTTATTATTGTACCAACAGATTTTGCAACTTCCTTAATTTCGTTTAACACATGAAGGTCTTAAGTCGAGATCTTTTTGTAGCAATGAGAGTGTGCTAACAGCAGAGGGTTGCAGAAATCTGTGCAGCAGGCCAGCTGACGGTGAGGGCTGTAGGTACCATGTGGACGAGGGCAGAATTACTTGAAATACTTTGCAAGCTTGAGGGTTTCTTCAGTCTGGAAGCTACCAGGGGCCAGACAGAGGAGAAGCTAGATGTGAGCACAGCCTGATGCAGTTAAGTATACACACAAACTGGACTGTGTTCACCCAGTGCACTTGCCTCACTTCTTTTTGTCGTCAACAGAAGGACGGAGAGTATATCAGGAAAACAGCCAGAATAGGCCAGTGGATGAGCAGGGACCCACAGCCACTCCATACCAAAGCTGTGTGGAAAAACGGTGCTTGGCAGAGGATGAGAATCCTATAAAAAAAGCTCTCCATCTGGGCCTGGGACATTCTGAGCATTCTTCTCTCCTCCACCCTCAGGCAGTGAGAAATTACTGCCTCTTGTGTTAGTGGGGAGAAAATAAGACAGGCTGATTTTAGCATGCAGGAGGTAGCTGAGTCACCTGCCTGGAGGGCTGCCTATCATTTATCTCAACAGGACGGTATTTCCTCTCTGGCCATGCTTTGAGGGTGCACTGCCTTCTCAGTTTCTACCCTGTGTGACCCAGGGAGAACTGGGATAGCAGCTCCCTCCATTACAGATCCCACATTCATCTCCTGGGTACCTGAAAGAAAGCACACCCCAGAGTGCTCTCTGTAGGAAGACCTGATTCTCCCCAGATGTGGAAGTCCAGCTATGTATTATCCTGTATCCTGGGTCTGTTTTTTATTGGGTTTCCCGCCCTGAAAATTAGAGATTAGCACACTAAAATAAAAATGGTGGAAGCAATGCCTGAAGAAGGCCCAGTGAAATGAGAGCATATACAGTTGGAAAACACTTGTGCTGCAGGCCTTTTTCAGTTGTGCCCCTTAATACAAATACCAAGCTCAGCATTGTAACTCCAGGGAAATCCAATAACATTTTCTCATGCGATGGAAACGTTTTTGTGGAGACTTACATTTTATTTGCAAGCTGGCTATCTGTTACAACCGGCAATTCAAATCTAAGCAATGGAGTAATATTTCAAAAATGATTAGAGCAAAACAAATAATCACATGAACGGTATTATTTTGCAAAACATGCGAGCCTCAGTAATTTGTGGGTTTTGGACCCTGGTGCTAAAACTGTGCTGTGTCTTTAATCAAGCTAATTATGAAAACCTCTCCGAAGGTCACAAAGGGTTCAGGAAGAGCCCTTTTGATGCTGGGATGCAGACCAACCACCCATATTACATTGCTCTGATTAGAAATGAAGCACTGTTTTCTTCAGGTTCATACTGTTCTTGAAGGCTCAGTGGGAAACACCAGCACTTCTAGCTTGCATACCCTGAGATTGCTTGGCACACTGCTGTAAAAACCAGCTTTCCTCATCCTGTTCTCTAACATGGACATGGAAAAGAGCCTTCTCTTTCCATCACCATGCCTTCTAAAAACATTACATGAGAGTTACAGCATTTATTTATTTTTCTGGCAGGCAGCCAGAAAAAAAAAACAAAAAAAACCAACACACCCATAATCCTCTTTCAAAAATACCCCTCCCTGTGAATTTGATTATGTCGTAATCCATTCTGGATCTATCCCAGGCCTGCTTGCCTTCTGGGGTGCAGTGACAATGTTTTGGATGGTCTGCAGAGCTGGGTGGAGGGGGCAGACCACCGGCAGTCCATGATACAGCCCAGGGTTCTCTCCCACCTCTGAATTTTACAGCCACAGGGAAAAAACCTGTACACAGACTGGGTTCTGTCCATCTGCAAAGCACAGGCTTACCTGGACTGCTGCTGCTTATGAGGTCATGGACACTGGTGTGTGACAATCTGGGGGCACCTCTGTTGTGGGGTATTCCCCCTGTTCCACCACTGATGCTGCTCTGCTGATATTTCACGTGATTCTTCCCCTGCAAACTGTCACTCTTCTTTATATCCTTTTTCTTCCTGAGTGGTCTCTGTGGCCACTTGTCTCCATCTGACTTTGCAGCAAGCTGGGGATTGCTAGCGTTCTGGAAACCCGATCTCTGTGTCTCCGGCTGCAGTATAGGGACCAGACCTCTCTTCAGTTTAAATTGAGGGCAACTCGATGACAATCTGAAGGGACTTCAGAGAGGGGAAAAAATGATCCAAGTCTTAGATGTGGGCTGAAGGAAAATGAAGGGAATGGGCTTTGCAGTATCTTGGCTGGATGATATCTAATTGGGGTATGATAATTCCTCATAAGTCTTAGGAGGATATAAACACTTAAAAGGCAAAGGAACTGATTAGGACTGGAGAAGGAGGTATAAGTGGAATTAACAAGATGAAACTGAGAGCAGGAAAATTTATGCTTCACAGCAACATTTCCTATTAGCGAGATCTACTACAGTGTCGGGTAGGATTCCAAGGAGAAGCAATGGAAACACTGTTGCTTAAGCTACTTCAGAGAGGACTGGACAAAACACTCAGGAACACGCTGTAGGGAACAATTCCACAGTGTTGGGGGTGGAAAAGATGATCTAATATTGGTTGTTTTCATTTCTAATTTACATGGTGACTTTATATTAAAGACTTCTATTTTTTATTTATTTTTATTTTTAATTTCTCTAGCTACCAGCTGGTTATCAATAAAAGAGACATTCTAAAAAGTTCCTTCTGGTACTCTGTAATAGCCCTATACTTCCCTGCTTCTCAAGTCCTGTCTGTTACACATAAACACATATAGGGCTGATGATTTATGGCAGGAACGTCATCCTTCCACTCATCTCGTTTTGCTGAGTTACTGTTGAGTCTCTGACTAGTGGTTATCTTGTGTGCTTTATGAGCTTCAGCATCGCAGCACCGAACAGATAACTCAGTCAGATGATTCAGTACAAATTTCCTGGCTTTGGAAAATAGAAAAGTCAAATCTTCAGTCTCACTTGATAAGTATTTCTTTTTCCTATTATTTTTTTCTTCACATGTACAGGCAGTTGCCCAGAATAATACTTAGAAAATCTTTGAAAATAGGGCCTTAATAGGTGAAAGGCAGAAGCAGGCATTATTCGGCACAAAGATAAAAAGCACCACAAGAAGAAGGGAATTCTTGCTGAAGACATGTTTACTCCAGTAAATAACTTCTACTGACTCTGTAATATATGCCATTCCAAATGACCTGGGCTCTATTTTTTAACTGATTTTCATTGTATAAGCAGAAGTGCCACACTCTCATTTCAAAAAGGAAGAGTAGTAAAAGTTTCCTTAATGTCCACCCTAGTAATGTGAGTAATAATGTGATAGCACAGGTAGCCTTGAGAGGTCACTGAAGCTGAGTCACCTGCTAGAAATGGTGTAGATAAAGCCTATCATGCTGTGGGTGATGATGAAGCAGATGTCTGCTCAAGCTCCTTCCCAGTCGTAATTTCTGGTTAATTTTTTTAAACATCAGTCTATCTGGAAATTTTCCAGACACCTAATATTTGTGCAGATATGTATTAGGTCAGTTAAATTCAAACACTGGTGGAGTATAACGTCAAAACAGGCTGTTCAGCTTATCTTGTCCAGCATTTCTGAAGTTTCCCAAATGTGAACATACAACGAAAAAGAATAATAGGCCTTTTCCCCTCTTCTGTGCTGTAAAGGAGGGGCAGCTAACATCTCTGAATCTGAACATCTCAGACCTGAAGATTCCAAGACCAGAAGATTGAGAATGAAGGCTGTAGTTCAACCCCCAAATGGAGCTGTGTGCAACAGCTCCTGATGCAGATAGGAGCACAGCTGCATGACTTCAGTGTGCAAATGGCAATATACACAGACAGGACACAAGGCATGTAAAGAAAGGGACCCAAGAGTTACTCTCTGTCACATACCAAATGACTGCTGATCAAAGGTGACTGATTTTAAGACACTCCTCCTAATGTATACTAACGTTGTTCAGAGACTCATGCTAGCTAATGCTGACTTCATTAGAGCTCTCCAGTCAATGAAAGCAATTGTATGTTGTCTAGTGGTTGGATTGGAAGACGGGAAAAGATTTGATTCAATGGTAGCTGCACTCCTGACTCATAGCTTACCCTCCAAGTAAGTCATTTGACCTTTCTGCAGTTCAGTCAACCTGGCTGGAAAATTGTGCGGGAAGAAGGGAAAAGCAGTATTCTTGCTGAAAACCACAGACGGAATCTGAGCTGAGTTTTCCTAGGTTAAAAAAGAAAGAGACAATATCAGAACGTGAGTCAGAATCGGAACCTCCCTGGCCTTTTCCACTCAGAACGTCTGGTAGTATCATCATTATCGTAGCAGAAAATCATTTACTTTAAATCCTGCTTCTAGCTCAGAAACCAAAAGGAAATACTCGGTGCTTGTGCCAGGTACACTCAGCTCCTGAATAGATTGAAGGACTATCTGAACAAATTTAATAACTTTGGACTTCTCTACATGGATCATATTTAAAGGGTATAAATAACTACAGCAAAACCTGGAACAGTGATGGATTTATATTACTAATATATCTTGAAAAAATTTCTGATGGGAAAATGGAAAAAAGTAGGGACTTAAAAATACCTTTCTTTTTTTCCTTGTGTTATGCTTTCTGTCAGATTTTGTACTATAGAGACCTAAAGAACATTTTCTGGCAAAATACCAAGTTAAATACAACATGGTGTAAGTTCCTAATAATGGAAAGAAAGTTGCGGTGGGAAAGTGTCTAGAGCAGATTTTGTAGACAGAAGGTCCCTGAATTGGCTGCAAAAACAATTTCTTTTTCAGAATGTCTTCCTCATTTTGAAAATATAAATAGCTCTAATTAAGTGCCCCAACCTTTTTCTCTTAGTATGAGTAGGAAGTGAAGTTGTAAAAGATTGATTTTGGCCAGTACTCCCATAAAGTGGTAAAAACAATAATGACCTGCAAGGGAAACTGAAATTCAATGGGGGCTGGATTTGTGGTTCTGAATATCTTGAAAACGCTTCTACTTTTTATTTTTATTTTTTTTTGTGAGAAACCTCTGCTGGACCCATGAAATCAGACCCCCCTCTGGATTTCAGGAACATTTGAACTAGAGCAAAAGGCCCTCGCTCTGAGAGATTGCTCATGTGAAGAACTATTGTATGAAAGGTCCTATTGAAGGTACATCCATACACACAGCCCCACGGGATGTGCTGCGCATCTGTGAGTATCGAGGGGATAATCAGAACCCATTAGCACGCTGTAGTGAAGGAACTATGCAAAATGTACAAGTTGAGTGGGGCTGCTAGGTTTAGGTTCTTTGTATTTCTAATTCTGAGCCCCTAATGGAAACAGAATCTGCTTCCAATTTGATACCAGGAGAAACATTGTGATGTTTTGATCTGATGGTCAAAATATGAATGGAAATGATGTTCTTATACTGCAACCATCACACTGCTGGTCATTTTTTCAGGGGTCTACAAAAGACCTGCCACATTAAAAATGGTTAGATATTCTCACTGTTCTACATAAGTCTTCTAAATTTCTCTTCAGAAGTCTTGAGAAGTATTTAGGACTTTCTCGTACTTGGTAGAGGGATTATAAGAGCTTTCACATTAAAATGACCCAGTAAGTATAATGACAGCATCACGCAATAGGAGTCATTATCAGGGAGCAGCTGGAACACGGAGATGGGTTTTCTCCACCAGAATTTTTATTGTTATAAGATGTGATACAGATAGGAACATTTTTATTAGTCCCAGGGATACCACTTCTCCATCAGCATCATGAAAATACAAGAAACCTCTCAACTTTATTTTAAATTAGGTGGTGAAAAACTGTCAAGAGGCTCCTTGTGGTCTCCTATGAATTTGTTACAATCACTAAACTCTTGCATTAAAAGACATAGAGAATATAACAAACAATAGAGATCTGGCAAGATTTCACAGTAAACAAATCTGAACTGAAATTTCAGTCTTTGAACTCAGACGGGATCTTGACCTGAGCAGGATTTACCTCCAGAAATGTCTCTCTTGGCTTATACACACTGAGTCAGAACTGCACTACTAGATGTGAAACACTGTGAATTCTGATGCCCTGAAATGCAGCCAGGCACCTGGAAAGTTAAAAATATTTGGATGTAGAGTTTGATAGGAATTATCAGCATTGTGGACATGTCTCATCTATCACTGTTCAGAATAGTTTCAAAAGTATTTATTTCAATCTGTGTAGACTTTTAATTTTTAAAATTCCCTGATTTTTCAAATGGCTACTTTTATCTCATATGATGCAAAGTGGAGGTGAATATTGTCTCTCACATGTTTCTACCTTGTTAGGTTCTATCCTTGCACATATAGATCACAGTGAAATCGCTAACTTCAAGGAATTAATATTTCAGTCATAAAGCACAAGCATAGTACACCCATGCTACATGAACAACACTCATGATACAACCCTCCCTGCCTCCCTAAGTATTTCTTTCATCCTGATTTCAGTAATACTGCAAACGTTACCTTACACTGCAACTGAACCAAATCCAAAGGGACAGATGCAACAAAAAATTTTCTTTTCCCATGTGTAGAGCTGGTCAAATGCAAGCCAGATGCACACTAGAAACAATGTATGCACGGCAATCACGCAGGAGCTGAATAGGCCCTGATTTCTACATGAACAGGCAGCTTCAGAATAGATAAATCTACCTGCACATATGGACACTTTGCCTTACTCTTATTCTGAAGACCAAATCATTAAATGGAGAATCGACTTTGGAAGATGAAACTGCTAGATTAACTTTTAATTCAACATTATAATAGTATTGGTTTAAGCACAGAGCAGTCAGAAGGTCCTATGATAGCTTGTGGGATGCAGAATCTGGTATCAACTGTGCTCTACCATCGTAACTCAACATGCCTTATACCATTACTACAGTGGCTGTTATTCTCTTACACCTACTGAAATCTGGAAGAGTTGAGACTGTTGCTGTTTTTTTGCACTTTCCCTCTTTGCTACCCCTCACCAAGGTAGGATCAGAGAAACAATTCTGAGAAAATTCCTTCCCTTTATTCTAGAGTTCATCAAGATCCTCTATAGACAGAAGACTTTCTACTTTTTTCTCCTTTTGTTCTTTTTTTCATTTTTCTATTAGTGCATCAAACAATCAGATAATTCTTCTAACTCACCTTTCTGTGAGATCTGCTGCAACTATGGTAATGTAAACTGTGCTTCAGAAGCACAGGCCCCAGTATTGTATGCTAATTTAATTATATAGATGCCATAATAGCAATTTATTTAGGCATCATTTATTTAGCCATTCTGGTCTTACACTGAGCAAAAAATGAACAAGAATGAGAAAGAAACATGAAAAAAAATGTCAGGTAAAGTAGGTGGAGGTGAATTTATACCAAATTCTGTACTGAATACAGATGCAGCTTACAGTAGTTTCTGAAATTGAGCTCCAGCTATTTAAAATTGTTCATGTAAATGTCTTGGTATACCTAGAAAAACTGTGATTACTCATGGCAAATTTAGAGAGTGACGTTTGACATTTTCTAAACCATTTATAACGAATGAAGGACAGTCTTTCAGATTAGAAGGTCATTTAGCTCATGTGATGTGTCAAAATAGTATTGGTATGGTAACAAACTGGCATCTCTCAGTGTACCAGGATTAGAGAACAAAGACACTTTCATTGGAAACCATAGTGGGGAAGTTGCTAGTTTCTCTTTCACGTGAAGCACAAATTTCTTCCTAGGTGATGGATCCTCATCCTGTAACTAATCCAGCAGCATACGTCATTCTAATTTGAGAACTTCACATTTGGAAATTAAAAATAAAACTATTTTGCAGCACTCTTTTTCGTTCTCTCTCTCCCTTCCTTCCTTCCTTCC